>VDFB02000003.1:460419510-460444979 GCA_007258455.2 Sequoia sempervirens
ACAATAATGTAAATGGGGAAAAGACACTTCTAAAGCGCGGCAATACTCAAATGGTTGGGGGTCAACATAGATGGTGACCTCTTGTCCTTTGACTGGGAATTTGAGGCATTGATGGTAGGTGGAGGGTACGGCTTGCATAGCATGGAGCCAGGGGCGGCCAAGGAGGAGATTATATGGTAAGTCCAGATCAAGGACATGATAGGGAATATATTGGAGCATAGGTCCTACTTGGATAGGAAGACTGATGATTCCTTCTGAATTTATCTCTGCATTGTCATAAGCTTTGATTGTAATGATCTGGTTGCTTAGGTCCGCTTGAGTATACCCTACCTGTTTTATGAATTTTAAAGTACATAAATTGAGGGCAGAGCCATTATCTACCAAGACCCTTTTTATTTTATGGCAGGCAACTATGACTTCGATGTGTAAGGGGCGATTATGATTGACATCGATGTTTAGCATATCATCTTGGCTAAAGTGGAGGTGATGAGACAAAGCCAAGTGTCCCACCAAAGCTTCGAATTGTGTGGGGTCGATGTCATTTGGGACATGGGTTTCCTGCAAGGCTCTATTGAGGATTTCTTGATGTATCGGGGAAGACTTAAGCAAATCCAAAATGGAGATATGAGCGGGGGTCTTCCTTAGGTGATCAAGGATGTTATACTGAGAGTTCACATGAGTCGGTTGGGTGGATGCAGAGGCTGCAAGGATGGTGATGTGGGCTTGTCGTGTAGTAACAACACATTGAGGGTCTTTGGCTTTAACGTGTATCATGGATACTTGGGGTTCCACCTGCTCAATGTAATGAATAACACCTTCATAATTGAAGGGCACATTCTTGTAATTCACATTATTTGTGCTATTGTTTTGGGGATTGCTATTGGAGGTACTAGGGCCTTGACTATGGTTTGGGAAGGCGTTTTGATAGATTTGTACTTGAGCATTGGACGATGAAGGTTGACTAGGGTCAACCTTGATATCTCCTCGATCAATGAGATCTTGGACATAATTTTTTAAACCCTGACACTTATTCAAAGAGTGTCCCTTGATTTTATGAAAGTCACAATACTCATTTTCTTTAAACCATGCTGGCTTGGGTTTGGACTCATTGAATGGTTTGGTGACAGGGTATGTGATGGGGTAATTGATTTGTAACAATTTATTAAAAACAACACTTAGGGGTTCACCCAATTGGGCGTATTGACATTTAGTGTTCCCCTGATTAATTTGATTAGATTGTTGGGGAGGACGGGGTGTCCCCTGAGGTATAGATATGGCATTGGGTATAGACTACTGTTGCTTTTGGGATGCATTAGCCACTTGGACATGTTTGGTGTCTATCACTCCGTCATTCACCGCATTTTTGTTCTTGTTCCAGAATTGTGGTTTATCCCCAAATGACCTTTCTCTCTCATGACTGTGTATTTTAATGTGCCCTTTGGCAACAAGGGCACGCTCAAGGATGGGTCCCTTCTCTACTACCTCCGTGAAAGTGGTGACACAATGTAATCTAAAGTTATGAGCCATGTCGAGATGAGAGTTTTCCACAAAGAGGGTGACCATGTCCTTTTCTTTTAAAGGGGTTTTCATTCGGCTTGCTAGGCCACACCACCATTGTAGGTAGTTGGTAAAGGTTTCTCCATCACGTTTTTTCTCTTTGAGGAGATCTAAGGTGTCTGTATCCTTCTGCAAATTGAAAGAGAAGTAGGATACAAACTTTTCTGACAAATCCATAAAAGTTTTTATGGACCCCTTTTCGAGAGTCATGAACCAATCTAAGGTGTGGCTTACTAGGCTTCGTGGGAACAAGCGCAAGAGATAGTTATCATTGTACATGACTTCTTGACACTGGGAATAAAACTCCTGTAGGTGAGCCTTAGGGTCTTTGTCTCCCTTGTATTTGTCAAATTTTGGTATCTCGAAATGTTTAGGAAATAGGATCAATGAGATGGAGGGATCATATCGATAGGGGCATATGTCTTCAAATTTGAATGATTGTTTTGTAGCCCCGGCTTGAAGGTCCTTAAGTGCAGCTTTGATTTCCAACAAATCCGAGCTGGCCGGTGGTGGGTTAGGGGGATATTGATGATAGGATACTAAAAGATCTTGCTGAAAAGGTGTTGGATTGTTGAAATACGAGTTGGGATGATTGGATGATGACACGGCTTGCTGGTAAGATGGGGGATTTTGTTGATACGGGGGCTATTGTTGTGGGGCATAATATGGATTTGTTTGATAAAAGTGTGGAGTAGGTTGTTGAGGAACTTGGATGGGACGTTGCGTGTTCATTTGTTGGTATTGAGAGTACTGTTGTGATTGTTGGGAGGTCGCATAAAGTGGTTGTTGGGGAAATTGCTGCTGATTGTGATAGTAGTAGTGTTGGGGCGGTTGTTGTTGTGATGTCAAATGTTGTATGGGCTGAGGTTGGTTACTGTATTGTGGTTGAGCCTTTGGATGCAAAATGGATGTGAGAAAGGGGGATATGGTCTGAGCCATAGGCCGAGATGGATTGCCTTGTGATTGGTAGGGTGGTTGTTGTGAAGAGGCCAAGGTATTATGTATAGGTTGTTGCGGATGAGATAGCAGAGGTAGTGTAGGCGTGTTTTGTAAAGGAGGTTCTTGGGTACTGCTCGGAATGTTCAGCTAGGGTGTGCCTTGTGGAGGTAATTGAGGTAGAATGGTAGATTGGTGAACCTGGTGAGGTGGTATGTTGGTGGTCCCAGGAGGCGGAAGCAATGTGGCAAAGGAGGTGCCTCCAATGTTGACTGGAGGTTGGTTGGAAGGAGGGGGTGTTGTTAACGTTAATGGAGGAGGTTGTGGAACACTTTGTGGCATGCTGTAAGCAAAAGGATCATTGGGATCAGGCACTTGAGGTCCACCTATAGCTGAGGTCGAAGCGTGTGGTGGATAATTAACCTGATAAAGAATGACATTGCCAAATTCAGGTTGGTGCCAACCCTTGACTGGAGGAACATTGGAGAAGTATGAACCTTCAGGTGCATTTTGGGACCCTTGGAGTACGTTAGATGGGGCACCACTATATTTGGACAAGTCAACATTGGAGGGGAGTTTAACACCCTTCTCAATTAAGTGGGCCAAGATTTCTTCCCCATGTTTCTCAAGCAAATGGTCAGTCATTTGCACATTGGCAGGATTACTAAAATTTTCCTCAAGTGTGAGTTCAGGTTGATTGACCATACTTTCTTCTCCATGTGGTGAGTTATTCTGATTCTCAGTGTTGGAGTGCGATGAAGTACCATTATGAGGATTGTGAGAGATGCTGGTACCCTTGTTAGGATCTGATGAGACGTTGATTGTGTTTTTGGGATCTTGAGGGTTGTTCGATTGGGCGTTTTGAGCTTGATGGTCAGCCATTTTCTTTGCCTGTGACTGGGTCTGAATGGGCATGCAAATGCGGGATAAGTAGATTAATGTCTTTGTCAAATGATTTGGTTGTGATTGGATAAGGTGTGATTTGGATGGGGTTTGGATTTGGATCAGGTTTTGTTGGGATATATTAGATCGGATTGGATTTCGATTGGTTGGATTAGATTTGGATTGGATTGGATTGGATTTGAATTGGATTGGTTTTGGATTTAATTAGATTGGATTGGATTTGGATTGGATTGGATTTGTTTTGAATCGGATTTGGATTGGATCTGAATTGGATTGGTTTTGGATTTGGATTGGATTGGATTTGATTTGAATTGGACTTGGTATGGTTGGATGATGAACGATGTGGGGGAGAGACCTTAAGCTTGATCATAGGAGGTTACCCTTAATGACCCTAGAGCTTTAATTGATTAAAAGGATGATCACGGTACCGAATCCACCTTAAGATAGGAATGGATTGATTGGACCAAGGATGATAACTTACAACACCGAATTCACCTCAAGATAGAAGTGAATTGATTGGGGTTGAAGTTAAAGACTAATAATCAACTTCAAGTGCTATAGTCAATTTGGATAACCACTTTGTAGTACAAGGTTAGGATGGTTTGGTTATTAGCGATATTTTGGCGATGTAAATGGTAAAGTTATGGAGTTTGTTAGGTGAGGGCATGGACTTTTGAATGGAAAATTAAAATGAGAGATGATTGTGGAGAGTGAATAGGGATTTGTAATGGTTAAACAAAGGTTTGGAATGATAAAATGGAGGTTTCAGGAGGCATAGAGTGATAAAATGAAGGCTTAGGATGATGGAATAATGGTTGGGAATGATTAAATGGTGATTTAGAGGCTAAATGGATCCAAATGGGGCAATTTCGGGTGTTCAGGAGGGCAAATCCGCCCCTTTGCAGCAAAGATTAGGGCATTGATAGCAAAATTAGGGGCGTAGATAACTTTCTGCAGTAAATCAGGGGTGCTGCCGCCTTTTTGCAGTAAAATCAAGGGCACAACCACCTTTCTGCGGTAAATCAGGGGCGCTGCCGCCTTTCTGCAGTAAAATCAGGGGCCCTGCCACCTTTCTGCGGTAAGGCAAAGTTTGGTTTTGATGGCAATGGCTATGGCAAGGACGTAAAATGATAAAATAAGGCCAAAGTATCAAAAATTTGATAATTTTTTACAAGAAACACTTCAAGCAAGCACAATCCTATGATTAATATTAAGGGTATGGCAAGGAAAAGTCTTAATCTAGGATGCACAAGGCTTCTAGGGAGTCCTCAATATACTCTTGGTATGTGAGGCACAACTGTGAACACCAGTCCATCACAAGCATGAGTCGAGAACCCCAGCGAGATACTGAAAGGCTCAGACCAACTCTTCACGTCTATCTAGGTATCACCCTAGCTTTGACGCTCTACCAATTACGATGCAACTAGATTGGGGTACAACTTTCATTCTCCCCCCTTTATATACCCCGTCGGTACGTGTGGTTGGAATCATCTATCGGGGTGATGAAATCCCCAAGTAGGTCCCACTAAAAAGAAGACACTAACCGTTTCCAACTACTCCCCAGGCTCACACGAAGTGCAAGGGGAAAGCGAAAATGAATTAATACCCCCTTGGGTGACACAAGAACAAACAATCACATCAAGCAATGAAGTTTATTCCCCCTAATTAGACTATGTTCCAAAGCAAAAAGGATAATTTTCTTGCAGATATAATCAAATAGATAGCCCTGCAAACAAATGTTAGCTATCTTTTCCTTTGTTCTTGATCAAGTATGCCCTAATACGCTACAAAATGTTAGCCAAATGCACCAATATTCTTGCCAAAACAATGTTAGAGGGTTAATACTTGAAAACAACAAAAAACTAGAGCAAAAACGAAGCCAAAATGCCTATTTTACCTTCCAAACTATGTTGTTTTGGGGCACTGCAGCCTTTCTACAGTGGCTAAGAGGGCACTGCTGCCTTTCTATAGTGGCCAAGAGGGTGCTGCTTCCTTTTTGCGGTAAGGCAGAGGGCGCTACGTAAAACTGGGGCGCTGCGTAAAAATGGGGCACTGCGTAAAAGCAGGGTGTTGCGTAAAAGTGGGGCGCTGCATAAAAATAGGGCGCTGTGTAAAAACAAGGCATTGCATAAAAGCGGGATGCTGCATAAAAGTGGGGCGCTGCGTAAAAACAGGGCACTGCGTAAAAACGGGGCGCTGCCACCTTTCTGCAACAAACTTTGTCATATTTTAAAGAAAAAAAGTTAGTTGTGCCCCTCCCACTACAAGAAAAATGTTAGAAAATCCCTCTAAATATATCCCTAAAGATAAAAAACGTGTTAGAAGAAAATAAACTTTCAAATACGGGGTGTTGCCGCCTTTCTGCAGTGAGGTAGGAGGGCGCTGCTGCCTTTCTGCGGTAAAATGGGGGCGCTGCCACCTTTCTGCGAGTTTTTCCTGCAAAATTGTTAACCAAAAGGGGAGGTTAAATGCAAGACCTGTTTGTGGGTCCCACCAGGCGTGCCAGAAATGTATACCTTGGAATTTATCCTACTCTAAATGTGCAAAACAACTTAAAATTACAAGTGATAAAATACCAAAGACACCTCAAGATTAGCCAAAAGAGTGAGAAAACAAGAAAGAAATAGATAAAATGAAATAGAAACAATTTCACCTTCCTTGTTGTTGATGTCTCCTTGATTGTCCCTTGCTTGGAATGATTTGTGTGCTCCTTAGATGGTTGCTTGAGTGACTAACTGCAAGGTTAGATATGCAAAATGACTAAATGAGATGGCTAAATGATGGAAAAGGATGCAAATTGGCATCATGTAGTTATGAAAATACCAAGTGTTAAAAATGCCCTTGAGGAGGGGGTATTTATAGGATAATTTGAATTCTCTAGAGAATTCAACGGTCAAGATGCATCCAACAAGGCCAAGATGAAGGGCTATGGTGGGTTGAGAACCCACAAGCCCTCACATCTTGACATGTGGAGGGTGAAGTGGACAAGGGGATATGAGGTGTGAGTGAGGTGTCAAGAAGGTACATGAGGTGGAGGAAGGACATGCACCTTGGGGAGTGAGGAGATTTCTTCAAAAAGGGATTCCTTGTCCCTAAGTGGGAGTGAAAGGGACATTTGAGGAATTTTGGAATTCCTCAAAAATATACATGGGAAAAGGAAAGGTGGTTGGGGATATAAATGTGAATTAAATTCACATTCCTAGGATGATCTAGAGGGTAAAAGGTGGGCTCCAAAAAGGTGAGTCACATGTGGAGATTGGTCACATGTGGAGATTGTGACAAGTCCAAGGTTCTAGAAGCCTTGGGAGAATGGAATGTGAATTAAAAATTCACATATAAAGGAGGGGAATCTAGGACAAATAAATGTGAATTAAAAATTCACATGGGAAAGGGGGTCAATGCCAAAAGAAGGTAAATGCAAAGGTTGACTAAAAAGTGGTGTTAAATTTAGCTAATGACCTTGGTTAAGGTTGTGCAAACATTGGATTAGGCTAATTAATGGAAGATTAGAGGCAAGTGGCAAATGTAGGAGGATGTGACATTAATCTTGATTAAGAGGATGCACATCATAATCATGAATTAATTAAATTAATTCAGATTAGGGCAAGGTTATGGAGGATGTGACAAGTGAAGAATTTTAAATTGATTTTAAATCAAAAAAGGGGGAAAATGACTAAATTAAATTAAATTAGCGTATTTATTTAATTTAGAGAGGAATAGGGTGAAAGATAAAGTATTAATTATTAAATTAAATACTTTACCGATATGAAATAAAAGGTATAATATTAATTTAATAAATTAATATTAATACGATAGATGGAAAGACAGTAAATTTAATCATATGGAAGTGATTAAATTTAGATGTCTACACTAAGATACTATTTCTTTTTTGGAAAAAAGAAAATGAATGGTGAAAATTTTAAATTTCAATGCAATAGGTACTAAGTTTTTAGGAAAGAACAAAAAGCAAGTGTATGTCTGACCAACCTAAGTAAAAGAAAAAAATAATATATTTATTTGATACTTCAATATAAGTAGAGGAAACATGCCCAAATGTGCTACATATTTTTTGTAATTTTTTTCCATGTAGATAATTAGTTATGATTTTTGTATTAAAACTTTTTAAAAATATGAAAACTTGTTTTTCTGACCACCATAACTCAGTCAAAAATTTATGACTTTCAAATTTTCTTTTATTTATCCTATAGTATGGGAAGCATAGAATGTGTTGCATCTTTCAGATTCAAAAAATATGAAATTATTTAAGAATTATAGATGACTTTTAATCAACCTATCAATCAGGACTTTAGTATGAACATGTGTATAGATAAATAATAAATATCTATTTAATTTCAAATAAGGCATATCTTATATTTTTGGAAAGTTGACAATTTTCTCAACAAACCCTTTTTGTTTTCTCAAATTCAGATTAAAAAAGTTTTCAACCAAGTTTTGGTCATATCACTACTTTTTGGACCCCCATGATCTTATACTGTTCCCCTGACCCCTATCCTTCAAGCATAAGGAAATCTGAAGATTCCCACTTTGACTTGATTTAAATAAGGGTTGATAATAATTTCATTGTGTGGATCTCATTTCCTAATGAAATAGAGGAAAATAGGTCCTTCACCCACATATGTTTTCATCAATCAACTTTAACATTTCCACAACCTATTTTCTTTCATTTCATTTTGGTGAACCTGAATTTTGAGCATCATCCCTTACTAATTTGGAGTTCATTTTTAGCCCTAGATCTAGGTTTTGCATTCATTTTCCTTGCATTTCATTAATTTTCATCTCATTTACAGCTCTTAACTTGCATTAGTTTACATCCTATTTAGGGTTTAGGTTTAAGTTTTTCATCCTTTAAAATCTGAAAAAAATCACAAAAATCAATAATTTTGCATAGTATTTACATAGCATTGCATCATCATTCACTTGCATTTGAAAAGTGAATTAAAATTGCATTTCAAATTAGGTCTCCTAGTTTTTCATTTAGCACTATTTTACATTTGCATTTATACTTAAATTTACAAAAAAAAAAAAAATTGTAACCACCTACCTCAGTCAAAAATCTAAAAATCATAGGAATCCATTGAAAAATCTATAAATTCATTTTTCAAAACCCTGAGCTAGGACCCATTCACCCATGGGTGAATGAGTCCCCAATTAGGGCTTTTTCCTTTATTTATGAGCATTAAAATCTTTTTTTTTGTATTTTTTGTATTGTTTTTAGTTTGCTATTATAGTTTGAAGAATTTTTGTTATATAAAATTTATCACATTAAGCATAATTTTTCAAATTTAGTGTATTGTTTGAGTTCAAAATTGCATTTAAAAGACACTATTTTCATATTTTTACATAGAATAATTAGAAAATTATCTTTCTTAATATCTAAAAATTTGTATTCATAATGGGCATGTGTACTGGTAATATATGGAAATCTTTAACATCTTTAGTTGATATCTAAAGTTGCATTTTTGGTAATGATCCAAATGCAATAGAACATAATCATGCTCAACCTATCCCTCATGAATGTCCTTGAGAAATTGACATCTTAGGTGAAGATGATGAAAGCATGCATAATTACCTTAACAACCTAACAAAAATGCATCATTTTACCCTTCCATGCAACAACCAACACCTCCTACCATTCCACCATTAGATATGTTTTCTCTTTTACATCTTGAGATTGAATCACAAAACAATCCTAACTTTGAACAATGAGTTAACCTATTTCCTCTAACTAAATGAATACCAATCCATCCTACGTTAACAAAGTCACCAACACACCCATCAGCCTAGAAGAGACTTATGACCCAGGCTTTAAGATCTTATTTAAACAAGGATGTGACATAAAAAATGAGAAAGATATTCATCAATTAGATCAAATCTCAATTTAATATACTAAAGGATTAAGATATCAAGATCCATTTCCCTCTACACCTTCTAAGGAAACAAGTATCCTCCCTCATAATGATCAAAAGGATGTTGGATCATTTTAGATCCTTGTACTCATAATCCACCTCAACAAAATCCTCAAACAAGTAAGAAATATAAACCTTATAAAGTTACAAAGTTGTCATTTCTACATACTAAAACAGAAAATGAACAACAAACGGAAAAACTTCTTCATTTAGGATGGATTACATTTCCACTATAAACTAGAATTAGAAAACCAAAAAACATGAATTATTGTGCACATCATAGAAATCTCAAGCATCTTACTAATGAGTTTCATGATTTAAAGAAGATTCTTGATGAATATGGACTCATAAAGATAATCCCTTAAAGCGTAAACTTTTCTCCTTACCATCTAATATTTTTATAATCATAGCATACTCACTATTATATGCTTTACATTCATTGAAAAACATTTTCTATATTTCAAGGAGCTCATTCTCACCATCTATCTCAGCTAATCCTTGTCCTGCACTTAATAGGGGTAAGGAGTTAGATAGCCTTGTGCTAGTTTGGCACTTGATGTTGTCCCTTTGGCTAGTTGTCTTCCTCTTGCATACAATGAACATGATTGGGATGTAGACGACCTACTATAGGTTGACTCGCATGAGCCTTACTAGTCTTTTATTTTTTTTGTTTTTCATGTTCTTTTTGTGATTGCATGTATGTAATGTGATCCCCCATACTATTCTATTTGATGTATCTTCATGTTAATTCCTCTATTCATACCTACATTCTTCTATATGTCAAACAATTTATCTTTTCATTTTGTCCTGTGTTTTCCTTTTGGGGATGACACAAGGCATTGAGGAATTTAGGTCTCTTCCATGTTGACCAAAAAGGATTTTTATTTTTTTTCACTCTATATGTGTCATTATTTTTGTTCCATGAGTTATTTGGTGGTGATGACATTTCTTATCTCTATAATATCATTGTAGCAAAGATATACTGACCTTGAATCCATGGATCCCTTTTGTTCTTTGGGATTTCATTTTGGGGGAAACCCCTTCCTTTTCCATGACGTAGCTTCATTTGGAAGCATATGGATTGCCATAGGGCTTTCCAAATAAGAACTTATGTCTTCCTTATTGTTAGCATTTATTAATTACTATTTTAAAGTAATTGCTCACAATAAGGTGTTAGTAATTTCTTTAAAGTACAGGCATACATTACAATTATTATTTTTGGAGATCTTCAGACTTTTCTCATGTTTCATTGCATGGTCTTCTTACTTCTTGTGATGTTTATTCTTCTTGGTGTCATTCAGTTTGATGTCCTCCAAGAGTGTGACCTTTCTTGGCATATTACTTTCCTCTTAGTGATGATGCTACCCATTTCATTCCCTAAGTTGTGAACATTTTATCCTTGACTTGTCCTCTCTTGGAGACATTAGGCATAATGTTCCCTAAGTGGAGACCTTACATGAACTAAGAAAAAATCCCTTTTATCATGTATTATCATATTTGCATGTTTGTTCATAAGTGTTTAGCACAATATAACTTTCTAAACCTTATGAAGCTCAAAGTTACAACCCTTTTTTTATGGACACCAAGCATAATACACTTTGCTTGCTAGTGGAGCCATGTTTTTTCATAAGTGCTTAGCATAATGTAGCTTGCTAAGCCTTATGGAGCTCAAATTTTGTGTTTTCTAGTGCCTTATTAATGTTATCAGAGGTATAGTTTTGTATGATATGGAAGCCTAGTAAGATGATCTCATTTTCCACCCTTGGGGGCTGACGTAGTGGATAGGTAGAGTTTCACTAGCTCATGTGAGCATGTTGTTTGCATAGCACATAGTAGGGTTCTAGTTGTAAGAAAAAAATCGGACAAATAGTTGAGGTGTGTTCAACATTGCATTCGATAGTCAAGGCTTGATCCACCCATTCTTTCTTTTTCCTTTTTTCTCTTCCTTTGAATCTTTGGCATTTTATGATTGAGTATATCTTGTCATTAACACAAACTTATGTTTTGATTGTATACTTTAGTGTGAGTTAGATGTAGGGTCATCCTCTAATTAAAGTGGGGGATAAATGTAATGTAGAAAAATGTCTCACTTCTTTGGGCCATCCTATTTAAAATTAGACTTAAAATTTCCATAATTTAGTGTTGTTAAGTGCACCTTATTACATTTACACACTTATTTGGGCCCTCTTAATTAAATGAGTTTATTTATGTCTTAATTAGCCCTTTAATTAATTTTCTAACCCTGTTTAATTTTATTTTTTGAAGGGGAAACCCAACATTTATTAATTCCTAAACATAACAATTCACAATGAGTAATATTTGTCTTAGATTTATGGACTTGGAACCCATTTGTCCTTGGGTGAACGGGTCATCCCTAAACCTTAGGACCTAAAATTAAATTATGTTTTTGGTGTTATTTTAATGATTTAAATCCATAATTCAATGTCAGCTTGTGATATTTGAATTTTGGGAAATTAGGGTACATACCTATAAATTCAAGGTTATTTCACTATGTTTCACCTAGATTTTCAAGTGTTCAATTACAAGTGCTAATTTTATGATCAAGGTCATTCAAGTGTAGAAATATTATATTTTTATTGTAGAATTAAAGATTCAATCATCACGACAAATTCTTCTTGCATCACTCATGTTTTCAGAGCTAACATTGTGATGTAGGTTTCATGATGAAGTCAACCATTCAAAGCATTATTTATTGCAAAATTAAAGTGTAAAGGTTCACATCCATTGAACCCATCTCATGTAAGTTTCGGACTTCCTAAGATATCCAATATCAAGGTCTCATTCAAGAGTTTATTTAGTGGTAACAAACCTTTGTTCATTCTTCATTCCCTCCTTCATGTTTCATTTTAATTCAAGGTTTCATTTCCAAAATGAGGTTTGACCAAGTCAAACCCCTATTCACGTAAAAAAACATGTTTCTCTCTTGTATGTGTGATTAAAATTTTAGGTGGAATAAATCGTGAAGTCCTTCTCAAGTCAAAGACTTACAAAGTTGCAAAAGTCATCAAAAATTGTTGTCATCTCATGAAAACTAAGATCTCGAAGTAATTTATGAAATTTCGGTTGTGAAACTTGAGAAAATTGGAAGACTTAGATCTACATCCAAGGCTCTTGAAAGCTACCAAAAAAAACTTGACATTGGACCCATTCACCACTAGGTGAATGTGTCCCAAATCTACTTCAAGAAAGCACTTTTGGTGACTAGTAAACATGATTTTTCCCTTCTTGGATCTACAATTTAATTTCTAGTTCTATCAATATTGCTATTTTAAGTGTTATATTACATATTGGTGTTGATTTTATATTTTTATTTTTTCTCCCCAAAGTTTTTTTTGACCTTTACCCCCATCCTTCAAGCACAAGGAAATATGAAGATTCCCACTTTGACTTGATTCACCTAAGGGTTGATAATCATTTCATTTTGTGGATCTAATTTCCTAATTAAAGAGAAAAATAGGTCCTTCACTCCACATATATTTTCATCAGTCCACATTAACATTTCCCCAACCTATTTTCTTTCGATTCAGTTTCCAAAAAAACTTCTCTTTTCTAATATTAAGAAACCATTCACTTCTTGGTTACCTTTCTCTAGAAAAGTTTTCTTCATCAATGAACCCTAATTCCATATTTTCTTGAATAGATTTGAGGTTCAAAAGGACATTATTCTTGTTTGAAATATATTTCCAAAAGTAATCTTGTCCCAGCCTTGAACATTAAGTTGTATTCTCTTGAGTTTTTGTGCCACCAAAAACATTAGAGTCCCTTAGAAAAGAAGTTTCCACCATTTATAAATTAGTTCTTGGAAATCCAAGTTAAGATTCCACATTATCTCAAAACTAAAGGGATAGGGACCAAAGTTTCATCTTTCCTCATAGTTCAAGAACAGAGCACTATGATCAAAAGTACATCTAGGTAGAGAAGATAGTTGTAATCTAGCAAAGATATCCCAATCAGCAAATATCATAACTTTGTCGAACTTGACCTATATATGATCTTTTCCAAGAAACTTATTCAACCAAGTAAATTTAGATCCTCAGAACTCCACATCTAGAAGACCTTGAGTGGGGATAAAATTGGAAAAGTACAACATATTGTTAAAGAAATCATAAGCCCCACCATGAATTTTTGAAGGGTAAAGAGGGGTGTTAAAATCCCTAGCAAGAATCCACTTCACATTCTAGTTGTTACAATGGAGCACTGACAATGAATCCCATATAATATTTCTATCAACTCTAGTATTAGGGGTATAAACATTAATAAGGTTCCACATTGCACTAGTTCTTCAATCTTCAAAGGCTATGTCTATGTATTTACGATGATTGTAACCTCTCTGACCAGACAACATGTCTGGGATCCAAAGGGTGGAAATCCCTCCAAATTCTCCCCTTGAATTTCATGAATTAGGAGAATATCAATTTTTAGTTCAATAATAGAGCACTTCAAAATATGTTTTTTAAGAGGACTATTCATTCCCCGAATATTCCATGATAGGAACTTCATTAAAGTAAAGAAAAAACCTAGAAAAAGCCTTTTTTTGGTCCAAGGGGAGAAGAATCCTTGATAATTTGTTTGATTTAGAGATATTAGAGAGACCCTCTAGGGTCCTTTGTTTCCATGAAGCAATATCTATCTTTGCTTCCCTCAGTCTAACATCATTATTATTTGTTCTACAAACTTTTGAATCATTCCCAACATCCATTTATTTCTATTTTTTGGATTTACCACTCACCTAAGTCTAGGGGTCTTCACTAACTTTATTCTTTAATGGAGAAGGGAGGGGGTAGCTCAATGAATTCAAAAATTGCTAATTATTCTTGCATTTTCATTTACAAGGCATCCTAAGGAATAAAGTTCTCCTTTATCAAGGAAATAAAAAAGTTTAAACCTTTGTCTGACTCTAGGATTTTTTAGGAAGGGTGGGGAGCCCCATCCTTGGTTGTGAAAAACCTAGAATCATCAAGACTCATGGGTAGGGGTAGGGAGAAAACCTCATTAAACATAGGATCTTCCCCACTTGAATATTTTCTCTCCTCAATATTCTCACCTAAAACATCTGTAGTTAACAAATTAGACTTTGGGGGAGTCACTCCTTTTATAGGAGTTCTAATTTATCCCTCACAGATCATAGGGGAGGTAGAAACAACAAATGCTTTATCTTTATGAAAAGGATATTTCTTACACACATTACTATGATGCCAAAAAAATTTCTAAAGTTGTTAGAACAACCTATCATTCTCATATTCCAAGACTTCAAACCAGGAATCGAACTTGGATTTCAAAGTGATAGAAGAAGGATGGACACTATTAACAACAAAATTTACACAAAATCAAGAAAAGAGAAGCCTAAACCTCTGAGAAGTTTCTCTTTCCACTACCAAAAGACTACTAAAACAGTTAGCAATCCCTTGAAACACCTTATGGTTCCAAAAATCAGGAGGTAAACCTAGAAGTCTAACCAAAGTTGGAGCAATAGATCCAAAATCAACAAATAGATCCTATAGGCACCTGAATTTGACCACCCCCATATGGTCAAATTCACTCTTGTTTTCTTCTACCTTGCATCCATGAACCATATCAATTAAATAATTCATTTATTGAGTTGATATTTCACCCTGGCCTATTGTCAAGCCTAAGGTATTTGAATAATTAATTAAATACCTCACCATATTTCTCTCTAAATCAAATATAGGGTTTAATTTATTTAATTTAGTCACTTTATCCAAATGAATTACATCAATTTTTAATTGACCTTTTTCTCTCTCTTCATGTCAACATCCTCCATAATCCCCTTCTAATCTATATTAACCTAATTAATCTGTGATTAGGGTGTGCACATCCCTAATCATCATTAGGGTCACATCCTCCATAATTTTCCACTTACTTCTAATCCCTTGATTAGCCCATCTAATCCTACATTTTCACAACCTTAATCACTAATTATCCCCTAAGCTCACCTAATGCCATTTATGACATGTACCCTTAGTCAACCCTCATAAATATTTTTTCCTTTTGGAGAAGTCACCCTTTTACCCATTTGAATTTTTAATTCAAGTTTATTCCCCCCATGAATTGTGAGGAATTTATTATTCCTGACAACCCCCCATAAGGAATTTTTAATTCCTTTACAAGTCCCCATGAGGATTTGTGAGGAAATTTTTATTCCTCACTTGTCCTCTCATTGTACATGAGGAAAAAGACCTCCTTTATGAGGATATATTTTCCATTCCCAAGGTACTTCCTAGTACATCCAACTCACCTCCACTTCACCTCATCTTTTCCACCTCATTTGATACATTTCATCATGAGATGACTTGTAAGTTATCAACTCACCCTAGCCATTGATCTTTCCCCTTTTGGATGAATCTTAGCCCAAGTCATTCATTTAGGGTCATTTCCCTAAATATAGTTATTTTTGCCTCATTTTGGTTATCACTCAATAACATACACTTAGCTTATTCATGCACTCATACTATCAAGATTTGGAGCCACAATTGTTGCAACATATTTGAGCCATCATCTTACACTCAATCCACTACCCATATACACCATTGCATTCCCCATCACATTATTATCATTTAGAGCTAGGTTGCATGCCATTTTTTGGGGCACACATTTTCAAAAAATCAAGGTCTAACAAACTCAACAATTTCAACAAGGTAAATCACTCTTTTTACCTTTGTTTTTTTCAAATTCAAATATGATTATCTTGAGGTGTTGTTAGTGTTTTTATTGTTTGCATTTATTGTTTATTTTGTATTTTTAGACTAGAAATTCACTTGCACAAATTTTTGGCATGCCCGATGAGACCCATGTCATGGGTCTACTTTCACATTTTTTATTGTTTGAGATTTTGTAGGTTTGGATTTAGACTACAAAGGTGAATTTTCCCTGACATGAAAATATGCCTAGCATAGAGGCGATTCTGCATCAACATAAGTGAACAGGCACCTGCCCCTTGTCCAAAAGGGAAAACCTGTAACTTGTAGTTGAGAACCTGAATGTCAGAGGTGGATGCACTTGGGTGACTTGGATAGGAAAATTTTCTTAAGAAAGTGGCAATCCTGATCTAATCATAGAGGAAAATACTCTTACATCTCTCCCCTAGATAGGTGATATCAAGCCCACCCATTTCCTGGAAAGGCGATCATGAACCTTAGATAAAGGAAAATTTTCTCTACATAGAGGTAAACTTGAGGTAATCCAGAACATCAATTTTTTTTATTTATGCTCTCATTTGATTTCTGATTTGGGTACTAATCTATTAACTTGTTTTTCTGTTCTTGTGAGGTTTTACTAATAGTTGTGCAACTTATTATATGCAAATGATAAGAGGAAAAATGAATAACTTGTATGTTGCAGGATGAGTGGTTGAAACCCATTAGTTAGATTTGTGTATTATTTTTCAATTTATTTTTTTGTTATGTTTGACAACATGTTATTGATGTATACTCTCCCCTTGCACCATAAGGTGAGCCTAGGTGATCAAAAATCATAATTTGTTATAGTCTAGTTAAGTCCACCTAGGGGTGCTACTACGCATATACACTCCATGTGCACTACATGTGAGACTAGCAATCCAAAATGTCTAGTACTTCCTTCCCTTTAGTGAGATCTACCTAGGATTTCATCACCTGAGGGATGATCTTGACACATGTTACCAGTGGGATATATAAAGGGGGGAGAGCTAAAGCTATACCCCAATCTAGTCACATTGTGTTTAGCAAAGTGTCCAAGCTAGGGTGATACCTATATAAGATGTGTAGGGTTGGTTTGAGTTTCCAGTACCTCACTAGGGCTCTCGATCTATGCTTGTGATGGGCTAGTGTTCATGGTTGAGCCTCATGCACGCTCCTAGTGTATCAAGAACTCCCTAGAGAACATGTATAGCCTAGATAAGACTTGTGTTTTAGCCGAAGATTGGTGTAGTGTAGCGGATGCGTATCATACCCCAAAGTTACTCATCACGTACTCCCTTAGGTTGAGATAAAAATCTTTGTGGTAAACTATGATAGTTCTTGAGTGAGAGAGTGAAGGTGAGCCCATGCCATCTATTGATGACTGTATGCCATTGAATCTCTAGCTATCAACCTTCACGAGAAAGGGTGATCTAGAGAACCACCCCAGTATCATGGAGTATTAACCTTGGGGTGTCCCCTCAAGGTGGTGGGTCTACATCAATTTTGTAATCCCTTATTACTAATTTTACACTTGTGTTATCTAGTGTGTCTTCTTGTGATATACTAGTTCTTGTCATCAGTGTATGTTTGTCCCTACCCATTGTTGGATGTTTGCCATTTTTTTAGTCCTTTTCCATAGTCCCCTTCCCTCAATGGTGAGTTTACTCCTTAGAGGGGTTAGCTTGCATTATGGACAAGTGATCCTACCCTTAAAAAGGTGATTTCATGTTAGAGTGTAGTCTAGTCATCTGATAGGTGAACTCACTTTTGTTAGGGGTGATTTCGGTTGTGGGTTTCTTAGATAGGTGACCCCATGACTACCTGCTCCTTGAATAGGCAACCCCATCCTCCTCACAAGTGATCCCATGTCTGTGTCTCTCAGTCGATAGTCTATACATCCCCTAGAATAGGATAACCTACTTTTTGTAAGGGTGAACCCATGTGTAGTCCGCACCATCCCCATCTTTACATCCCCTAGAATTGGTGAACTTGATATCCGCAAGGGTGATCTTGAATCTAGTCTTTACCATCCCCATCCATGCACCCTAGGAGATAAGAAATTTTGCTATCCTGGTAGGTGTTTACGTGTCTTGTTTGTACACCTAAAGTAAGAGGTGATCCTGAGACCTAGATAGGTGAACCTATTTTTTTGAAAGGTGATTCTACTCTTGGCCATCTGTACAAAGTCTTGTTTAGGTGATCCTGCTACCCATTCTAGCGATCCCACACACCCCTAACCATATAGTTGAGGATATAGGAAAATCTGTGATCGATAGATAGGTGACCCTATCATACATAAAGGCAATTCCATTAATTTACAAATAGGTGATCCTGTAAACTATAGGGGAAAATCCACTACACATAGGGGCAAATCTGCCTCCCATACCAAAAACCCAAGGCTGAATCCTCTTAACCAATGAAAGGCTATTATTTCCTAAGTCCATTCCTATGATCAATTTTTTTTTATCACCATCCATCTACCTAAAATCATCATTTTAGTCCATCTACATTTTTAAAAATTCTTCAAATCCATAATCAAATGAAATAGGTGCATCTTAGGACATCCTTAGACTACACATTCATCATTGATTTATCAATTTAAGTCCCTTAGGAATTTTTTTGGTGGCTCTTTTATCCAATTGGGTTAAGAAACTAACCCTAATCATTAGCATTCACACTCACTTGGGATTTTCATCCGTCTTGAGTTAGTAATCCTTCACATCCATATCAATCTACTTCCATCTATAGGTGGATTTACATCGTAATAATCATCCTCATCATTTGATCCAATTATTGTCATCCTGCATCATCTAGTCACACTCCTAGACCTAGTTTGAAGTTAAATCCTATCGGTTCTATCCAATCAATCATCCTATCAAATTAATCAATCCAACTCAATCCAATCCAATCATCAATCCATCTTTGTCCTAGCAATCACCTAATCAATTGATCTTTCATCTTGGAAATCCTCTAAGTCATCATCTAGGTCATTATCACTCAAGTGCATCTTAGAGCTTAGTTTCATCTTAGTCCTATGTTCATCTACATTTTCATGCCTATTACCACTAGATCATAGGAAAGAAAACTTATAGAACAACAATAGTCCCAAGGTAGATAGCATTAGTATCCTCCAAATCTCCCCACTAATGGAAATTCATCAAAATACAACAAAAAATTTCACACAAAATCCATCCTAGAAGAGAGTATGGTTAACCAACCTAAGCTTACCATCGACAAATATCTTAGCAATCTAGCTAATGTGCAAATGATGGATCATTTCTTCATGAGTGTGGTGATAAAATCCTAGCCTCATTACTAATGAGGGGTTTTAAGCCACCATTGGGATTTGATATGTCCTAGTATGTCAACATCACACCCCCTCAATCATAATATCCACAAAATTCTCAGGCTAAACTAGGCTCATCAATCTCACAAGTCCCTCTAGTTTCACCATGTGACATGTGGTACCAACCTAGGCTTCACATTGATGTCTGTTACCAAATACCACCCCCTCTAGTTTGGATTTCAGTCATGGCTGTAGCGCCAGATCCTAACAATCCCCAAGGTCTTGGTCCTAATAGTCCTCAAGGCCTTACCAGTAATCAAGATCTAAATAATCCTCAAGGGCTTGGTCTTGTCAATCCACAAGGTATGAACATTCTGGAAAGTTCAACCCCCATACCATCTGTGCCACCACTTTTGTCGTATCAATCAGGTCAATTACTAGGGAGTACTATGGGAAATGCATATAATCCTTTTGTTGCTCCACCTCCTCACATACCTCCTAGTCACACACATACACACCTTGACCATATCCCAACCTTAGTTCACATCTCCATAGTAGCCTCAAGGCAACCTACCACTCTTACATCAATCTTAGGGTAACCTACAATAGGAACCATTGCAACAACCTCATCAACAACCACCATAAAACCCCCATCTTAGCCTCCAAAATAGACTCAAATCCCTTCACAGCCCCTACATCAACCTCAAATCCCATTGGAACATCAACAACCACCCCTGCATCAACCTTAGGGCAATCCATCACAACTACCACATCAATCTCAAGCTAATCCATCATAGCTTCCTCGCCAATCACAAGTCCACCCTCAACAACTATTTTATCAACCACCACCACACCAATCCCAAATCCCATCACAACCACCACACCAATCCCAAATCCCATCACAACCTCCTCATCATTCCCATGTCTGATCACAACCTCCACAATATGCCCAAATCCCATTACAATCACAACAATTCTCTTAGCAAATTCTAGGAAACCCTGCTTCCCAATATTTATACCATCCCTAGAAAACTTATTATCAAAAATCCCTACATGCAATGCTAATACCAATTATTATTACTATAATCCACAACAATCCCAACAACAGTAATCATATGCTAATCCCCAACAATCAGAATAAAGTACTTAGTTGTAGACACTTAAAAATGTCTCAATGGATCACACTAGCTAACTAACATCATTTCATCCTCAAATCCATCCTCCTTTTTCTTGTTTAATTAAATAACCCGAATCATTTAATTAAATGTATCATTTTCACCTATTAATCTAATTTACCTAGTTGGGTTAATTCACTCTCTCTCACATTGGCATTTCATTCAATTTAATTATATAATGCAAATAATTTAATTTTAACCATAAGTCCTCTTATTTAATTAAATAACCTAAACTATTTAATTAAATATCATATTTGCATCTTCTTTTCATTAAATAAATTAATAATTTAATGAATATCCACACATTCTTCATCTTGCACATTCAAATATAATTTTAATTAACTAAATTGCTAATTTACCTCTCATCCACTTGCATATAGAATATTCCCCAATTTTTCTTAAAAAAAGAGGTAATGATTACTCCAAACAAACTTTGAAACAACTTTTTAAAGTTGTTGCAAAGTGTGTTTGATTGCATGATTGCGAGTCCTTAATCTATTCTTGATCCATGTGATCTTTGATTCTCATCCATTTATGAGAATCCTTAATCCATGTTTCATCCTCTTTTCACTTGTGACTATTGATAGATCAAATTAATCTCATCCATTGCTTTTTCATATGATCTCCATTCAATAAATTATTTAATGAATCTCATATAATTTCCCTAATTTGCATAACTAAAACATTTTTTTAATTATCAAATTACTAATTCTCCCACTTGCAAGGGAATCTTCCAAGGGAATATTCCTCCTTTGTAAATTCCTCCAAATGGGGAATATTCCCATGGAATATTCCTTTCCCTTTTACACAATTAAAATTTGTTTTAATTTGTAAAATATATATTTCTTCACCCATGAGAATATTCCAAAGAATATTATTTCTCCTCACTAATTTTAAATAGGGGATATTCTTACAAAACTTCATGTGCAAATTAACTCAAAACTTCATGTGTAAGTTAACTCAAAACTTCTTGTGTAAGTTAACTAGTGACCTCTTGTACATGTTGTGTTTGTTTGGATGAATATAAGCCCTTGATTAAATATCAACTTGCATTTTCAACCCTTGATGAGAATCCATGATCCATGCCTCCAACTTCTTCCATATTTTACCATTGATTAGCCTTTTTGATCTTAACCCTTCATTTCTCATTTTCTTTCCTATAAATAGGTCATTATTTGGAGACAAATGGATCCATATTTTAACATCAAACTTATGTTGTTAAAATCACTTTCACTTGCAGTGATTTTTAGCACTCATTTAGCATAATTTTAGCTTATTTTACTTGCATCATTCACTTAAAGAATCCATTAATAGCTTCCATGATAACATAGGTGAATACATTTAGCATATTTTGTAATTAGGATTTTAATCTTTTGAAGCTTGCATACATTTATAATAGCTTTTCATACAACCATATTGATCATCTTAGCATATATCATGTTAATTTAGCATTTAAATCATGTTTTCTCACACATCTCTCATCAGTTTCATTAATTCTCTTCAATAAAATCAATTGAAACAAGCTCATTATCCAAGGGATTAGGAAAGGGTCACCATTCCACATCAATGCGACACCACTCCCCTAATAGGATAAGTTTCAATGTCTTATATTAGAGGTTTTTCAAGTTTTCATGATTTAGAATGTTATTTTTAATGGATTTTTTGTCTTTGTTTATAGTGAATTATCTTATTGGGATTGATGCTTTGTGGGTTAAATATGTATCAAATTTGTATGGATCAAGTGTAGTTAGCCTATAGTATGACATTGGTCACATTTTGGCACTAAAAGGAGGGCATGAACTAATCAATCTGAGAAATTTCTCTTTAGATTTTTGTTTTCCTTGTGTTTGTAGATACAACAATGCTTTTTTAGGTTAACTGGGTTTTGTAGGTTGGAAAACATGAAGTTAAAGTGAAGAAGCATTCTCATCTTAAGAACATATGATTGTAACAAGAATTTGATGCTTTGGGGCAATTACTACCCAATTTCTTATGCTTTTCATTTTATGGTCAAGGACCTCACTAATTTTCATTTGGGTTTAAAATGAATGCTCAAATGGGACTAAAATTGAGCCCTCATTTCATCACTGTATTTTGGGTTTAAAATTGAACATGACAACTTAAAATTCCATTTGATGCATAAAATGAATTTAGCTTTAGAGGGTAAAATGAATGAGTGATTTCTTTTTTGTGACACACTTGTAGTGTGTATCCAATCCCATTGCACTTTGTGAGATCTTTGGTGAAGAGAAACACTCCAAGTGTACTTCATTGTTTCTATGCATGTATAGTATGTATTCAATCCCCTTGCACTTCATGCGATCTTGGGTGAGGAGAAATACTTAAGTACACCTTTATGCTTTGTGTCACCCTTAAGAGAGGACTTACTATGAGACACACCCTATAATGAGAAACTCATAAGAAAGTTCTTGCATGAACTTTTACCAGTGGGCTATATTAAAGGTTTGGAAATCATGAGAAAGTACCTTCTATTCTAGATTATATAACATACTCCACCTAGTACCATGCCTTAAGTGGAATGGGAACAATAGTAAGATCCTTAAGTGGCAAAGTGGGTATGTATATGACTAGGTGTTTTTAGTTTGTTACTAGAACAAAATTGTTTAGTTACCAAAAATCATTAATGCTTGTTGGTGGAAGAACAATCATTCTAAAGCCACCCCAAATTTGTACTATTCATTTTTGAAACAAAAATATTATTACGATCTTAGGATCATTAGGATTTTGAGATTTAGTGGTATTGAGAAGTGTGTGGCATGGAGGGGAGCCAGTGTCACCAAATCTCTAACTATTGGCAATGTATTAGTGTTTCAAGAAATCTAAGCGGGGAATCAACAAGTATGACCATTTCAACCTAGGATTGTAAATGTTTGTGAGTCATTTTAATACTTTGCTTGGTTCCAAAATTTTGCAAACAAACATTCACAGTCTTCCTCAAAATTTGAAACCCTTTGGTTTAAATATGGATACCTTTTGAAAACCCTAGATATTAATGCTTGTCTTAAGGATTTATATCCTTAGAGATTTCTAAATATCTTGACTTATATCTCAATCCATATTTTCCAAAGTTAACATAAGCAACTATGGCTTGAATTTCATCATTTTCATAAAATGGACATTATGAAATCTATGATGCTTTTTTTGACATAGACATTTACTTTGAACTTAATCAAGACAAGTGTTTGTGGTAAAAGAAACACACTTAAGGAAGATAAAATGAAAAATTGAATCCAACATTACCATTTGGCATCAGATCGCATCGGTATAACAACCAAACCTCATGCCCGCTATCATACAAGGAAAACATTGCAAAATAGTGAGTCCAAATTCTATTGTCAAAATTGTTGTGTCCTATTTCCTAAATATTTTGTCTTATTTTACCAAAATAATTTACTCCTTAGGATTTTATAACTTTAGAGGTATAACATTTTTCTCACTACCTTTGTCTTTGAAAAAAAAGGTTCATTCTAAGTCAGCATTGGATCAAACATTTTATCCACCCCTTCATCAAAATTCATCCTTCATCTCACCAAACTTTGCAAAATAAATTGAATATACCAATACTTTGTGACTTAAAATCAACCAAACCCTAACTTAGCTACTTTGTATGTGAAATGAATCCTTTTCAATGCATTTGGTTAAGCTAGTTATCATTTGTGGACTAGTTTATCTTGAAGGTCACAAGTCTACCTTAAAGATTCACAGGTTCATTAATCCTAACATCAAAACATCAAACTTAAGTCAAAAGTGTTGTCTTAAAACATTTTCAAAAGATCACTTCCCATATCATTCACCTTTTCATCTCCCATTATCACCATTGCTCCAAAAATACTTAGAGTTTCTCTTTTACCTAAATTTGAGTCAACTCGAGTGTTTAAACATTACAAATCTGAACACAAACCTCCCATAGGTGACTCACAATTTATGGTAAAGACAAGATCACAACACAAGAGAATCATGGAGAAAACCAAAGTCACATTTACCTCAAGTGATCCCAATCCTCAAGAATTTTATTCGAGAAGTAAAGTTACCCCATCACAACAAACCTCATCTCCGTCAGGACCATATGAGATAGAACATATGACAAAAAATGCATTTGGATTTACTAATGAAGAAATCATGGAGTACAAATAAGAATATGAAGCCTTAGAAAACATAACTCCAATTTCCCCATCTTTTGTTGCACAATCATTAACACAAGGGTCAACTTCATCTACGATTTGACCAACTCCATCCCTTGTGCAAAGTTGACCTTTAACATCTAGTCTTACAAATAGGATAGGAACCTACCTTCATCTCACTTGGTGACTAGGAACAAACACAACTACGGGTATTCACAACACGACCATTCCATTAACCGCCAACCTCCCCATAACACAAGTTGGACACAAAAATTTGTAAAACCCCTTACATTCCATGATGCCACAACAACCTCAACATTTTGAGTGCAACCATATTCATCCATCACCAAAAATACCCCAAGTATGCCTAATGTTATGCAAGGTAATATGGACCAAGTGCCTCAAGTAGGAAAACAAGGGAAAGTTAACACTCTCATGCAAATTCAACTATTGAAAACTAGTTCCAACAACCTCATTAACACTTCAAAATAAGTGGTTACCCAAGCTACCCAGTTAATACACCATCCACATCAAACCCATCTATCATCGATGCAAATCACATTGACAACTTGGTTATGAATCCCATCAACCAAGGTAATACCTTGATCCCACCCCAAATACAATAAGGGAAACCCTCTACCCTTCAGTCAAGGGAACCCTTTCAATTAGTTATGAGTTATTAATGTGTCATTACAATAAAAATACCAAATGACACCAACATCATCTTTTCTCTTGGTCGCCCACATCATACAAAATCAAATGTCACCTCAATCCTACATTTCTCCACCCCAATCCACCATCTTACAAGGAATGATAAACCAAGGGAACCCTAAACCTCTCATTAA
>VDFB02000003.1:460445079-460456964 GCA_007258455.2 Sequoia sempervirens
TTTTTAAAGGGATTGTGGCCTATAGAAGAAAAACAGTATTTGATTAAACTATCTGTATTTCTTATGCTTGTTGAGAAAAATTTATTCCTATTCTGAAAGCTTTAATTTATGTGGATGCATCTATATATATATTTTGAAGGATATACATAATCATATATATATATATATATAACATACCTTGATTGGTTTATAATTTAAACAAAGTTCTCTGAGTTTTCAAAATTATTTATTTATGGGTCAAATCAGAAATAAAATTAATTATATGAAAAAAATTTGTGAAATGAAATTTTGTATTTCGAAATTTATTTAATTATAAAAAAATGTTTTAAGAGAGTAGGGAGGGACAGCGCTGGGTTGTACTCCCTCGTATCTTCTACGTGGTCAAAAGAACTGCGCACATCAGTCATTATGACTGCTGTGCACAATAGTCATATTGACTGTTGTGCGTAGTACATGTACAGGTTGAACAACCTTTTTGCATTCACATTTTTTTTATATATATTGTGTGTGTGTGTGTGGTTTTTTTTAAATAAGGATATAAAAAAAATAAAATATATATATATATAGATTCATATATATAAAATGTAATATTTCTTTTGAAATTTGATTTATAAATATATATATATATATATATTTAATATATATATATATTTCATTTTATTATAAAAAAATTATAATTGTGAATATTACGGAAAAGACGAATTTTATTAGGAATTGGAATTTTTAGAAATTTATTACAAAATTAGTTCAAGGAAAGGAGAAGTTTGTAAGGTAATTAAAAGAATTATTTTAAACTTGGTGTGAAAGTTATTACGTTGTGTTTAGTTACTAATTCTGATTGACTTCTTTATTTTCATGAGTTATCTTTTTGGACTTTTGTAGTGAGGGAACCCTGTTGATCTTATGAACCCAATTTTTGGAGTTGTGAACCCTAGTTTTTCTAGAGGCATGTTCTTATCATTGGATGCTTACCCTCGTATTATGTGCTCGGGATGTTGCATGATTTTAGCATTATTATTTTGGAAGGGTTGTACAAGATTGTTCAGATTTTGATTATGAGTTATCGCGATATGGGTAATACCTCGCATGTCTTTTTTTTGAGATATATGCTTTATTCTTTATGGTACAACCCTTGCCTTGTTTTGGTTTATGTTAGGGGTCTCAGGGAGAGTGGCTCTTTGTGGGGGCCGACACCTCGAAAGGAGGAAGAGCTCAAGATAACCCACGTAAGAGTAGTGTAACAAGTGAAAACCTGATAATGGAATTTAGGGAGATGGGTATTAAAACATAAAAGATTATAATTGGATACCTCGTCTATGCATTAGGGCTATCGCAGACTAATGGTAGGCTAAGAAGGCCATGGTCGGCAAAGTCATAACCTTGTCCTCATGAGAGGTTGACAGCTCTGCATGAGCTACCCTATGGGGCCAGCGCCTCAAGTAGGAGGAAGGGCCAAGATAACCATAGATGGGGGCCATCACCTTAGGTTGGAGGAAGAGCTAGGATAACCCATGTAAGCTATGCGATGACACTCTCCACTAGATACCCTTATTCCTTGTTTCTTGGTTTCATCTGGAATTGTATTCAAATTATTGTTTTAGTTTCATTTGGAAATGTTTCATGATTGTTCTTTGGTTACTAGGTTAATGGTTATTGTTTTTTTTTTTTGTGATGAGATTTATGGCTTTAAGTTTATTTTGTTGACTCATGAATGTTCTCGTTTATGTCCTTTGTAATCCTTGATGTTGTTTTGGAGTTATTGTACTATGTTGTTTTTATTGGGATTAGTTTATGGCATTCATGGTTGTGATTACTTCCTTTTCACCTCTTAGCATGGGGGGTTGGTTATTTATAACCCACATGGTCAGGTGGAATGTGCTCCGCACTCGTTGGGTTTCCCATCAATGTCCATTCTTCTTAGCATTCTTCAATTGGAGCTTGTACCAGTTATTCACCTTGTAATTCAGATGTTATTGTACCATTAATTTATCCCACATGTATGGGAGATTTATTGTAATTCATTTATTGAGAAGATGTAAGGTAAATGTTTAAATGATGATGTATTATTCTGGAACCTTTGTAAATATTATTGTATGAGATTCATTACGGTGGTAATATGTGATGTACTTATACTTTTAGTTGTGATTCATGGATGTACTGATGTAAATGGTTATTGTAATGTTATTGGATAAGTTGTTTAGTATTATCTTATACCTTTTGTTATGAGTTTTTATGTGATGTGACCTCACGTGCCCTAGAGGACTAGGCGTTATAGTGTTAATGTGCAATGTGAATATGTTTTAATGTTTAGTGTCATGTTTACTTTGTATTAAATTTTTAAAAAAATTGGTTGCAATGTTTGTTCTCTCGGGTTTGCATGATAGGTGTTACAAATTACTTGCAATTATTTCACCCTATTTTTTGTTTTTGTAGTGTAGAAAAATGTAACCATTACATTTTCTCACTTGTTTGGGACCTCCTATTTAAAATTAGATTTAAAATTTCCTTAATTTAGTGTTGTTGAATGTAGCATATTACATTTACACTCTTATTTGGCCCCTCTTAATTAAATGATCTTAATTATGCCTTAATTGGCCCTTTAATTCATTTTCCAAGCCTATTTAATTACATTTTTCAATGTGAAAACATGACATTTATTAATTCCTAAACATAACTCTTCACAATGGGCAATGTGTGTCATAGGTTTATGGACCTAGGATGCATTCACCCTTGAGAAAATGGGTCCTCCTTAAACCTTAAGACTTAAATTTAAAATTATGTTTTATGTGGTATTTTAATTATTTCAAATCCATAATTCAATGTTGGATTGTGATATTTGAATTTAATTAAATTAAGGATACATACCTATAAATACAAGTTTATTTCACTATGTTTCACCCAGATTTTCAAGTGTTCAATTACAAGTTCTAATTTTATGACCAAAGGAATTCAAGACAAAATATATTAGAGTTTTATTGCAACATTAAAAATTCTAGCATCATGTCAAAGTCTTCTTACATAATGCATGTTTTTGGAGCTAACATTGTGATTTAGGTTTCATTATCAAACCAAGAATTCAAAGCATTATTTCAAGAAAAATTATGTCAAGATCCACATCCATGGATTCCATCTCATTCAAGTTGCAAACTTCCTAAGATCTCCATTATCAAGGTTCAAATGAAGGGTTTGTTGATTGGTACCATAGTTTTTTTCATTCTTCATTTTATCATTCATGTTTCATTTCAATTAAAGGTTTCATTATCAAAATGGAGTTTTACCAAGGAAAACTCCTATTCACCAAAAATAAACATGTTTCTCTTTCGTATGTGTGATTGGAGATTCGGTGGAAGAAATATTGAAGACCTTCTAAAGGGAAAGATTTACAAAGTTGTCAAAATTGTTGTCATCTCATAGAAACAAAGGTCTCTAAGTCATTTCCAAAATTTTGACTATGAAAACTAGGAAAATCCGAAGGTTCAGATCTGCATCAAAGGCTCCTAAAATTTACAAAGAAACTTTGACAATGGACCTATTCACCCTTGGCTGAATGAGTTTGATATTTGATTTGGGAAAGAACTTTTGGTGACTAGTAAACAACATTCTTCCATTCTCTACTTTACAATTTAATTTTCGGTTTTGTCAATGTTGAGTTTAATATTGTTGTTTTAAGTGTTAGATTGTATTTTGGTGCTCATTTTTTATTTTTAGTTTTTCTCCCCAAAGTGTTGCTTGACCTTGAGGTCAGTCCAAGATCATGGGGGTTCAAACTAGGCCCTTAAGAGGAAATGAAATATAGAAAAATAGAGTTAGGAAACTTGACATAAAAATTTGAATAAGTTGTTAACATAATTTGGAAAATATGTAAGAATAAAATTTGTATCAAATTGAATTTTGTTTCTAAGTGTATACCTTGGAATTTATCCTACTCTAAATGTGCAAAACAACTTAAAATTGCAAGTGATAAAATACCAAAGACACCTCAAGATTAGCCAAAGGAGTGATAAAACAAGAAGGAAATGGATAAAATGAAATAGAAATAATTTCACCTTCCTTACTGTTGATGTCTCCTTGATTAGCCCTTGCTTGGAATGATTTGTGTGCTCCTTAGATGGTTGCTTGAGTGACTAAATGCAAGGTTAGATGTGCAAAATGACTAAATGAGATGGCTAAATGATGACAAAGGATGCAAATTGGCAGCATGTAGTTATGAAAATACCAAGTGTTAAAAATGCCCTTGAGGAGGGGGTATTTATAGGATAATTTGAATTCTCTAGAGAATTCAATGGTCAAGATGCATCCAACAAGGCCAATATGAAGGGCTATGGTGGGTTGAGAACCCACAAGCCCTCACATCTTGACATGTGGAGGGTGAAGTGGACAAGGGGATATGAGGTGTGAGTGAGGTGTCAAGAAGGTACATGAGGTGGAGGAAGGACATGCACCTTGGGGAGTGAGGAGATTTCTTTAAAAAGGGATTCCTTGTCCCTAAGTGGGAGTGAAAGGGACATTTGAGGAATTTTGAAATTCCTCAAAAATCTACATGGGAAAAGGAAAGGTGGTTGGGGATATAAATGTGAATTAAAAATTCACATTCCTAGGATGATCTAGAGGGTAAAAGATGGGCTCCAAAAAGGTGGGACTTGGTCACATGTGGAGATTGTGACAAGTCCAAGGTTCTAGAAGCCTTGGGAGAATGGAATGTGAATTAAAAATTCACATATAAAGGAGGGGAATCTAGGACAAATAAATGTGAATTAAAAATTCACATGGGAAAGGGGGTCAATGCCAAAAGAAGGTAAATGCAAAGGTTGACTAAAAAGTGGTGTTAAATTTAGCTAATGACCTTGGTTAAGGTTGTGCAAACATTGGATTAGGCTAATTAATGGAAGATTAGAGGCAAGTGGCAAATGTAGGAGGATGTGACAGTAATTTTGATTAAGAGGATGCACATCATAATCATGAATTAATTAAATTAATTCAGATTAGGGAAAGGTTATGGGGGATGTGACAAGTGAAGAATTTTAAATTGATTTTAAATCAAAAAAGGGGGAAAATGACTAAATTAAATAAATTAGCATATTTATTTAATTTAGAGAGGAATAGGGTGAAAGATAAAGTATTAATTATTAAATTAAATACTTTACCGATATGAAATAAAAGGTATAATATTAATTTAATAAATTAATATTAATACGATAGACGAAAATATAGTAAATTTAATCATATGGAAGTGATTAAATTTAGATGTCTATATTTTGCCCCTCTTCAAAATATTGTTAGGATAACAGTATTTCAAAGAAAAATAAAATGTGAATGAGGCAAGAGGTGATAGATGGTGATGCCCCTAGCGTCGAAAAGGTTAATAATGCCCCAATGACCAGGCTGAAGGAATGGAGGAATGGTAAGAGGGTATGCCCCTTTGAAAGGGCAATCGGGGGAGGAAAAGGGGGTCCCAGGACGACGTCTCAATATAAATGAAAGAAGGACACCATTGGATAGAGCTCAAAAAATTAAACAATTTTGGTTTTTGAATAGAGGTGATCTGACACACGGTTTGCAAATGGCAGCCTCAAGAAGTTTGGGATTAGTCTGAGAAATAAAAAATTAAATAAAAGGTAAAAAATACCTTTTTAGAGGAACGGTTAAAATGGTAATTTAAAAAATTACCTTGGTCATTGTCACTGTAGTAGTTGAGAGAAAGAGAGGAGAGGAGTGAAAATCGACGAGGAGAAACGATGCCGACGGACAATGACACCGCGATCGTGCACCAGGTAGACGGGGTTCGTGTAATGTACAGTGGGGGCACAGGCAGATAGCATGTGAGTAGCAATAAAAACCCTCATATTTAATTTATGCACTTTTTACGTACATAATTAAAATTTAAAAACATGGGTTTTGTCAGGGGGAAAAATTAGAAAAATGGGTAGAAATTATTTTTTTGAAAAAAAGGTAAATTGGAGAAAAAAATGGGGGGGGCCAAACTGGGTCGGGGCATAGCCACCCCAGGTTGGGGCGCCGCCGCCGTGGCCTAGGGTGGAGCCGCCCCGGCGTGGGGCGTAGCCACCCCAAGGTGGGGCGGTCCCACCCTGCTGAGTCGGGGCGTGGCCGCCCTGGGTCAGGGCGGTCCTACCCTACTGCGGCGGGGCGAGGCCGCCCCGACTCGGGAAAGACCCACCCCGCTGCGGTGGGGTGTAGTCGCCCCAGCCGGGGGTGGTCCCGCCTCGGTGAGGGGCGGTGCTGCCCCACTGCAGTGAGGCGGTGTTGCCCCGCTGTGGGGGCGGTGCCACCCTGCGGCAGCCAGGGTAGTTCCACCCCACTGTGGGGGCGGAGCCGCCTGCGGCGACCGGTGCGGTGCCGCCCCACTGTAGGGGCGTAGCCGCCTGGCTGCAGCCGGGGCGTAGCCACTCCTCTGCGGCGAGATAGATCTGCCCTGCTACAGCTAAGTAGGGCTGATCGATCAGGGGAAAAACTACCCAGCGGGGGGAAGGGAAAAAAAGGGGGAAAAAATAAGAAGTAAGAAAAAATAGAAAAATAAACTAATGGGAAAGTGTTCATGTATGTAGAGTTTTGAGTGATTACGAGTGCATGAGCGATGGTCCGAGGTGATGGTGGTGACGATAGTGGCGATGAACGGGGAGGACCAGGAAACATTGGATCACGTAGGGTTAGGGCATTGTGTTCAGTTTCCAGTGGTTAGAGTACATGCGGCGATGTTGACAACATTGATAGAGAGATGGAGCTCTGATACATTGACATTTCATCTCCCTACAGGAGAGATGACCGTGACGTTGGAGGATGTGTGGTAGATTTTGAGGCTACCAATTGTCGGTCGGTTAGTGAGTGAGGTGGTGTCCATAGGGGCGGCGTTAGATGAGACTTTGAGAGCTTTGTTTGGTCATGTGAGGCCGCCCCTAGTAAAGAGGCAGTTGGATTTGGATGGGTGTTTGGCAGTAGGGGTGCCAGCTTTACCATTATTCATATGTGGGTTGATTAGTGGGATACTGCTACCAGATTGGAGTAGACAGTTATGTAACCTATTCTATATGGAGGTGATCCGCCACATTGTCGAGTGGTGAGGGGGAGCATTTTCATGGGGTTCATGCATATTGGCGCAGCTGTACAGAGATATGCACGGGATTTGCTATCGGGAGATATCGAGTGTGACACATGTGACACTACTACAGATTTGGGCGTGGGAGCATATTGCCATGACTAGATCGGTAGTGGTGAGGGAGGGGACAGTGGATGATCATGAGCCCATGGATTGAGAGTATGGGGAGGAGAGAGGGTGGGTTTTCCGCTATGAGATGTAGGGGGGAGATGGAGGGGTGGAGGAGAGCATTTGATGATCTGTGTTCAGGGGAGATAGAGTGGCGGCCATATAGGGCACGTCAGTTCAGGGGATGGTCAGATACAGGGAGACATGAGTGGTACTTTCTGAGCTGATGTTTTATTATTGGTACTCTACTACGCATAGTAGAGTCTCATCGACCAGACAGAGTGCTGAGACAGTTTGGGATGATACAAGATATCCCGACAGTGCCTATCCTGTATCGGCGATATAGTAGAGAGCTACCATGGGGAGGTTGCATATCACCAGTGACAGCCAGGGCATCATGGATGGCAGCAGGACAATAGGAGAGCAGGTACCAGTGGTGACTGAGCGATATCAGAGGTGGAGCTAAAACAAGTTATGGGAGAGGATTACGCCTATTCAACCTATGTTGAGGGTAGTGGGTGCTAGAGAGGGTGTGGCATTGGGAGGCGAGGGGGGACAGGAGGAGCCTGAAGGGGATGAGAGAGAGCCAGCAGGCAGAGCTAGGAGGAGGAGGAGACATCAGAGATGAGACCGGAGAGAGGATCGACAGCAGGAGAGGGGGCAGCCACAGAGAGTCTAGGAGTAGAGGGTGGACAGAGATGGTTGGTAGCAGGAGAGGGGGTAGCCATAGAGAGCCCAAGGGCAGAGGGTGGATAGAGAGGGTCGGCAGTGGGAGAGGAGGCAGCCACAGAGAACCTAGGGGGAGCAGAGGGTGGAGGTGATGGATGTGGATGATATGGAGGAGGTGGAGGTGGTAGGTGCGAGGGATGCTACAGAGGAGGGGAGGAGACAGTATGTGGTAGGACGACATGGTCAGCCACGGCGGTTGCAGGTTCGGCCGACTGCAGAGAGTCATGAGGTTCATCAGGAGCCGAAGAGCAGAGGAGAGGAGGTGAGAGTAGCACTAAGGGAGGAGAGGAGGTCACCACAACATCAATTCGTGGTTGAGAGACAGGGAGAGGCGAGACGATTTTGGGTGTGCTGGATTATGGAGGACCAGGAGGAGTGACAGGAGGAGAGGGGGGAGCCAGCAGGTGGGGAGGATGAGTTAGAGCTGGTAGTTGGGGAGGTGGAGCCAACAGGTGGAGAGGATGGGTTAGAGAAGGTGGTTGGGGAGGAGGATGTGATGGATGTAGACAGAGATGTGGTGGAGGAGGATGTTGCGGTAGCAAATGCATTAGTGTTAGTTCCTTATATACAAGAGGATCCCATTGTGCAAGTGAGAGGGGCGGAGGCGAGAGTACGGATGGCAGAGTGGAGTGTGAGGGCTCTTGAGGCTGAGCTAGCCAGAGTACAGCGGGAGTCACTGATAGATTATGATGCCATTACTTTCCAGCTAGGAGGAGCGGTGAGGGAGAGAGATAGAGCACAGTCAGAGGTGTAGAGGATACAAGGTGAGTTGACAAGGATGACATGGGACCGCAATAGATTGCAGGCAAAGGTCATGGTTTTATAGGCCAGGGGGAGCTAGAGGAGAGGACAGAGCAGGTAGCTGATCAGGGAGCAGGGTGCACTAGTCAGCAGTCAGGAGATCTCAAGCGAGACTGGGACGAGCTTCAGGATAGGGTACATTGTCTTGAGCAGACACTTGGAGATATTGGGTTGATGCAGGAGAGGGAGGCCGTGGCAGTAGAGCAGGCACGGGTTATGTGGGCTGAGAGGGACGCAGCACAAGTGCAGGTGTAGGTTATGGAGGCAGAGAGGGATGCGGCGGAGGTGCGCAATCAGAGTGAGAGGGCAGTAGCAGAGGCGGAGATACAGGCATTACAGAGAGGGAGAGATGAGGTGATAGCAGAGGTAGCGACTCTTTGGAGAGAGAGGCATTTGGCAGAGTTGCGGACACAGGCTCTCCAGAGGGATAGAGATGCAGCAGTGACTCAGGCACAGGGGGCTGAGAGAGATAGAGATGTAGCAGAGATGCAGATGCAGACCCTACAGGCAGATAGAAATTCTGCGATGGCTCGTGTTCCGATAGGTCAGGGTGTGGGTGGGATGCTAGGAGCAGATGTGCAGATTGTGGAGAGAGAGAGGGATGCGGCAGTGGCACGGGCGGCGGCTACAGAGGAGATGAGGGATAGATTACAGGTAGAGCTGGCATAGAGTTGGTTAGCTCAGGAGGCCTGGGAGCAGGAGAGGAGAGCTATCACCAGGGACCGAGACAGGTATTGACATGAGCAGAATTCCACTCGGGTCCAGGTTGCGAAGAGAGAGTATAGCATGAGAGAGGCAGGTTTTTGGATGGCTGCATATTATGATGCAGTTCCTGATCCGTCACAGCGAAGATTCTGTTATAATAGGCAGACACCTCAGATGCTAGCACCATCTCAGTCATTGGGGACATAGACACGTGGTTTTAGTGATTCACCAAGTGTTTCACTAGGCAGAGGGGCAGGACCTGAGTCTCCACAGATATCAGATGTAGGGAGTTCGTTTGAGAGGTGACATGCTACTGATTTTTTTTAACAGATGTAAAATATAGTGTGCAAGATTTATTGACAGAGATCAGAGATGTTCTATATCTCTAGATTTTGTATTTTATCATGTGATGTATGATGGACATGTAATAGATATTCTATTATTTTGATATGGGACAGTTCTTATTGACACCATGTAGTATGTTTCCTTTTATGATGGGTGATTATATGCATGCGTATATGGTATTACATGTTTATGTGGATGGATGCATTATTTTATTTATGCTCATGTGTTGGTTTATTTATGATATGAGATGTTCACCTAGATGATTGGATAATTTTAGATGGATAATTATGCTTATGTTTATTTATGCTGATGTGTTGGTTTATTATTGAGATGTTTATGTAGATGATTGGATATATGTACTTATGGAATATGGATAGTTTTATTGATGCATGGTGATGGTGATATGTGATGGGTACCTATGGGATCTATGATGATTTATATATATGGATGCCTAGTTGACTTATTTATCATGTATATATATGTGTATGATGGATTTTGTATGAATATTTTATATATACAAGATGTGATGTATTATGCATCTAACACTTTGTGATGCAGATGGCGATGTATGTATGGACCTAACACATAATGCAGATGATGATGGATATATGGAATAGTACTTTCGTAATTCTAGAGGAAATAACACACGGCCAGAAGTGCCAATAAGAACTGACATGATAATGGGAGGTGGGTCTGTGGTGATTGGGAAGATGGATGTCATTTGGCATCTGTCAAAAAGCATCAGTATCTTGAGATGAATGGAAAAGAATGGGGAAAGTATTTGCACAACCAAAAACCATAGGGTGAGTGTTAATGCAATGATTATGAAAATGCAATCCTAATTCAATTTTCCATCTTTGGAGCACTAGTTTTTGCTATAGCATAAGACACGATACACCAAGGTATGGAGGACTAAGGTAAATTAATGTCTAATGCATGAGACAAACACGCCAAACAAGAAGGCTATCCCAGTACCCCAAAGTCATGAAGACCTTGTTCGGGTCTAGTATTGAGATAACCACAAGCATAGAAGGATGCCCCAACATAACACAAGACCTCAAGGATCTTGGTGGGTACTATGTAGGACAACCAAGAAGACACAATCAAAGAAAAGATCAAGATATGCCCCTATTTGAACTAATCAAGACACACCATAATATGATGGATTATGGCAGCCTTGATAAGTGATGATAGGGAGCCCAAATGATAAACAAAAGCCAAAAGCATCAAAAGATCACAATCAATTTCAAATGTCCATTGCCATAGGATCAAGGGGATAGATGGGATTGATGAGGTCTGTATAGGAAGGATGTATCCTGATTAGACCTATGATGGATACTAAGTGAAAAGATTGATATGATAAGGATATTCAAAATTGATTAGCGCATTGGTACAAATGGGTCTTGTTTGTTAAGGACCAACTAGATAAAGGCATAGCTTGATGACACAACACAAGGGAGACAAGACACAACCTAAAGACCTAGGGGCTCGGGGGCCGATCAGAGATTGGCCTTGCCTACGTGAAAGTGCAGAGCCCTCGTAGTTCATGGAAAAAGACCATGGATAAAGCGGAAATAAGACAATGGTGACCGATGATGAAAGACACAAAACGTGACAGACAAATTCCTTGGGGGAGGATCAAATGACCGACCTTGCCTACGTGAAAGCGCAGGGGCAATGTAGTTTGATATGGGATGAAAATGATGTGGGAGGATGAGACCTAGATGGAGACTGACACAATGGATGGTTCTACATGATGACACAGATTGACCGAAAAAAGGGAGCGAAAGACATAAGCTCAAAGTGGGATATAAAGAAGCTCAGGATGAGGGATAGGTAAGGTGGGTCATCCAGTGCTCAATCAACAAATACCAAGTGACCTAGGCTGATGTGGAAGGGGATAATAATGCAGATGACAACATAAAATAACTAGGATGCTAAATAGATAATGATTAAGCCCTCTATGGATGACGCCTGTTACTAGGTTTTCACCATCCATACTTATCCAAGGTGCCACCAAGAGGTGGTTTTCACCATAGGACAGATTTATTTATCTTAACTATATATTTTTTTTTTTGGATTTTTT
>VDFB02000003.1:460457064-460548057 GCA_007258455.2 Sequoia sempervirens
AATAATAAAATACCGGCTCAAAAAATACCCCTCATGACTCCTCGTGATTCCCCATCCTTCAACTGGAGCAGTCTTCTATATGGTCGCTTAATTTATCTCCTACTCTAATGAAGATCATCAAATGCTCTCCTCCACCCCTCCATCTCCCCCTGCATCTCATAGCGGAAAACCCACCCTCTCTCCTCCCCATACTCCCAAGCCACGGGCTCACGGTCATCTACCGTCCCCCTTCTCACCACTATTGGCCTCGTCACGGCAATATGCTCCCATGCTCAAATCTGCAGTAGTGTCACATGTGTCACACTCGATATCTCCCGATAACAAATCCCATGCATATCTCTGTACAGCTGCGCCAATACACATGAACCCCACGAAAATGGTCCCCCCCGCCACTCGACAATGTGGCGGATCACCTCCATATAGCGTAGGTTACATAACCGTCTGCTCCGATCTGGTAGCAGTATCCCACTAATCAACCCACACAGGAATAATGGTAAAGCTGGCACCCCTACTGCCAAACACTCGTCCAAATCCAACTGCTCCTTCACTAGGGGCAGCCTCACATGAACGAACAAAACTCTCAAAGTCTCGTCTAACGCCACCCCTGTGGACACCACCTCGCTCACTAACCGACCAGCAATCGGCAGCCTCAAAATACGCCACATCCTCCAACGTCACGATCATCTCTCTTGTAGAGAAATGAAATGCCGATGTCTCTAAGCTCCATCTCTCTATCAATGTTGTCAACATCGTCGGATGTGCTCTAACCACTGGAAACTGAACACAATGCCCTAAACCTGCGTGATCCAATGCCGCCTGATCCTCCCCGTTCATCGCCACTATTATCACCGTCATCACCTCAGACCGTCGCTCATGCACTTGTAACCACTCAAAACTTTGCATACATGACCACTTTATCATTAATCCATTTTCTATTTTTTCTTACTTCTTATTTTCCCCCTTTTTTCCCTTCCCCGGCTGGGTGGTTTTCCCTTTGTCGATCGGCCCTGCTTAGGCGTAGCGGTGAGGATCTATCTGCAGCGGAGGGTGGCTCACGTAGAACGGCCAGTGACTCCTTCTGATTAGGTGACGCGCGATACGTGACTCCATTACGATTGGGATTGGAACTACCCTGGGCTGCAGCGGTGGCGCAGCCACCGGACAGCTTACCGCCCTCCAGCTGCGATTAGGCTGACACCGCCCTCATAGGCGGGACCACCCCATTTGGGCGATACACCCACCGCTGGTGGGTCTTTCAGTCGGTATTTTCGCCCGTAGCGATGGGGTAGGACCGCTGACCAGGCGTGCATCCCGACTTCGGCGGTGGGACAGCCCACCCAGCAGGTGCTTCCTTCTGTGGGCGGCGGCTCCACCCTAGACCACTTGGCTGGTGGCACGGGGTGGCTATGCCCGACCGGTTGGCCCCATTTTTTCTCAATTTACCTTTTTCAAAAAGATAAGTTTCTACCCATTTTCTAATTTTCCTGACCAAAGGCCATGTTTTAAGTTTTTAATTATGTGCGTCAAAAGTGCATAGAATTAAATGTGGTTTTATTGCTGCTCACATGCTGTCTTGCTTTTGTGCTGGCATACGTTACCGCAGACCGGATCTGCCGGTTGCTGCGATCGGTGTCGTGTCGTCGGCATCGTTTCTCCTCGTCGATTTCACTCCTCTCCTCTCTTTCTCTCAGCTCTGATTGACAATGACCAAAGATGAATTTTTTAAATTACCATTTTAACCGGATTCCTCTAAAAGGTATTTTTTACCTTTTATTTAATTTTTTATTTCTCAGACTAATCCCAAACTTCTTGAGGCTGCCATTTGCAAACCGTGTGTCAGATCACCTCTATTCAAAAACCAAAATTGTTTAATTTTTTGAGCTCTATCCAATGGTGTCCTTCTTTCATTTATATTGAGACGTCGTCCTGGGACCCCCTTTTCCTCCCCCGATTGCCCTTTCAAAGGGGCATACCCTCTTACCATTCCTCCATTCCTTCAGCCTGGTCATTGGGGCATTATTAACCTTTTCGACGCTAGGGGCATCACCATCTATCACCTCTTGCCTCATTCACATTTTATTTTTCTTTGAAATACTGTTATCCTAACAATATTTTGAAGAGGGGCAAAATATAGACATCTAAATTTAATCACTTCCATATGATTAAATTTACTATATTTTCGTCTATCGTATTAATATTAATTTATTAAATTAATATTATACCTTTTATTTCATATCGGTAAAGTATTTAATTTAATAATTAATACTTTATCTTTCACCCTATTCCTCTCTAAATTAAATAAATATGCTAATTTATTTAATTTAGTCATTTTCCCCCTTTTTTGATTTAAAATCAATTTAAAATTCTTCACTTGTCACATCCCCCATAACCTTTCCCTAATCTGAATTAATTTAATTAATTCATGATTATGATGTGCATCCTCTTAATCAAAATTACTGTCACATCCTCCTACATTTGCCACTTGCCTCTAATCTTCCATTAATTAGCCCTAATCCAATGTTTGCACAACCCAGCAAGGTCATTGGCTAAATTTAACACCCTTTTTAGTCCAACCTTTGCATTTACCTTCTTTTGGCATTGACCCCTTTCCATGTGAATTTTTTTAATTCCACATTTATTTTATCCTAAGATTCCCCTCCTTTGCCATGTGGATTTTTTTGAATTCATTCCATTCTCCCAAGACTACAGAGACCTTGGACTTGTCTAATCTCCACATGTGACCAAGTCCCACCTTTTTGGAGCCCACCTTTTATCCTCTAGATCATCCTAGGAATGTGAATTTTTAATTCACATTTATATCCTTAACCACCTTTCCTTTTCCCATGTAGATTTTTGAGGAATTCCAAAATTCCTCAAATGTCCCTTTCACTCCCACTTAGGGACAAGGAATCCCTTTTTAAGAAAATCTCCTCACTCCCCAAGGTGCATGTCCTTCCTCCACCTCATGTACCTTCTTGACACCTCACTCACACCTCATATCCCCTTGTCCACTTCACCCTCCACATGTCAAGATGTGAGGGCTTGTGGGTTCTCAACCCACCATAGCCCTTCATATTGGCCTTGTTGGATGCATCTTGACCATTGAATTCTCTAGAGAATTCAAATTATCCTATAAATACCCCCTCCTCAAGGGCATTTTTAACACTTGGTATTTTCATAACTACATGCTGCCAATTTGCATCCTTTGTCATCATTTAGCCATCTCATTTAGTCATTTTGCACATCTAACCTTGCATTTAGTCACTCAAGCAACCATCTAAGGAGCACACAAATCATTCCAAGCAAGGGCTAATCAAGGAGACATCAACAGTAAGGAAGGTGAAATTATTTCTATTTCATTTTATCCATTTCCTTCTTGTTTTATCACTCCTTTGGCTAATCTTGAGGTGTCTTTGGTATTTTATCACTTGCAATTTTAAGTTGTTTTGCACATTTAGAGTAGGATAAATTCCAAGGTATACACTTAGAAACAAAATTCAATTTGATACAAATTTTATTCTTACATATTTTCCAAATTATGTTAACAACTTATTCAAATTTTTATGTCAAGTTTCCTAACTCTATTTTTCTATATTTCATTTCCTCTTAAGGGCCTAGTTTGAACCCCCATGATCTTGGACTGACCTCAAGGTCAAGCAACACTTTGGGGAGAAAAACTAAAAATAAAAAATGAGCACCAAAATACAATCTAACACTTAAAACAACAATATTAAACTCAACATTGACAAAACCGAAAATTAAATTGTAAAGTAGAGAATGGAAGAATGTTGTTTACTAGTCACCAAAAGTTCTTTCCCAAATCAAATATCAAACTCATTCAGCCAAGGGTGAATAGGTCCATTGTCAAAGTTTCTTTGTAAATTTTAGGAGCCTTTGATGCAGATCTGAACCTTCGGATTTTCCTAGTTTTCATAGTCAAAATTTTGGAAATGACTTAGAGACCTTTGTTTCTATGAGATGACAACAATTTTGACAACTTTGTAAATCTTTCCCTTTAGAAGGTCTTCAATATTTCTTCCACCGAATCTCCAATCACACATACGAAAGAGAAACATGTTTATTTTTGGTGAATAGGAGTTTTCCTTGGTAAAACTCCATTTTGATAATGAAACCTTTAATTGAAATGAAACATGAATGATAAAATGAAGAATGAAAAAAACTATGGTACCAATCAACAAACCCTTCATTTGAACCTTGATAATGGAGATCTTAGGAAGTTTGCAACTTGAATGAGATGGAATCCATGGATGTGGATCTTGACATAATTTTTCTTGAAATAATGCTTTGAATTCTTGGTTTGATAATGAAACCTAAATCACAATGTTAGCTCCAAAAACATGCATTATGTAAGAAGACTTTGACATGATGCTAGAATTTTTAATGTTGCAATAAAACTCTAATATATTTTGTCTTGAATTCCTTTGGTCATAAAATTAGAACTTGTAATTGAACACTTGAAAATCTGGGTGAAACATAGTGAAATAAACTTGTATTTATAGGTATGTATCCTTAATTTAATTAAATTCAAATATCACAATCCAACATTGAATTATGGATTTGAAATAATTAAAATACCACATAAAACATAATTTTAAATTTAAGTCTTAAGGTTTAAGGAGGACCCATTTTCTCAAGGGTGAATGCATCCTAGGTCCATAAACCTATGACACACATTGCCCATTGTGAAGAGTTATGTTTAGGAATTAATAAATGTCATGTTTTCACATTGAAAAATGTAATTAAATAGGCTTGGAAAATGAATTAAAGGGCCAATTAAGGCATAATTAAGATCATTTAATTAAGAGGGGCCAAATAAGAGTGTAAATGTAATATGCTACATTCAACAACACTAAATTAAGGAAATTTTAAATCTAATTTTAAATAGGAGGTCCCAAACAAGTGAGAAAATGTAATGGTTACATTTTTCTACACTACAAAAACAAAAAATAGGGTGAAATAATTGCAAGTAATTTGTAACACCTATCATGCAAACCCGAGAGAACAAACATTGCAACCAATTTTTTTAAAAATTTAATACAAAGTAAACATGACACTAAACATTAAAACATATTCACATTGCACATTAACACTATAACGCCTAGTCCTCTAGGGCACGTGAGGTCACATCACATAAAAACTCATAACAAAAGGTATAAGATAATACTAAACAACTTATCCAATAACATTACAATAACCATTTACATCAGTACATCCATGAATCACAACTAAAAGTATAAGTACATCACATATTACCACCGTAATGAATCTCATACAATAATATTTACAAAGGTTCCAGAATAATACATCATCATTTAAACATTTACCTTACATCTTCTCAATAAATGAATTACAATAAATCTCCCATACATGTGGGATAAATTAATGGTACAATAACATCTGAATTACAAGGTGAATAACTGGTACAAGCTCCAATTGAAGAATGCTAAGAAGAATGGACATTGATGGGAAACCCAACGAGTGCGGAGCACATTCCACCTGACCATGTGGGTTATAAATAACCAACCCCCCATGCTAAGAGGTGAAAAGGAAGTAATCACAACCATGAATGCCATAAACTAATCCCAATAAAAACAACATAGTACAATAACTCCAAAACAACATCAAGGATTACAAAGGACATAAACGAGAACATTCATGAGTCAACAAAATAAACTTAAAGCCATAAATCTCATCACAAAAAAAAAAAACAATAACCATTAACCTAGTAACCAAAGAACAATCATGAAACATTTCCAAATGAAACTAAAACAATAATTTGAATACAATTCCAGATGAAACCAAGAAACAAGGAATAAGGGTATCTAGTGGAGAGTGTCATCGCATAGCTTACATGGGTTATCCTAGCTCTTCCTCCAACCTAAGGTGATGGCCCCCATCTATGGTTATCTTGGCCCTTCCTCCTACTTGAGGCGCTGGCCCCATAGGGTAGCTCATGCAGAGCTGTCAACCTCTCATGAGGACAAGGTTATGACTTTGCCGACCATGGCCTTCTTAGCCTACCATTAGTCTGCGATAGCCCTAATGCATAGACGAGGTATCCAATTATAATCTTTTATGTTTTAATACCCATCTCCCTAAATTCCATTATCAGGTTTTCACTTGTTACACTACTCTTACGTGGGTTATCTTGAGCTCTTCCTCCTTTCGAGGTGTCGGCCCCCACAAAGAGCCACTCTCCCTGAGACCCCTAACATAAACCAAAACAAGGCAAGGGTTGTACCATAAAGAATAAAGCATATATCTCAAAAAAAAGACATGCGAGGTATTACCCATATCGCGATAACTCATAATCAAAATCTGAACAATCTTGTACAACCCTTCCAAAATAATAATGCTAAAATCATGCAACATCCCGAGCACATAATACGAGGGTAAGCATCCAATGATAAGAACATGCCTCTAGAAAAACTAGGGTTCACAACTCCAAAAATTGGGTTCATAAGATCAACAGGGTTCCCTCACTACAAAAGTCCAAAAAGATAACTCATGAAAATAAAGAAGTCAATCAGAATTAGTAACTAAACACAACGTAATAACTTTCACACCAAGTTTAAAATAATTCTTTTAATTACCTTACAAACTTCTCCTTTCCTTGAACTAATTTTGTAATAAATTTCTAAAAATTCCAATTCCTAATAAAATTCGTCTTTTCCGTAATATTCACAATTATAATTTTTTTATAATAAAATGAAATATATATATATATTAAATATATATATATATATATATTTATAAATCAAATTTCAAAAGAAATATTACATTTTATATATATGAATCTATATATATATATATTTTATTTTTTTTATATCCTTATTTAAAAAAAACCACACACACACACACAATATATATAAAAAAAATGTGAATGCAAAAAGGTTGTTCAACCTGTACATGTACTACGCACAACAGTCAATATGACTATTGTGCACAGCAGTCATAATGACTGATGTGCGCAGTTCTTTTGACCACGTAGAAGATACGAGGGAGTACAACCCAGCGCTGTCCCTCCCTACTCTCTTAAAACATTTTTTTATAATTAAATAAATTTCGAAATACAAAATTTCATTTCACAAATTTTTTTCATATAATTAATTTTATTTCTGATTTGACCCATAAATAAATAATTTTGAAAACTCAGAGAACTTTGTTTAAATTATAAACCAATCAAGGTATGTTATATATATATATATATATGATTATGTATATCCTTCAAAATATATATATAGATGCATCCACATAAATTAAAGCTTTCAGAATAGGAATAAATTTTTCTCAACAAGCATAAGAAATACAGATAGTTTAATCAAATACTGTTTTTCTTCTATAGGCCACAATCCCTTTAAAAAAAAAAATGAGAAACATATTATATTTGCTCCCTAATCTTTTGAAACTTCGTTTAAATATGGGCATCTATTGGCTTCAAAAGAGAAATTGATTTTCTCATAGCCCTGTTTTTAAGAAAGTTTCATAACATTAAGAGAATATCAAACCATAGAGTATTTCCCCAAAACCCGTATTCTTTTCTTTTCCCAAACCAATATTATTTCCATTGTAATTTTAACGAATATAGAAAGAGAATTTGTGGAACCTCGAGTCCTGTGCTGATGAAAACTTGATGAATCTTCACTTGATCCAGATAGCCCTTTGTATAGCTTTCGTTCCTTCCTTCAAAACTTCATCTCCAGCTTTCCTTGATAGATTCTCTAATCTAAACTTAATCAAAATAATCTCTCTTTCCAAACAAAGAAAACTAAAATAATTTACTGTAGAAGAAGAACAAGGGAAAATCCCATTTCCAAAAACTCCATATTTTCTGTAACTTCTGTAATTTTTTTCCCGTGAATGTAAAAGTCTCTCAAATTTGCAATTAAATAAAAGATATCTCTTCTCTTTTTCAAAAGCTCTAAAAATCCAATATAAAAGAAATTTTCTAATTTAATTCCAGATTTTTAGCCAACACTTAATTCTCATTCATCCTTTTATCTTTTCTATTCTTTTATTGATTTTTTTTCCATTTGACAATACTTTTCTATTTTAATTTTGATTTTGCAAGCTTTACTTGCATTTCACAAAATTTAATTTATTTAATTTATTTATTTCATAATTATCCTCAACAATACAATTTAATTAAATTAACAAAATAGTAATTTAAATAATTTAATTAACACTTAAATACAACACATGAATTTTAAAATAAAACTTTTAAATATTATAATACAAATTAATCCAACACTAATATAAACATTTATTAACATCATTTAATTAAATAAATCACATCATAGAAAATACCAACGCCAAATGCATACCAAAATACACTCACACAAATTACTATAATAAATTGCAAAATGACAAACACAAAGACACACAATACCACTCAATCAGGATGGTTTGACAGACATGGTACGGGTTGACCTCCTTGTCATCTCTATTTCAACATTATGTCATTGGGTAAATTTAATGCTCGCCCTGTCCTGCCAAAGTAGGTGGAATCAAGACTATGTACCTACAATCCCTGCATACAAACAAGGTTGTGTACATGTACATATATATATATATATAATCAAAGCATTACATTATGAGAAGGAATTGTAGCATAGTAGGGGCACTCATGAACGAGTGATGCTAAACTGTCCTCTCACCAAAAATATTCTATCAATAGAATATCAAAGATGAAATAACATTTCTAAACTAACTGATCATATGATAAAATGATTACTAATCTACTGCATCATAATATAATACTAAAATCAAATTAACATCACCAAACCATATGTGATATCAAAATCCATGTCGTCAAATGAAATAGCATGATCACCAAACAATATAACTATCCAATCCACCAAACCACACAATAAATAGCACTAGCACAATCTCAAAGTATCAAACCAAAGCATAGAAAATAATAAGTCCAAACAACAAACAGGAGGGGTATTACATCCTCCCCCCCATAAATTTGGCTTACTCCTGGAAGCTGGTAAACAGAAAACAGACAAGATTCCCTGATACGGGAGGCATCCTCCCATGACACCAAGATCTCAATGTTAGGACACCGTCAAACCCTTTCGAGCTCAGGATTCAAATGAAAAGGTCTCCTAATGGACACAACTACCCAGAGACCCCACCGTTTGTAAACCTTGTCTCTGATACCAAGTTGTAACGCCCATCGTGAAAACCCTAGAGAACAAACATTGCAACCAATTTTTTTTTTAAATAATACAAAGTAAACATGACACTAAACATTAAAACATATTCACATTGGACATTAACATTATAACATCTAGTCCTCTGCGGCACGCAAGGTCACATCGCATAACAACTCATAACAAAAAGGTATAAGATAATACTAAATAACTTATCCAATAACATTACAATAACCATTTACATAAGTACATCACATATTAACACCATAATGAATCTCATACAATAATCTTTACAAAGGTTCTAGAATAATACATCATCATTTAAACATTTACCTTACATCTTCTCAATAAATGAATTACAATAAATCTCCCATACATGTGGGATAAATTCATGGTACAATAACATCTGAATTACAAGGTGAACAACTAGTACAAGCTCCGACTGAAGAATGCTAAGAAGAATGGACACTGATGGGGAACCCAATGGGTATGGAGCACGTTCCATCTGACCACATGGGTTATAAATAACCCACCTCCTGTGCTTAGAGGTGAAAAGGAAGTAATCACGACCATGAATGCCATAAACCAATCCCAATAAAAACAACATAGTATAATAACTCCAAAACACCATCAAGGATTACAAAGGACATAAACAACAACATTCATGAGTCAACATACTAAACTTAAAGCCATAAATCTCATCACAACAAAACAATAAAATAACCATTAACGAAGTAACCAAAGAACAATCATGAAACATTTCCAAATGAAACTGAAACAACAATCTAAATATAATTCCAGAGGCAACCAAGAAAAAAGCCATATGGGTATCTAGTGGAGAGTGTCATCACATAGCTTACATGGGTTATCTTGGCCCTTCCTCCAACTTAAGGCGCCGGCCCCCATCTATGGTTATCCTAGCCCTTCCTCCTACTTGAGGTGCCGGCCCCATAGGGTAGCTCATGTGGAGCTGTCAACCTCTCATGAGGACGAGGTTACGGCTTTACCGACCACGGCCTTCTTAGCCTACCATTAGTCTGCGATAGCCCTAATGCATAGACGAGGTATCCAATTATTATCTTTTATGTTTTCCTACCCATCCCCCTAAATTCCATTATTAGGTTTTCACTTGTTACACTACTCCTACATGGGTTATCCTGAGCTCTTCCCCCTTTTGAGGCACCGGCCCCCATGAAAAGCCACTCTCCCTAAGACCCCTAACATAAAGCAAAACAAGGCAAGGGTTGTACCATAAAGAATAAAGCATATATCTCAAAACAAAGACATGCGAGGCATTACCCATCTCGCGATAACTCATAATCAAAATATGAACAATCTCGTACAACCCTTCCAAAATAATAATGCTAAAATCATGCAACATCCCAAGCACATAATACAAGGGTAACCATCCAATTATAAGAACATGCCTCTCAAAAAACTAGGGTTCACAACTCCAAAAATTGGGTTCATAAGATCAATAGCGTTCCCTCATTACATAAGTCCAAAAAGATAACTCAAGAAAATAAAGAAGTCAACCAGAATTAGGAACTAAACACAACGTAATAACTTTCACACCAAGTTTAAAATAATTCTTTTAATTACCTTACAAACTTCTCCTTTCCTTGAACTAATTCTGTAATAAATTTCTAAAAATTCCAATTCCTAATAAAATTCGTCTTTTCTGTAATATTCACAATTATATATTTTTATACTAAACTAAAATTAATATATATATATATTTTAAATATATATATATATATATATATATATATTTATAAATCAAATTTCAAAAGAAATATTACATTTTATATATGTCAATCTATATATATATATATATTATATCCTTATTTAAAAAAAACCACACAATATATATATATAAAATAAAAACAAAAAAAATGAATGCAAAAAGGTCATTCGGCCTGAACATGTACTATGTACAATAGTCAATATGACTACTATGCACATTAGTCATAATGACTGCTGTGCGCAGTAGTCATAATGACTGCTGTCTGCAGTCCTTCTGACCGCGCAAAGGGTATGGGGAGGTACGGCCAAGGGTCGTCCCTCCCTACTCTCTTAAAACATTTTTTTTTATAATTAAATAAATTTTGAAATACAAAATTTCATTTCACAAAAGTTTTTCATATAATAATTTTTTTTCCAATTTGACCCATAAATAAATAATTTTGAAATCTCAGAGAACTTTGTTTAAATTTTAAACCAATCTAGGTATATTATATATATATATATATATACATATAGATGCATCCACATAAATTAAATCTTTCAGAACAGGAATAAAATTTTCTCAACAAACATAAGAAATAAAGATAGTTCAATCAAATATTAGTTTGCTCCTATAGGCCACAATCCAATTTTTTAAAAAAATGAGAAACATATTATATTGGCTCCCTAATCTTTTGAAACTTAGTTTAAATATGGGCATCTATTGGCTTCAAAAGAGAAACTAATTTTCTCATAGCCATGTTTTTAAGAAAGTTTCAGAACATTAAGAGAATATCAAACCATAGAGTATTTCCCAAAAACCTGTATTATTTTCTTTTCCCAAACCAATATGATTTCCATTGTAATTTTAACGAATATAGAAAGAGAATTTGTGGAACCTCGAGTCCTGTGCTAATGAAAACTTAATGAAGCTTTGCTTGATCTAGATAGCCCTTCGTATAGCTTTTGTTCAATCCTTCAGAACTTCATCTCCAACTTTCCTTGATAGATTCTCTAATCTAAACTTAATCTAGAACAATCTCTCTTTCTGAACAAAGAAAACTAAAATAATTTACTGTAGAAGAACAAGGGAAAATCCCATTTCCAAAAACTCTAGATTTTCTGTAACTTCTGTAATTTTTTTCCTGTGAATGTAAAAGTCTCTCAAATTTGCAATTAAATAAAAGATATCTCTTCTCTTTTTCAAAAGCTCTAAAAATCCAATATAAAAGAAACTTTCTAATTTAATTCCATCTTTTTAGCCAACACTTAATTCCCATTCGTCCTTTTATCTTTTCTTTTCTTTTATTGATTTTTTTTCCATTTGACAATACTTTTCTGCTTTAATTTTGATTTTGCAAGCTTTACTTGCATTTCACAAAATTTAATTTATTTAATTTAAATATTTATTTCATAATTATCCTCAACAATCTAATTTAATTAAATTAACAAAATAATAATTTAAATAATTTAATTAACACTTAAATAAAACACATGACTTTTAAAATAAAACTTTTAAATATTATAATACAAATTAATCCAACACAAATATAAACATTTAGCAACATCATTTAATTAAATAAATCACATCATACAAAATACCAATGCTAAATGCATACCAAAATACACTCACACAAATTACTATAATAAATTGAAAAATGACAAACACAAAGACGCACAATACCACTCAATCAGGACAGTTTGACAGACATGGGATGGGGTGACTTCCTTGTCATTTCTGTTTCAACATTATGTCGTTAGGTAAATTTGATGCTCACCCTATCCTATCGAAGTAGGTGGAATCGAGACTATGTAACTGTAATCCTTGCATACAAACAAGGTCATGTACATCTACATATATATAATCAAAGCATTACATTGTGAGAAGGAATTGCAGTGTAGCAGGGCACTCATGAACGAGTGATGCTACAATGTCCTCTCACCAAAATTATTCTATCAATACAATATCAAAGATGAAATAACATTTCTAAACTAATTGATCATATGATAACATGATTACTAATCTACTACATCATAATACAAGACTGAAATCAAATTAGCATCACCAAACCATATGTCATATCAAAATCCATGTCCTCAAATGAAATAGCATGATCACCAAACAATCTAACTATCCAATCCACCAAGCCACACAATAAATAGTACTAACACAGTCTCAAAGTATCAAACCAAAGCATAGAAAATAATAAGTCCAAACAACAAATAGGAGGGGTATTACATAATTGATAGGAATACAAAATATTTCCACCAATCTACCTTAAAGCACAAAAGAAGAAATAGGATATTCTCTCTAGTCATAGACAATTGGGATCTTCTTAACAGGGATGATGACTTGGAAGTTGAGGCTATCTCTTTATTCAAAAGTGTTGGAAGGAATCTGTACCCCACTCCTTTTGGCTTGGGCTTCCTTTTGGAAGTTATCCCTAGGGTGGTGAATGAGGAAGATTTAAAGGAACTAGGAAACAAGGCTTCTTGCAAGAGCTTAAATCTACGATTTTCTCTTTTGGTGATTTTAAAGCCCTAGATTAAGATAGTTTTCACTCAACCTTTTTTTAGGACTTTTGGGAAATAATCTCCCAAGATCTTCTTGTTTCTAGGGTAAAAGCACAAACCTATGTTAGACTCTATAAAGGAATTAGCCAACAAAAAATTATATGAATTTCAACCACATAAAGGTGGTCTTTATGTTTTGAATTTCGAAATGGTGTAAACTAATGAAATGTAGAACTTTTGATCAAGTTTATTCTTGTAATTTTTTAATTTTAATTTTAAATGTTTTCCAATGTTATGTTTTTTTATCAATTTAAGGATAGATTTTGGAATGCTAATTTTTTTAGAAAAGAATGACTTCACGGGCCGTCAAGAAACAAATCGAAAAAAAAATCATTTCTCCCTTTTTTTTTCTCCAAATGGGTAACTTCAATATAATGTGCATGGAAAAAAAAATAAAAAATTGATGTATATTTTTCTTGTAATAACGTTTAAAAGTTAAACATGTTAGAATTTGATAGTTTTCACATGCCATCAACTAATTTCATTTTTTTTAATCATTTTCAAAAAAATTAAATTATACCCTTTTGAAGAAGACTCTCCTTTTGTGCCCCATATAAGATTTAAATTTTTTTAACAAGTTTTACTATATTTTTTGTTTTCTTTCTAATTGGCCTCTTTCTTCATTTTTAAAACCTACTTGCATTATTTTATAAATAAAATATATTAAAACTAATCAAAATATTTAAAAAATTATATATTTGGATTCTCTACTCTGAGCTCTACAAAAGGGTTTTTATTTTTTTGTAGAAGAATCATTCTGACTAGAGAAATACTTTGCCAAAGTTGAATGTTCCAAAAAATTCTGAAAAATGATGAGTTGGTTGCCAAGTAGAATGCCAACTAGACATTCTTGGTTGAGCATTTTTCAGCCGAGTATGTTTTGGCTGAGAAACTCTTGACCGAGAATAGCTTGGCTAAAAAGTAATCTGCCAAAATTACTAGTTGACAAGAACTCAACCGAAATTGATCAAAATAAAAAAATACATATTTTCTTTTAATTTTTCAACTCAAGAAAATTTAAAAAATAAATAGATATTTTGATTATTTTGACCAGGGAAAGCTTATTTGGATCAAAGAAAGTTTATTTCAATACTTTAGAACGTTTATAATTTTGACAATTTGGAAGACTTATTTCAACAAAAGAAAACACATTTGGACAATAAGAGAGCTATTTTTTAAGGTATGTATTGATCTTCAACTTATTTGATTGATTATATCTTTATTTTCATGAATGCATTTGAAGTTTGTTTTCACTATTTTTTATTTATTAAAATATTAACATCAAAGAAATATTTGTAAAATATTGAAAATAAAAGTTACATCTCCATTTAAAATATTGTACCTAACTATTATCATTTATTTGTTATCATTTACAAGTGTGTATAGTAGGTAATTTGATAATTACTTTTATATATGCATAAAATTAGCTTACTAATGTTTATTAAAATTTATATAAAAAACATCAAAAATGTCATTACCAACAAGTTTAGTTTTTATTTATTTATTTGAGAATTATATATAATTTTTAGTGCCTCTTATGCAAAATTATATATTTATAAAGAATTATATAGAAAAGAGATTATTTTATTTTAGGGTATGTGTAGGATCGTGATGGGCCAAAAAGTGGTGATATGATGGGTATGTGTAGGGTATGTGGTTGACGACTTTTTTTTGCCTAAAATTGATGAAACGGAAAGGGTTTTTAAAGGAGATTCTTAGCTTTCCACCAATATAAATTATGCTTTACTTTGAATTTAATAAATAATTATTATTCATTTTCTATTTAAATTATGACTAAAGTCCTGATTGATATGTTGATTGAAAAACATCTATAGCTTTCTAATGGTATCACATTTTTTGAATCCAAAACATCTATCACATTCTATGCTGTGTATACTATAGGATTAAAAAGAAAAATTTAATTTCACGAAGTTTTGACCAGGTTGAGGTGGTCAGACATATGAGTTTTATATTTTTTTAAGTTGTAATAAAAAATTCATAATTAATTATTTACTTGGAAAAAAATTACAAAAAAATATGCATCACATCGAGACATGAGTCCTATACTTATATGTAAAATATTTTTTAAAAAATTATCATTTTATTGTGGTTATGGTGGTTAGGACACCTACTTCTTACTTTTTTCCTAAAATTGAAGTACTACTACATTGAAATTTTAAATTTTCACCAAATAGATTTTTATTTTTTAAATAAACCTAGTAGTTTAGAAACTACATTCAATTTTCTATAGATTCTATTCTTACATATTTTTAACATAATATAGATAACTTATTCAATTTTTTATGTTAAATTTTCTAACTATGATTTTTCTAAATTTTTCACCACCTAAGGGCCTATTTTTTCCATGATGCTCCTACACATACCCTTTATTTATATTATTTATTGAAGAATTATTTTATTTATTTAAAAATTGTTTGAACGTGAATGGTTTGTTGTTTTCACTAATTAAATTCTTAGATTTCATTATTATTGATCACCAATTCTATGTTCTTCTATTCTTGTTCTCACATGTCCTCCTTAAATACCTATCTTTTATTAAATTTACCTTTTCCTTTACTTTTATTTCCAACTTGGAGTTATCTTTTATACATGTATATATTATTAAATTATATTTTATGTTTTGCATGTTTATGTTTATTAGACTTTTGTTTAAAGTACTCAGGATTTACATGATCTTTTCCTTAAAATTTTGGTTTCTCATGTTGCCTCATTAATTATTAAATTTCCATGCATGTATTGTGATACTTTAAATGAGCATGTACAAATTTTCCACAAATTCTTCTTTGACTATTGATTATTTTCTTTGATACTATATATATGTCCATGGACCACACTTTTAGATAGATAGTTACCACATAGACTAGAGGGAATCATGTGCATTCCATTACATCTTAAACCTTGAGTCATCATGTTGCATAGATTCATATTATGGGAATCATGTCTCTATCCCTTTACATCTTATGCTTACATGGTTATATCCTTAAAAACATTTTAGGTCATTAATCCTTCCTTATTTTAACATAGTGTGAGTTTATTTGTCACATCCAAGTTGCATTTAAGGAATCATGCCTTGAACCCCTTTGTAATTTCTTATCCTTTCATTGCTAAATACCTTTCCATAAGATATATATATATATATATCATGATTTCTCTCTTTCACATCAAATATAACTGGTGATCTACACATTTAGGTATATATCGAGCTCATGATGAACTTATTTTTATATGTTTTATAGTACTCATTTTATTAAAAGACCTAGACATATATTTCAATGCACATTTAGTGGTTATCTAATAAGTGATGTCACGATCTAACATGTGCATCTAGTTACATGCTTTATAAAATATTTTTGCAATATTAACTATACATGTTTCATTGAAATCTCATGTGCTCTGAATTTTTATGTAGGTGAATTTAAATTTGAGTGCAATTTGTGATGGAAAATCCAAGGATTACATCGAGGAAGTATGATCGAACAAGAGTAAGACAAAGAAAGAGAAAAGTAGATAAAGGAACATCTACTGAACAACAACCCATGGAAAATATTAATGATCAAGGTGACGTACGGGTACAAGAATAAACTGAACCTAGTAATAGAAATTGCTTGGACTATGTTATTGAAAATATTATGTTGATGGGTGAGGATTCTCTTTTCACTAATATTTCATCTAAAGATACGTTATTTGAAAGCACATCAAAATTACATTAAAAAAAAATGGGATGAAATTTTTGAAGAAAAAACTCTAATTGGAAGAGGATAGTTAGTTGCAAAGTTATTTGGACGAAAATAAATGACCCTTATTTTTTAGTTTTTAGGAGTTGATAATAGGAAAATGTCATTAGATTTAAAACAAACAATTGTTAAAAACTTGCAAGAAGCATTGGAATGTATTGAAAATAAGAGTCGATCTAGTGATCTAAGTATTGCATGTAGAGCATTGATGACTGTAATTTCTAGTAAGAAATTATCACATAGAAGACAAGTTCAAGAAATTTCAGAATTACTAAATTTTTCTAGAACTATTCAAAGGTATATTGAAAAGAGAAATGAAATAGATGGAAAAATTGAGAAAAATTGGGTAAATATTTGGAGGGTTCTCTGAAAAAGATAGAATTTCAGAAGACGTAAAGAAACAGGTGGTTGAATATTGGACCACCCACTCTCATGTTTCTTCCAATAGAAGCAATACTATACAAATAATAGGTGATGATGGCACAAAAATTTCTCATCCAAAACATTTTATAGATACAACACAAAGTGAACTTTTTGAAGCATTTAAACAAGAATTTTCAAATGTGAAGATTTGTCAAAGGATGTTTGAAACACTATGACCATCATTTGTACGTATAAATAAACTACATGAAACTTGTTTTTGAAATCATTTTGAATTTTATCTACACCTACAATCATATAAAAAAGTTATGGCAGCAATTGATCAAAATTTAGCCATCCCTAGAAGCACAACACAATTTGTGAAGTCTCTTCTATATGAAAAATTAGAAGATTCAGATGAATTCAATGTTTAGTGTATAAAAAATCTATGTAATGATTGTGGAGATTTGAAGAATATTTTACATGTTGACAATAATGAAATGCAAGTTACATGGAAGAGATTTGAATATGAGACATACTTAACGAAGTTAGGATTTTAGGCCAAAAAATTGTTCTCAAAGAGAATGGATTGCCTTACAATGAATTCATGAGTAAATTTCACAATATCATATATACACATATCTAGCATTGTCATGGTGCAAGATGGAAAGCTAAGAAATTTCATGATTCAAAGAATTTCTTTCCACTAGGTTGTATTCTCTCTATTGTAGATTTCTCTAAGAACTATACATTTAGTCCTCAAACTAAGATTCAATGTCAATATTATCATTCATAGCAAGTTGTAATCTTTGTGCAAGTTTGCGATAGGCATGTCAAGTTAGTGGTCGATGGAATACAAAGTAGCAAAGATGATCGAATTATCATCAAAGAGGTTCACTTTTATCTCAATGATGATAAGAATCATGATAGAAGCTATGTAGCTCATTGTTTCAAATTTTTTTTTGAATACCTGAGATGACATGGCATAAATCAAGAACAACACTAGATATAGTTTGATGGATGTGTTGGTATTTGTACATTTTTTTTTTAATTATTTTTAAAAATTTATATTTACTTTTAATTTTGATACTTAAATTTTTTAATTTCTTATATTTATAATTAATTTTTTGAAGCTAATTTGGTTTGAGTGTTTAATTATTTATAACTTCATAGGACAATTTAAGTCTACAAAATCTTTTTTTTGGTTTAGTCAACATGCTAGATGCAACACCATTTTTTTGTTGAATTTTTATGAGAGTAGACATGGAAAATGAGAGCACGATGGAGCAGGAGCATGTGTGAAGTGTTCACTTCATCAACATGAACTTGTCGGTATGTAATTTTCACCATATATATATATGGAATCTACATCGATATTTTTTAAAAGATTAGATATATATATATATTTAAAAGTTCTAGAAACTAAATTCTTTTAAGTTCCTTGAAAGTAATAAGTGACAAATTGTGCCAACTTGTGTACTTGCAAGTAATGCCATACGGAATAAAAATGAAATTGTTGAATGGTGCAAAAGTCATTTTTCCACTCGTGACTCAACATACAACACACGGTATTTTTGGGAAGTTATAGGTACATCTAGTAAAAATTTGTTAAAATTTGAATTTCAAAGTTCAAGTGTACTTGATTTCAAATTGAATTTTCAAGTTTGAATTTATAGATATTGATCAATCAAATCCTTATAATTATCAAGCAATTCATGGTATTAGAAGTTTGTATCAAATCATGAAAACAAGAATTAGTAGGGCTTATGCAATTAATGTGAGAAAAATAATGTTTTTGTGTTGATTGCATTGAGGAAAATGCAAATATTGTTCAATGTGAGATTAATAGAGATGGGTATGTTTCACAATGGGAAATGAAACAATTAATATCAATGCCTCCTTTTGTTGAAGATGACAATGTCGATGTCTACGATCCACTATATTCAGCTAATTACAAATGTGTATTTGATTTAGTTGTTATAGGTATGAAAATTGATTAATTTAGTTAAAAATTTGTTTTAAATATATTCTATGTTTAAGTAAGTTTCAATCAGGTATATATATATATATATAAATTTATATATATTAAAAATATATTTACAACTTAAATGTATTTACTTTATGTATATGTGGTGTGTGTACAAGATATGTTTTTGTTGTAGTTGTAGATCCTAAAAATTTGGAAGGTGTAGATTACTATCTACTAAGATGTATGCAACTAAAAATAAAATTGGTGGAATCGATGATAGATGGTGATGGACAATAGTATCCCATTGTATTAGTCATTAAAATATTGAAGGAACATATTATCAAGAAATAAAGATAGATAAAAATGGTATTATATTTGTTGATTATAGGCTAGGACAAAAGGTTCTACATTATAGTCACTTAGTTTTGGTAATAAAAATAAATTTAGAAACTTTACCTAAAAGAGGATGTGCCAAACAAAAGTGGAGGTTTCCTATTGAAGATCATGATAAGATTTTCGAGATAATTAAAGATAGAGAGGATCCAAATTTTATGTACCAGGAGCTTTAAGTTGTTTTTTGGATATATGTGTCATCTATGACTAGATATATATGTGTGTGTGTGTGTGTGTGTGTGTGTGTGTGTGTATTCAAACTTAAATTACAAATCTTGACCTATAATATACTTATATTGATTGGACAAGTGACATGATTTAGAATGGGTTTTTTTCAAAGGCTTGGTCATTTTTTTTTGAATTATATAAATAAATAATTTTTTTCCATGTGGAATTCTTAATTTAGTTCAAGAATCTTTGATTTCATAATTTACATTTGAAACTCCACTTAAATACATGTATGCTAGATCATATATGCTTGATACAAAACCTAGTGACTTTAAAAATGTTTTCAAACATTTTGCTTAAATTCCTTTAAATCATCTATTTCTAATTGCATTTTTATGTTGGACATGGAATTCTTTTAAGTTCACTCATTCTAATCTTCAATTTCATTTTTTGCATCTTAGATCATACATATATATGTACATGCACAATTTACTTCAAACCTAGCGACTAAATTAAAAAGTTCACTTTTTTACTAAATTCCTGTAAATCATCTACATTCCTTGATTGTATTTTTATATTTGACATGAAATTGTTAAACTTTCACTTTCAAATCTTTCAATAAATATTTTTTCAACTCCACCTATATACATGAGCTAGATTGAATAAATATGAATGTGTAATTTATACAAAACCTAGTTTATGTTCCAATTTTGTATTTAAATTTATATTCCATGGAATTCTTAAGTTCATGAATCATACATGTTGTCTCTAGTTTTCTTTATTTTTTATGTTACTAATGTGAAATTCAATAATTTTAAATGATCATCCATTGTCATATCATAATCATCACATCCTAATTATTATTTTCATAGTAAGCATCCTCCATCCTAATCATCTTTAAGATCACCTTATCAAGTAATAACCCATAACCATAATCATCCTAGAATCATCCCTTCCTAATCATTAATTATCATGTTCTAATCAAATTATAAACCTAATCTCATCCTAATCAAATGGACAAGAATCTAATCCATCTATCTGCATCCAAAATATAATAATTTAATTTATTATCCATCTAGATCAATCTCAACCATACATGATCCAATCTCCATCCTTAGTAAAATATCATCACTTAAACATCAAATTTTGGTTAATCATAGTTTCTACATTGGAGGGTTGTACAACTTCCAGCCTTGCATGTGTGATGTTCTAGTTTGTGGGTGTCCTTTGGCACCCATGGAGGAGGCTCGACCCTCCTCATGATCTTGCATCATTCTTCTATGTATGGAAATTCTCCTTAGGATGGGAGAGATCATTAGTTTTGATTTGGTGTGTTGTGGGTGCAATAGGTTTCTCTCATCAATTGTCTAGGTCATGTCAATGCATGTGAGATTTGGTTATGGGGTAAAGAAGGATGGAAGGGGATACGGATCCCCTAGATAACTCCCTTAATTACCTAGATACTGATGGTGTGGCTAATAATTCTTCCAAGTCTTTACGAGATGTTGTTGCAGGTGAGTGCGGGCAACTTTCCCAAGGCACAAAATTTGTGGTAGAACTAGTAGATTCAGTGTTGGAGGATGGAGAAGAGGGACAAGGTAAGCAATCCTCAGCTCCTCTCTTGAATTCTATCTTAGTTCTCAAATAGGCATTAGATGAAGTTATTTCTGAGGAAGATTTTAAACTTTCAAAGTCTGCATTTTTCTTTGCGGTCATGGATTCCAGTAGGATCCCAGCTAGAAAGTATATGGACAAATGGTTTAAAAATTTATGGGAAAAGACACTAGGGTTTCACTTCTACTATTGTCAAATGGTTCAAAAAGGCCTATTTGTTATTTTTTTCAATAACCCTAAATATCAACTAGAAATATAATTAATAAGGAGTTTGGGAGTGTTGGGAAAGTCACATTTCGAGCCCTAGCATGGCATCCAAAGGCCTTGGAAGAGAAAAATGTTGGCCTTGTCCATCCCCTGATGGTTGGTAGTCTAACATGTCCCTCCTTTGTTTATGGAAATTTATTCTGTTAATTATTGAACCATATGGGAAAGTTTTGAGAACCGAAGAGACTAAGTCTCCTCTCCCTCATTTGGATGTGAGGGTTTTGGTGTCCTTAACCCTTGGAATGGATCTCCCAAAAATTATTGAAATCAAACTTAAAAATAGAACTATAACCTATACTTTGGAAACCCTTGTTGGTCTTAATTCTTGTTATCTCTGTCATCAAGAGGGACACATTAGAAGGAATTGTGCTCTAATAAAGAATAAGAATAATAAATCTTTTTCCTACAACAACAACAACCCAAAAAAGCATCCCCCTATAGATAATGGGGGGATTTAAAATAATTCGAGGAAGGCTGAGGAATGTGATCTCTCCATGGAGAAAAATAAACAAAGTAAAGAAGATAATATCCCTAAAGAAGAAACCACCCAAAGTAATGATAACATGGCATCTTTAAACAGGAAGTCAACACAGCCTTGGAAAATAGCTATATAGAGGGGATGGATAATAATAATGGGAAGGATTGTAATTCACCTTCCTGACATGAGAAATTGAAAGAATCTCCTGATAATGGAAAGCTTAATGCACAAAAATTAGCAATGCAGAAACTTAGAAAATTGAAGTGGCCCGAAGAAACTAATAATAACATTATAAAAGAGATTTATTCCTTCAATGACAAATGTTTCAGAGAATTGGATAATGCTAGTGAAATTGAGGAAACACATGTTTTTTCCTTCCATGAGGGTGAAGGAGATTTAATCTTTGGAAAGAAAGGAGACTAACCCTCTAAAATCATTGAGAATTTAGAAACTTTAAACTCTGATAAAAAAATAAATAGTGTGGATTTCTCCTAGACTGTTGGGACTGAGATAGATTCAAGGCCACGATTGGACTGCAATACCAATTCTTTTGTAATTGGGAATGAAAAGGTGGATCAAATTCAAATTCCAAATAGTGCACTGATAACACCTATCTCCCTTGATGGAGTGCTTAGTTTGCATGGGTTTGCTTCCCAGTCGGGCATGGATTTTGTAGATGACCTAGGGATATTTTCTACTAGGGAAACCACTGATGGTGAAGGAGTTCCTATGGAGGTGCTTGTTAAAAAAACTTAGTAGGAGGAGAGATACAATAATCACCTATTGAAAGATAAAAGAAAGAAACTTAGTTGGGTGATCCTCCCTCCCACTACAAAAAGAATAGAGGTAGAAAATAGGCTACCTAAATGTTTTGATAAATTTAGGTGTGATAAGGGCCCTTTAATTGATGAGCAGAAGAATGGAAATTAATTGCCTCTCTTGGAATGTAAGGGGTCTTAAGACCCCTAATAGAAAACATATGGCCAAGAGACTTGTTCAAAAGAAGGAGAAATAATTTTTCCTCTTGCAAGAAGTGAAGTCCATTGGCTTTGCCTTGGAAACTACTTTGAAAATAATTTGGAAGGATGCCTCCTAGCTTGTTACCAACCATGAAAAAGGTAAGCGTGGAGTTGTAATTCTAATGGCCAATAATTGGACTCAATATGTGGTAAGTTCTAAAGTTTCTCCCTGTAATAGGACTGTTTGGGAAATTTTGGAAAGGAAAGATGATTGGTTTGAAATATGTTCAATATATGCTTCTAATGATTATAAAGATAGAGTGCTTCTTTGGAAATGGATGTTCAATCTTCAATACATCCCGTGGATTATAGGGGATATTTTAATTTTATTGAAAAAGAGGAAGACAAATGTGGGGGAGTTGGTCATGACTGGAAAGAGACTGAAAGATTTTATTGGATGAGGCTAAAATCCAAGCTAAATCTTGAAGATCCTATTGAAGGCCAGAAGAAAGACTACAATGAGATTTGGTACACTTGGTCTAATTATTAGAAAGGTGGAAGGAGAATTTTTTGTAGAGTTGATATATTTTATATTAATAGGGCCTTCCTCTTGGTTGCTTCGATCAAGGAATGCTGCAAGGTGGAGGTCACCCACTACTCTCTTTCTAATCATCATCCAATAAGGGATAAATTTCTACTCAAGAATGGTTCAATATCAATTGTTGGCTCAAAAAATGGGTTATGTCTCAACACTAATCTCCTTCAAAGATGATTGTAGAAACTCCATAATCTCTCAAATTAATGAATAAATTGCTGCATAAAACTTTATCCCCAATTGAGAGGTGGGACCTAAATGTTCAAGGATGGAAGATCCTTTTCTAGACTATAGGGAGAAAGAAGGCCAAGGATATGAGAAAGAAATAAGCTCTCTTATAGGATATTCTCTACCAAGTATAATCAAAAGTCCAAAATAACCCTGTTGATAATCTCCTAATTGATAAACTTACTTTTTCCAAAGATAAACTTAGGAGATTATAAACCAACAAGATCAACAAATTGAAAGTTAGAGCCAAATTGAATTGTCATGAAAATGGGGGCAAGGGGAAAAAGTTCTTCCTCAGATATATAAAGGAGAAGCATTACAAGGAATAAATGGAGTAGATCAATGCAGATGGTAGTGTTCTAGTCAACCAAGATGAGATAAGAGAGCATTTTTTTCTCTTCTATCATAATCTCTTCACCTTTGAAGGGGGTCACGAGCCCTACTTTTAGGCTAGGGATTGTATTAAGAAGATCATGCCTAAGTGGTTTAGTGATGAGATAGTTGTTGAGCAACATAGAGAAATCTATAAGGAGGATATAAAGAGAGCCATTTTCTCCCTAAAAAATGACAAATCTCTAGGACCTGATGGTCTCCCTGCAGAGTTTTATAAATCCTTCATAGACTAGGAAAGTGAAGATCTTTACCAAGTTTATAAACATGCCATTGAGAAAGGCACCCTTGAAACAAATATCAATAAGGGGATCATTAAGTTGATCCCTAAAAATGGGGATAAGACCCTTGTCAAGAATTGGAGGCCCATTACACTCTTGAATGTTTCTTATAAAATATTGGCCAAGGTACTTGTTGAAATATTGACTCATATCCTTACCAATATCATAAATTCTACTCAAACTAGATTCATTAAGGGGGGATATATCTTGGAAAACCTTATAACAAGCCGATAGGCCATGAATTGGGTCAAACTCTCAATGCAATATGTATCAATAATGATTTTGTTAGATTTTGAAAAAGCCTATGATGGGATTGAATGGGATTTGGTATTGGAGGCATTTGGATTCCCAAAAAATATTATGCTCTATGGTTAAAACACTCTTCCAAGATGCCTCTACATAGGTTGAGGTCAATGGAGTTCTTTCACATGATATTCTACTTGGGAGATCAATAAGGAAAGGTTTCCCTCTTGCACCAGTCCTATTTGTAATTGCTTCTGATGCACTTCACTATATCTTAAGGGATAACTCTATGGTCCCAAGGGTAAGAGGTATCAGGCTGCCTAACAATAATGGGCTCATCAAAATTCAATTTGTTGATGATACTTAGACCTTTTATAGCTTGATGATGCTAACTTTGCAGTTTTAATGAGTAAGTTGGATACATTTTGTATTGCTTTAGGGAAAAAAGTGACCGCTACAAATTCCTGCCCTTTGGGTTGGAAGGATAAACCCCTAGATTGGTTTAGAAAATATGGCATTCAATGGGGGGTCCCCAAAAAGCTAATGAGATACCTTGGTATCTCCTTTGTTGTTGAGCCTAACCTAAAATAAATGTGGTGTTGGATTAGAGACAAGATTGAGAAGAAGTTAACAAAATGAAACAAACATTACCTTTCATTTTCTAGGAGATTCTAGATCTATCAAAAAATATTGTCCTCTTACAACATTTATTTTTCCTTGGTATGGTTTTGAACTGAAGATTTTTGGCACCACAAGGCTCTCTAACTCTTCTAGAGTTTTATACCTAAAAGGAGAGAGGTAGGCCAAAAATGCTAGCTAGGTTCATTCAAATTATGCAATGTATGATGCTATTTGGACTAAATGAAATGATATAAGTGAAAATAAGCTATGTAATTGATTGAATATGAATGTCAAATATAAGAAACAAGTGATGTTTGAAAGCACATTATGTAATGCAACAACAAACTAGAAATGAATGCAAAACTTAAAATAAATGAATGATACTCTAAGTGTGCACCTGGAATGTGGATGGAGATTGGAAATTTCTTTTGAAATCCTGTGAATGCTGATTTTTAGGCTTGGTGGGACACATTCACCATTCTAGGAGAATTAGTCCCAATTCTGCAAAACTTAGGCGAAACCTGTTTCTAACAATTTAAGGGTACTTAAAAATGTAGAAAATATAAAACTAAGCTTGAAGTGGGACTCATTCGACACCCATGGTGAATGAGTCCACTTTTGAATTTTTGAATTTTCAAAAGTGGAATCTGAAGCTTCTGATTTGCACTTTGACTTCCTACAGGTGTCTGGTTCTGAAACTCTGATTTATAGGTCTAAAAATGAGTTTTTGATGATATTTTGACTTGTTGAATGAGGAGAATACTTTAGAAACCTTGCAACTTGATCTTCAATGATTTCCATGCTTCCAAGAGTCCTAAATCTACAAACAAACAAGACAAGAGAGAGAGATGTTGAATGTTAGGGCATGGGGGTTTGCCCTGGTCAAACCCCTTTTAGGTAATTAAACCAAAATGATGAAAGAATGGAATGAAACATATAATAATGGAGTTGATTACCTTTCCATGATGTTTGATCTTTAAAGTTTGCAACAAAACATGAAGAATTTGTCCTTGAAAGTCTAAAAATTGATCATGAATGGCTTGTAATGTTAAAATCCTAAGTTGCTTGGCTTGAGATGGAAGATTTGGTAGATGAATGAATAATAAAAGATGATAGATTTATAATGAGGAGAAAAACACTTGTTTCTACACACTTGTTCCCTGGTAACCCAATGATACCTCATCACAGGCCGACATGAAGTAAAATTTAACTTAAATTTCACTTTTTTCCTACTTAAAGGTCAAAATTGGGTGAAATGGGACTCATTCACCACACATGACGAATGGGTCCCACTTGGATGGGAATAATTTTCCATGCATGGAAAATGGGTCCCACAAGGGCTAATTTGACAGCTAAGATGCCAAGAGATAAGGAAATAAGGTTTAATTTGCAACTTTGTTGGATATTTGATCAATTTAGGCCTCAGGATGCACAATATGGGTTAATATGGGACTATTAGTGATTATGTGAATGTCAAATAGGGCTTGGGACACAAAATTCAATGTCAAAGTGTGATTAAATACACTTTACAACACTAAAATGAGGTCCACATAGCCTTGGAATGCACAAGAGCCAATGTGAATGTGCAAGACACATTACAACACTAATTTAGGATTAAGTTATAAGCCTTCTAAATTGATGTGATAATGCAATTAAATACATTTTATAAAGTTGAATTAGGGAGAAATTTGTCTATTAACTTGTCTAGAAAAGCATGAAATTCCTTTAGAAGACTTTACAAAACCTTTATAAGACCTCATTAAAAGCATGGTATTTGATTCGCAAGGGTCCAAGACCTAGTGTGGATGCATAAAATGCCTCAAAACATTTGAATCAAGGCCTTATTAGGTCTGTTTTATCATGAATTATTCCCATGTCAAGTAAAGGGTACTTTTTTCTACAACGCATTTAGCCCCCACTTTAGTGAGAGGATGAACTTGCTTCAAACTCTCACCAAAGTAGACATTCAAGAGAGATCTAAGTGTACAAATGTAGATGACAAAGAATGACAAAGATCAAGAAGGAAATCAAGCCCCTAGAATCTAAGATCCTAAGTCAAACCATCAAGCTACAAAATCATGGAATGGCAAGAAGTAGGAAGAAGAGAAAGATGAAAATAAGGTGGATCATGCTTCGATCATTTGTCCAGCTAGTTGTAAATTAGATCTAGGATTTTTTTTTCAAAAAGACAATGCATACTCACTCTAGAGCCATGAAAATTTTGATTGTTCAATGGGTGAGAAATCCCAAAGGTGAGAAACATACCCTAGTTGGTATGCACTCAAACACATGCATGGATATGGGGAAATTCATGTCCCATGGGCTTCCCATTCAACCATATCAAAGTTATACCTCCTGATAATTTTAACAAGGTGCTACAAAGGAAACTAATTTTTGAGCTCTATGAAGTAAGCAAAACTTTATATTCTTGACACTCATAGACATTATTAATGCAAGGTAGTGCAAGGATTGTTCAAAGGGATTTTTCTTTGTTTGTGTAATGTCTCGTCTTAGGGAACATCATGCTTAATGTCTCCAATAGAGGATAAGTGAAAATGGTCTCATCTTGTTTTCAAGAGAGGAGAGATGAAAGGTCTCATCTTGGGGAACATTGTGCCAAATGTGTCCAAGAGAGGGAATCACAAGAAAAATAAAATCACATAGTGAAATATGAGTGGTGATGTATACCCCCACTTTAAAGAAGTTGTGAACATCAGTACTATGAGTAATTGCTTTAAAGTAGAAGAAGAGGGCATGAGAGCTTACTAGGAAATCCTTATGGAAAGTCATATGTTTCTGATAAGCTATGTCATGAAAAGGGTAGTATGTCATATGCGAGCCAACTTAAGGCATGTCATCCAGATCCCAAGCTTGCTCTTATGTATTCATGAAAGGTTAATTACTATCCAAAGGTGGCAACCACAAGTGACATATGAGGAAAAGGTTGTCTAACCCCTTGCCACCACTTAGTGCAGGAAAAAGGTGATCCAAAATGATTGATGAAATGTAGGCCACAGTGAAAATCAGTATCAATTAGAGGAATTAGATGCCCCCACAAAGGGAAGCATACCAAACTCCTAAAAATGTTGGATTGTACAACTCAAAGCTTTACATTGATTAGTGGAGTGACCATGAACTCTATGATGGGTGTAGAATGAATTATTGTAAGAGAATTTATTTCAAGTTCTAGGAGGGAGGGTGATCAAGTGATCTTGGAGGAGTCTCAACAAGATACCCTCTTGATCAATGGTAGATGGTGGTCTTTTGATTTGTGTCAAAGATACATCTTGCTTAGTATTAGATGTCATACTTATGCAAGTTTGTCTATATTGCGAGATTTTTTTCTCACTCTTATAAGAAGAGGGAAAATATATCGAATGAAAATAATTGGTGTCTTGTGAGATGGCATTACCATTAAGCGAAGGTGTAGTTGTTTGTTTTATGTTTGGTAAAAGATGGTGTTCAAGACCACTAGTGTTGAGGAGTTTAGGATGGACAACTGTTAACGATGATTTAGGAGTGTGTTATGTGGGCTTGATGTAGAGTGAGGGTTTGGCGATCTCTATCACACAACAATAGCCAAGACCATGAGTTGATTGTTGTATGATAGGATTGATAGGGTTGCAGATACCTTGTTCTCAAGCACCACATCCTTTTCCACTATACCCAAGTTATTTCATGAGGTCTGATGAGCTCAAAATATGCTCATAGTTTGGATATTATGATGAACTTTTAATGCCTTTACTTTTGTTACTCGTGGTTGTTTAAAACTCTTTTGAAACCTTTTATGGGGATATCCTATAGCAAAACACTTTCATGTTCCTGCAGCTTATTGTGTTGTCTTGACTATATTTATTACCTCGTTGACTCCCTAAATGACTGGTATATCGCATACAATTTTTGAATGATGAAATAGATTTAAATGTGTGATTAATGAACAAATATTGTGTATGTGCCATACGCCTTTTCTTTCACATCTGTTACCTTTTGTATCGCAGGTTGTTGAAGAATGATCGAGTCAAGTGCAGCCGATCTCAGCCTTGCAGTAAAGTCCATTTCCTGCACGACTTTGAGGAAGCTCCAACGAAGGCTCTCTGACCGAAATTGTTGGGAAAGATTTTTAATGACAGTCAATCTGGAAAGAGTGGAGCGCTAGATTCTCTCCGAATTGGGTTGAATGGATAAATTCATTTATGAAGTTTGTTCCTTGATTCTGGGATACACTTTATTTCCATGTCTTTCTTTGATAGGGTTAGTTAGTTAGTTGCTCTCCTAATTTTAAATAAAGTACTCCTCCTATGCGGGTGAGAAGGGAGATGATAGTTAGAGTAAGATAGAAGCATAGTGATAGAGAGTTAGTAGATATCATGTAAGAATCAGTATGATAATGAAAAGTAGAGTCTGTTCAACAAGAGACATAATTTTTTGTTAGTTTATATCAACAAAGCAATGTATATCATTATGTTTTCATGAATAAAGTTTGATGAAGTTTTGAGTTCAGCACCTGCGTAATTAGTAGATGCTTGCTAAGGGGGCCCACTTAGTAAGTATCTGTAGCTAGTTAGTTAGTTGTTATTTTTTGTTGATCTTCAGTTAGCTTTCATCTTTGAAGTTTTCATACAAACTCAGTCTTGTATTGCTCCTACAACATAGAGAATCCATCCATGTGTCTATTCCTGCAGCATAAGGCTAGTTCATAGTTTGTGTTTCAGTCGTAGCTATTATGGTTTCTAGTTTAATCAAATCATAGTTGAGTTAAAGAAATTTTCATTACCTTCCTGTGGCGTAGATAGAATTCCTTTTCAGTATTTATTTCTGCTAAGTTTTGACTGAAACTAGTTCTTAGTGCATATATTTTTCCGCGCCATTTAAAGTATACGTCCCCTGGTTTGACAAGTAAATGAACATCCATAGAGAGATATTAGTCACCTGTTGGAATGTCCAATTCCCAGGAAAGGTTTTACTGTGATTATCATATCCTTTTGTGGGCATGACCATTTTTGGCGCCGTTGCCGGGGATGGCGTCCAGCTAGGAATTTGTCAGAGGTCATTTTTAGCATTAGTTTAGTTTGTTAGTAAATTTTTTTTAAAATCTTTCAAGCCATCATTCATCGTATTGCATGCATAGAAGAAGAAGAGACGCACTAGGAAGGTTCTTCCCTGAAAATCTATTTGTTGAACTACCATTTGACCCAGCTGACAACGAACCTAAGGAAAACCCATTTGCTTTGTTATTCCAGCAAGCAAACATGGCAAATAACCCACCTAATAATCCACCTCCTGCTTTTGAGTTTCTCATTGTTCCCCAACGAGATACTGACAATCTTAAGAATATACCTTCTTCACTACTTCCAAAATTCTATGGCCTAGTCATAGAGGACCCTGAAACTTTTCTATTTGAGTTTGATGTCCTCTGTCACAGTTATGACTATAACATAGATACTCATAAATTGAAGCTATTTCCTTCCACCTTGAAGGAAGGAGCTCTCAAATGGTTCATAAGTCTGGGAAGAGGTGTTGTAGATAGTTGGGCGGCCATGCAGATGAAATTATTTGAGAAGTATAAGGAATATTGTAAGAGTGCTAGTAAAGGAGATGAAATATTCTAAATTCAGTAGAAGGAGGATGAAAGTCTAGAAGATTATATTTCCAAATTTTTGTTTTCACTAAAGAGGAACTCAAACCATACTCTCAATGAGGACTCTCAGAAACTACTCATTCTAAGGGGAATCAGTGATGCATTTATAGATGCCCTGGACCTGATGGGAGGAGGTGATATAGCCCAACTGTCTTGGGATGATATAAAGAAAATGTCTTAACTACTCTCGAGCAATAGTTAAGAAAGGTCGAGGTCATCATGCTACAATGGGGAAGTCTTCTTCTGGTGGAGTTTCTCAGATGGAGATAACAAATTTGTTGTCTGACTTCAAGCAAGACATCATTAATAATATGGCTACACAACTAGACACTATGCAAGCTCGGAAGAAACATGAGGAAGCTGAGGCAGTTTTTGCCGAGTTCTGTCCATACTGCAGACAGAAGAAGTGTGACTGCAAATGCAAGATGGTGGCTAATTTGGAAGCTAAGCAACTACCTACTGACTTCAAGCTAGTAGAAGGTGATGATGATCAACTATTCTTTGTTGCACAAAGGAGACCATGGGCCCAAAGACAAGGTATGCCTCAAGATCTTTTAACTTTTGGTAATCCTTATTCTGGCTATAATAACCAATGGCAACATGCATATGGACCACCACCACCTTGGAATCCACCTCAACCAAGTTGGCCTAATTATCAGACCCCACAATGGCAATCTCCTCAAGGAGGTTGGCAGTAGCCACAAGGATAATGGACCCCACCTTCAGGTAATTGGCAGCAAAATCCTCAATGGAGAGGTCCTCAGCAATGGCAAAACCAGACCTCTGGATTCCTACAGCTTCCATAGCTGCAACCACAGGCCCTTATGCCACCTCCTACAGCAACTGCCATGAATCCTGGCCTTCCAAAGCAAACACCTATGCCTGTCCAGCCCTTTCCAAATCCTAATAACAAGCAATAGCAACAACCACAGTAGTCTATGTATCTTGCTGAAGCCAACCAATATCAAGCTTATGCCTTAAATGTTAATGATTTGAGGTCTGGAACCACTTTACCTACTCTAAAACCCCCTCTAATTACTGAAATACCAGATTCTCCCCTTGAAGAATCTACTACACCTGTTGATCCTACTGAGCATATGCCTATACCTGATACGGTTTCTAAGGAGCATGCTTTGCAAAGTCAAGACAAACCACCTTTTCTAAAGAGGTTGCAAAGTACTGCATTTAAATCCATGGAAGAACCCACTTTTGACATTCGAGATCAACTCAAAAATGTACAAATTCAAATTCCCTTATTTCAGGCTATTAAAGATGTTCCCATTTTTAGAAAAGCTATTAAAAATGCCTGTTTAAAGAAGCCTGGACGAAAGAAAAATGATCCTCAAACAATTCATGTCTTAGGGAAATTGGCTGATATAATGTTGGAAAATGCAGTATTTCCAAAGTATATTGACCCTGGAAGTCCTATAGTACAGATACTTATAAATGGCCAGATTGTAAAAAATGTTTTGATTGACTTAGGTACTGCCATTAATGTTATGACAAAGCATACTATGGACTCCTTGAACATTTCAAACATTAGGTCTACACCCACAGTTCTGCAGCTTGCAGATAGCTCCACAGTTAAACCTGATGGGATGGTGGAAGATGTAATTGTCACTCTTGAATCTTGGGAGTATCCAGCTGATTTCACAATATTATTAGTTAAGGAAACTTTAGGAGGGTATCCAGTTATCCTTGGTAAACCATGGTTAGCAACTGTTGATGCTTTTATAGGATGTCGTTCTAGAGATATGACCATTTCTGATGGACAGTCCACAAAAAAGTTGGCTTTGTATCTGCCTGCTAGACCTCAACCAGATTTGTCCCAACTTGTTTGGCCAGATATGGGGGAAGAAACTAAAGAAGCCAATTCCTTGGCTCAATTAATGATGCTTCAAAATGATCTATTCTCACAACTTTAGAGTTAGGATGCTTTTCTTTTTCAAATTCTACAATTCAACTCTGATACGGATAGTTCATCTGATCCAAGTGGTAGCCATCTACAATGTTTCCTGCAGCAACCAAATTCTGAGAGTTCACTACCTAAACTTTCAGCAATTTTTCATAACTTGCTTCCACAAGAGGTACAAACATCACCTGTAGATTCTATGAGTAATCTTATTAAGCAGATAAAATTGTCTCCAGGTCACTATTTGAATATCAATAGCAAGCTATCACAATCTCAACAAGCTGACTTATTAAAAATGCTACAAGATCAACATAAAGTTTTTGCATGGGAATATGGGAACATGCAAGGAATAGATCCTCGAGTTTGTACTCATAGGATATATATCAAAGAAGATTGTTTACCAGTTAGACAACCTCAAAGAAGAGTAAATCCAACACTTAGAGAAATAGTGAAAAATGAACTTCAAAAGTTGTTTGATGCTGGTTTTATTTACCCAATCTCTGACAGTCAATGGGTTTCTCAATTAGTTATTGTTCCCAAGAAAGGTGGAAAATGGAGAGTGTGTGTAGATTATAGAGAATTGAACAATGCCACTAAAAAAGATCACTTTCCACTACCTTTTGTAGACCAAGTACTAGACTCACTGTCTGGAAAAAGATATTTTTCCTTTTTGGATGGTTACAGTGGGTACAATTAGATAAAAATTGCCCCTAAGGATCAAGATAAGACCACTTTTACATGTCCATGGGGAACATTTGCTTACTCAGTCTTGCCTTTTGGTCTATGCAATGTGCCAGCAAAATTCCAAAGAGCAGTAATTAGTATCTTTGCTGATATATCTCATGACTATATGGAGATTTATATGGATGATTTCACTACCTATGGAGTCACATTTGAAGAAGCACTGGTGAATTTAGAAAAGGTATTGTAAAGGTGCAGAGAGAAAAAATTGTCTCTAAACAGTGAAAAGTGTTTTCTAATGATGGAAGAAGGTATTGTTCTAGGTCATCATATTTCAAAGAATGGAATTCAGGTTGACCCTGCTAAAATTGAAGTTATTCTAAATTTACAAACTCCTGCAAAACAAAAAGATGTCAGAAGTTTCCTTGGCCATGCAGGGTATTATAGAAGGTTTATAAAAAAATTCAATAAAATTGCCAACCCACTTTATGCCTTGTTAACTAAGGATTCTCAATTTGAGTGGACAGACGCCTATGAAAAATCTTTCCTGCAACTAAAAGACTTGCTTATTCAAGCCCCTATTCTTCAAGGTCCAAAATGGAATTTTCCTTTTCACATACATGCTGATGCCTCTGATTTTGGTATAGGAGCAGTTTTAAGTCAAAAATAAAATTCAACTGAGCATGCCATCTACTTCATCAGCAAGAACCTTCAAGGTCCTGAACTCAACTATACTGTCACAGAAAAGGAATTGCTCATAGTAGTGTATGCTTTGAATAAATTTAGGCATTATGTCACACATTATCAGATATTTTTCCATACTGACCATGCAGCAATCAAGTATCTGATGAAAAAACCTACCATTTCTGGTAGATTGGCAAGATGGCTCCTGTTGTTACAAGAATTTGACATTACAATCATTGACAAACTAGGAAGAGCTAATGTTGTAGCTGACTTTTTATCAAGACTTCAATCAGCTGCACCTGTTGAACACAAGGTCATTGTTGATAGGTTCCTAGATGAACACTTATTTTCCATTGTTGCACATACACCATGGTATGCAAACATTGCCAATTATCTAGCAGCAAATAGAATACCAGCTCATTTTTCTCCAAAAGAAAAGAAATTGTTAATAGAGAAAAGTTTTAACTTTTCATGGATCGCAAGTTGTCTATTTTATACTGGACCTGATCAAGTAATGCAAAGATGTGTAAGAGAATATGAGACTTATGATATCTTGCATGCTTGTCATGATGAACCATGTGGGGGATATTTTGCAGCAAAGAGAACATCAATGAAGATTCTCACAATAGGGTACTACTGGCCAACATTACACAAGGATGTTGTGGCCTATACAAGGAAATGTGACCGATGCCAGTGTATAGGAAAACCAACCAAGTCAGATGAAATGCCACTATATCGATAGGTAATAGTCACCCTTTTTGATAAATGGGGAATGGATTTTGTGGGACCAATTGATCCACCATCAAATAGCAAGTCATACATTCTAGTTTGCACGGACTATGTAACAAAATGGGTTGAGGTAAAAGCTATGACTCATGCTCGAGATAATAAGGTTGTCGAATTTCTGTATGAACAAATTTTCACTAGATTTGGAGTCCCCAAAGAGCTTGTAACTGATCAAGGAGCTCAGCTCACATCCAATCTGATCACTACATTAATGAATGACTATAAAATCAAACATAGGAAGTCCAGCCCCTATCACCCTCAAGCTAATGGTCAGGCGGAGGTAACAAACAGGAAAATTGAAGCAATCCTATCAAAGATAGTGCAGATCCATATAAAAGATTGGAGCAGTAGACTTCCTGAAGCAGTTTGGGCCTACAGAAATACATGGAAGACAACAACTGGGTTTACACCTTTTGAGCTACTTTATAGGAAAACAACCATGTTGCCCATAGAATTTGAGCACAAAACTTTGAGGACAGCGCTTGAACTCAATATGGAAATATCTGAAGCACAGAAGGATTGTCTCCTGTAGCTCAATGCTTTGGACGAAATGAGAAAAGCTGCCCTGCAGCATACAGAAGTAGTCTAACAACAATGGAAGAAATGGCACGATCAACACATAAAAATCAAGAAATTTTCTGCTAGTGATTGGACTCTGTTATATGATTCTAGATATCAAGAAAACCAGGGTAAGCTCACAACACGCTGGCTTGGTCCCTATGAAGTTGAGAATGTGTTCGACAATGGAGTTGTACAGCTGGTGACAATTGATCCAGTCCATTTTAAATTGCTAGTTAATGGCCACCGACTCTGGTTGTACTATAAACCAGTATCAAAGGAAGAATTCATGCAGCAGTTCGTTCAGGTTCCACCCGCTACTCTTCCTGCAGCCGAAGGCTTTAGCCTTTCTCCTGCAGCTTCACCATAATTTTGAAAATGCATGCTCATAATAAAGGTTTTCTTTCTAAAAGGAAACCCCTTTTTCTCCATACTCATTTGTCACCTCCATCTCACTTCTTTATCTTCCATCCATCCATCTCATCCATTCATTCCATTCATTCATCTCATCCACCCATGTCACCCATCCACTTCATCCATCCGCATCACCCTTAATTAAGATATCATTTCCAACTATCAACTCATGCTGACGCCGTCATCTTTCTTCACACGTGCGTGCAAAGGTATGCCATATCTTTTTTTATCGCATATTTGATTTATTTTATTCTATTCATTTACTGCTATGCATGTACCGGTCATTATTACCCGATCTTCGCCTATTTTTTTAGTACATGTGAGGACACATGTCATACTCTCAGTAGGGGGCAGGGTAATCCACCTTTTAAAACCTATCTTTTTGCTGCTGCCATAACTGCGCAAATAACCTTTCTTTATTATTCTTCTAGTACTTTCCAAATATGATCGCATGTCCTTCTTTATTGCATATTTTTCTTGTAAACTACGATTAAGACTGCTTGTTCAAAAAGTTCATTTTTGGAAAAGAAAGAAATGTGACGGCATGACAGAAGAAAAACCAGAGTAGGAAGGGAAACAAAGAATTTGAATTTTTAGTAAAAAATTGAGTTCAGAGGAAAACTGTGAGCATGGGTGGTCAGCTGGTGCAACATGAGCCTGTAGCTCATGAATTATTATTGCAAAATCCTCAAACAGTCCACGCATTCAGCCTATGTGGATGGTTAAACTACTTTTTGAGCTTAAATGCTTTTGATGAGGAGGCTGCTGGAGAATTTTTGATAACCCTTTCTGAAGGGGAAGCTACTGTATGGGGTCTAATGGTTGTTGCAACTGAAGATAGAATTGCTGAAGTAACCAGGCTTCTAGCCATTGGAGAAATTTTTTCTTCAGATGTTGCCACTACAAGGGCTGAGTTTTCAATACCCACTGATGGACTTTTGGAAGTCTCCAAGCAGGGATGCAAGCGGGTATCATTGCCTCCTCCTTATTCAGAATACGTCGCTTACATAATTAGGTATTTAACCTGTGAAGGTCATTTCTCCTACCTGCATTCTTATCATTTCAAATTATTAAGTCATATGAGGCATGGGTTAGTTGTAAATGTTCTGAATTTCCTATTAAAATTTTTAGAACAAAGTGCCAACGGAACCCAACAGGGGAAAGATAATTTTGTTTCTCACCACGGCCTTATCAAATTACTGATTGAACGCTCTTTGAGAGATGTCTCACCTCTTTCCTGGCAACAGTTTGTTGCCCAAAAAAGCTTGCAAATTTCACAACCCCCTAGGGTACTTACCCCATAGCCTCAAAAAAAGAAGAAAGAAATTGCGTCTACCAGTAGAACAGGGCAAGGGTCATCTACTTCTGTAGCACCTGGTCCTGCAACTCTCACACCTGAATCCTCTGCTAGGATACAAACTAGGTCTGCCACTAGGAGAGAGAAGGGAAAAACAAAGGCAGGTGAGTCGTCTAGAGCAAAACAAACCCCAGAGTCTAACCCTCGTTCTTAGAAAAGGAATTGCTCTTCTCTTACAGCACCTTCCCCTATAGCCATCTCTCCTACATCAACACCTATTGCTAACACCAGTTCACCATCATCCTCTGGTAGGGTAGAACCCTCTAAGCAGACCAGAAAGAGGAAGACTACCAAAATACCTCCTGCAGCCGCATCAGTGCCAAGAAGAGTTTCCACAAAGAAACAATGTAAGACCTCCCCTGCTTCACCTCAACCAGAGGTTATTGTTATTTCAGAAGGGTCTGTAGAGTTTGAATTTGATATTTGTCAGAATGTGTCCAAAAATACTGCACAAAGTTCATTCATTCCTAACAAGGAACAAGTTGAGACAAAAGAAACAGGGCATAATGAACAAGGGTTACCAAATCTTGATGACTTGGCTACTACTGCTATGTAGTTTTCGGAGGAAGCATAGTCTTCTCCACTGCAGCAACTAGAATTCATCTTGCAGCAAGAGCAAGAACTGACTGAACAATTGAATGTACCTAGTGAAGCTATATTTCACCCTGCAACTTGTAAAGCCATTGTTGTGTATAAGAAGACGTTTTTAATTGAATTTCTAGAATATGTCAAAGCTAACTGGAAAATAGTTACATTGCAAACCCTAACTTTCCTGTACATAGCCCAGACTGACATGCAACAAAGTCTATGGGAGGTAGAAAGGAAGAAATTGGAAAAGGAAATTGAAATCAAAAGCAGGAAATTGTTGAGTTGAAAATAAAAATGGATGAAATGTTAAAAGTAACTAGTCAGATTATGGAATGCAGACCACCACCTAGAGTTTATGCTTTGTGCCTTAAGGAACAGTTCCTATGGTTCCAACTAATGAGAATTTCCAGAAATCAAGATCCTATACTTCACACTGCTCAAGAATTTTATGAGGCATACCAGGCAGCCCCTAATTGGTTAAGAAATTCTCTGTGTGAATTTTATTTACATGGCTTCTTAATTCCATCTAAAACAGAATGGAACCCTCTTCTGTATATTGGTGATATCGATTTGAGATCATTTATGTCATGGGCATCAAATGAAGTGAATTATGGCAGGAAATGAGGAATATATGAGGAAACTAAAAGGAATGAGCCTGTTCCATTACGCTCTCAAAGTTCAAACCCCCATGCAATGTTGAAAGACTGGTTTGCTCTGACATATGGCATTAATAATATTACAGCCAAAGAGAAGATATTTGATATCAGGAAATAGGTATATGATGAATTTCAGGCACAACCATATTCATTTTGGAGACTGGCATACACCAGAAGTGAGAAAAGGTGGGAAAGATTAACTGTTGGGCTAAGAAAATCAGAACCACACAGTCCCCTAAATTTCACAGCAGCTCTTAAACGATCAAGCAGATATATACAGTTGGGACTTCAAAAGAGATTTGAACTATGGTTGCCATTGGCATTCAAACCTCCTGTGCTAATGTGGCCCCTTTATCCTCACCAGGCTACAAATCTTAATGATGATTTAGAAGACCGTAGGTATGAAAGGTGCTGGGATTTCAGAGGATTTTATTACAAGTTTGGAAATCCATTTCAGAGTCATCCAGCAACCACTGATTTTAGAGAAACCACCAGAAAAGTTAATGCTGGAGGACCAGCATTAGGCTAAGTAGGGGGCAGTGATGAGCTCAAAATATGCTCATAGTTTGGATATTATGATGAACTTTTAATTCCTTTACTTTTGTTACTCATGGTTGTTTAAAACTCTTTTGAAACCTTTTATGGGGATATCCTGTAGCAAAACACTTTCATGTTCCTATAGCTTATTGTGTTGTCTTGACTGCATTTATTACCCTGTTGACTCCCTAAATGACTGGTATATCACATACATTTTTTGAATGATGAAATAGATTTAAATGTGTGATTAATGAACGAATATTGTGTATGTGCCATACGCCTTTTCTTGCGCATCTGTTACCTTTTGTATTGTAGGTTGTTGAAGAATGATCGAGACAAGCGCAGCCGATCTCAGCCTTGCAGTAAAGTCCATTTCCTGCATGACTTCGAGGAAGCTCCGACAAAGGCTCTCTGACCGAAACCGTTGGGAAAGATTTTTAATGACAGTCAATCTGGAAAGAGTGGAGCGCTAGATTCTCTCCAAATTGGGTTGAACAGATAAATTCATTTATGAAGTTTGTTCCTTGATTCTGGGATACACTTTATTTCCACATCTTTCTTTGATAAGGTTAGTTAGTTAGTTGCTCTCCTGATTTTAAATAAAGTACTCCTCCTACATGAGTGAGAAGGGAGATGATAGTTAGAGTAAGATAGAAGCATAGTGATATAGAGTTAGCAGATATCATGTAAGAATCAGTATGATAATGAAAAGCAAAGTTTGTTTGACAAGAGACAGAATTTGTTGTTAGTTTATATCAACAAAGCAATGTATACCATTCTGTTTTCATGAATAAAGTTTGATGAAGTTCTAATTTCAGCACCTGCGTAATCAATAGATGCTTGCTAAGGGGGACCACTTAGTAAGTATCTGTAGCTAGTTAGTTAGTTGTTCTTTTTTGTTGTTCTTCAGTTAGCTTTCATCTTTGAAGTTTTCATACAAACTCAGTCTTTTATTGCTTCTGCAGCATAGAGAATCCATCCCTGTGCCTGTTCTTGCAGCATAAGGCCAGTTCATAGTTTGTGTTTCAGTCGTAGCTGTTATGGTTTCTGTTTTAATCAAATCATAGTTGAGTTAAAGAACATTGCATTACCTTCTTGTAGCGTAGATAGAATTCCTTTTTAGTATTTATTTCTGCTAAGTTTTGACTGAAACTAGTTCTTAGTGCATATATTTTTCCGCGCCATTTAAAATATGCGTCCCCTAGTTTGACAAGTAAATGAACATCCATAGAGAGATATTAGTCACCTGTTGGAATGTCCAATTCCCAGGAAAGGTTTTACTGTGATTATCATATCCTTTTGTGGGCGTGACCAAGGTCATAACCTTTTCCATAAAGTTTCTTCATTATTTTTGTACCATGTGATGGTTTGTTATTGTGTTCATCAAAGGTTGTTGTGTATGTTGTATTTTGTTGCATAGATGGTTGAGAAGATTGTGCAGAATTTTGGGTTATCATGATGGTTGGTTGTTCATGTTTCTCGTCTTTATTTTTTGTGATTATGTATTTCCCCATAAATTATGGTGTGAATTCTAAGGATCCCCAATCATCACCAAATAATTTAGACACTAATTCCTCATTATTTTGTTCAATTTCAAGAGGGTCTATATTGGATGTTGGAAGATTCAATGTTTTTAGAGGACTTGTAGTTCCTCTTTCAAGCTACTTGAGGAAATTTTAGGATCAGGATCTACTTCAACTTGATATATGTTATTATTATGGACATATATCATTATATGATGAAGGGTTGAAGGCACTACATTCATCTCATGAATCCATGGTCTACCTAAAAGAAGATTATACGAGAGATCATAAGGCAAGATATGAATAGGAGTTTGTAATATAGCCACCCCAACTGTAATAAGCAAAGTGATTACATTGAGTGGTTGCTTTGTTTTATTGTCAAATCCTCAAATAGATAAGTAATCATGTTTTATTTGTGACTTGTCAACATGCAATCTATCAAGGAGATTCACACTACACACATTAAGGGAAAAACCATTATCAATAAGGGTTCATTTTATCCCTATCCAATTGTATTGAGCAATGATCATGAAAGCCTCATTTTGTTTTCACAATGCTAAAGGAGGGAGCTCATGTTGATGGAAAGTGATGTCTAGATTAGTTTGATTTGTTTGATGGATTAAAGTTGCTACATCATTCAGAGTTATGCCAGGAGGAACTACAATTTGGTTTAAGGATTTTTGAAGAATATTGTAGTAATTTGGTGAGTTTTGAAGTAAATCCCAAAGGGAAATCTTGTCAAGAGTATTCTTTAATTGTTCAACAATATCATACTACTTTATGTGTGGTAGGTAACAAGGAGCACTAGGAAGATTGGGTAAAGGTAAGGAGGATGGGATTGGTTGTGGCAGTTGCAGATTATTTCGAGTATTATATGTATGAGAAATGTTATTATAACTCAGTTGTTGTGATACATTATTCTGCGGTGGGTAGAGGATAAGTTTGGGTTTATTTTGAGTTTGTTGTTTGCGTGAAGGTGGGTGGAGAATAAATTCAGGTTTAGGTGAAGGGGGATAAAGGATGAGTTGAGGTGTAATAATGTTAACATCCTATAACAAGTCATAGTCTTCATTGTCTTTGGAGGGCATGTTATCTTTGTCTTGGGTCATAATATCCTCCCTAGAAGGAGAGTTCATGGGAAAACAACAAACCACATGTTTGTGAAAATTAAAGTTTGGTTCATCCAAAATAACTTCATTGCAACTAAGGGAGTTATTAATGGTTGAAAGTGTTTGATAGTTGATAGTGGGGAGATTAGGGGAAAATTCTATTTGATTGTTGGTTATTTCTAAGGTCCCATTCTCTTGTTCCATATTATCTATCCAATGAGGAGAGCTTGTAATATGTTCATCTAAGGTTGAAATTTGTAAAGTATATTCATCACAAGTGGGAGAGGCATCAAGAGAAGGACCATTATGATTTTAAAATAGGTCTTCCAATAGAATAGGGACATTAGAGAAGGTAGGGGCAATGTTCTCATGATCTTGAATAGGTATATCTTCTAATATCAACCTATCCTCTTTGCATTGAGGAGGGATATTAGGAGAAAAACAAGTTTGATTATCATGGGTATGAAGACTAGGTAATGTAATGTATAGAAATGTGTCTATGATCTCATCTTTGTGTTATGTTGTGTGATCATCATGATTGCTTAGTGTGATTTCCTCTTCTTTAGTAATGTTATGTCTAATAGAAGAGGTGAGAGGAGAGAAAAAAACTCATATTGTCACAACTCTTAGCAATTGGTTCTTCTAGCACTAAAATATTTGCTTCACAAGTGTGAGAGATAATAGGGGAAGAAAAAATGTAAGTGTTTTGATTATCCAAGGTTTCTTTCACTAAACTAACCTCATCCACAAAAGGGGAATTAGGAGAGGGATCTATGATGAACAAAAAGAGAGGGGAAAGGACATCATATTCATATGCTTTTAAAAAAATTCTCTTACAACTTGAAATTAGATCTTAAAAGAGAACATGCAAGATGATAACTATAGAACTTTGTAATGAAAACATGATGGAATGAAATGTAACAATGCTAAAGCAAAGATGCAAAAGAGGAATGCAATTTTTTAGATTTTAAAGATGACAAGTGATTGATTATGATATGTAACAAGATGTAAATGCAAACTTGGAATTGAAACCATGCATGAAATGAGCTAATTTAGACTAGATTTAATGAAATGCATGTTACAAAAATACAACCAACTGATACATCTAGGAAATGGCACCAAACAAAATCCTAAAAATAGGGTTTTCAGCTTTGTAAAGGGTAGTTTTAGGGGTCAACAAGGACTAATTCGCCCAAGGTGGCGAATGAGTCCTAGTATGCACTTTTTTTTAGAAATGTTGGAAATTTTTGAGGGGTTCTTATGGTTTCTAAGTGATATGATGCAGACCTAAATGAAAAATGAAAAAATTTAGAGAATTTAAATGGATTTAGAGGCCAACAATGCAACCTAAATGCACTTTTTATGAATGCAAAATTTGAAACCTAACATGCAAAGTAAATAATACAAACCCTAATGCAAAGTCAATGCAAGGCTAGATATTTGATGGACTCCAAAATTAGACAAGAAATTGTTCAAAAAGAAGGTTCACCAAAATCAACCATAGATTTTAGGCACCACAAGACTCTCTAACCCTTCTAGGGTTTTACACCTAAAAGGAGAGAGGTAGGCCAAAAATACTAGGTAGGTTCATTCAAATTATGCAATGTATGATGTTATTTAGAATAAATGAAATAATCTAAGTGCAACTAAGCTATGAAATTGATAAAATATGAATGCAAAATGTAAGAAACAAGTGATGTTTGACACACATTGTGTAATACAACAATGAACTAGAAATGAACACAAAACATAGCATAAATGAATGAAACTTGAAGTGTGCACCTAGAATGTGGATGGAAAATGGAAATTGCTTCTGAAATACTACTAATGTTGATTTTGAAGCTTGGTGAGACTCATTCTCCATTATGGGGGAATTAGTCCCTGTTCTACAAAACTGAGTCAGAACCTATTTCTGACAAAAGGGTACTTAAAAATGTAGAAAACCAAAAACTGACATGGAACTAGGACACATTCACCACCCATGGCAAATGAGTCCACTTTTGAATTTTTGAATTTTCAAAAGAGGAATCTGGAGCTTCTGATCTGCACTTTGACTTCCTTTAAGAATTTTTTTCTAAAACTCTAATTTACTAGTCTAAAATTGAGTTTTTGTTGATATTTTGACTTTTTGAATGAGGAGAATACTTTAGAAACATTACAACTTTATCTTCAATGATTTCCAAGCTTCCAAGAGTCCTAAATCTACAAAAAAATAAGACAAGAGAGAGATGTTGAATGTTAGGGTGTGGGGGTTTGCCTTGGTCAAACCCCTTTTAGGTAATTAAACCAAAATGATGAAAGAATGCAATGAAACATGTAATAATGGAGTTTATTACCTTTCCATGATGTTTTATCTTGAAATTCTGGAGTAAAACATGAAGAATCTTCGCTTGAAAGTCTAAAAATTGATCTTGAATGGCTTATAATGTTAAAACCCTAAGTTGCTTGACTTGAGATGGAATATTTGGTGGATGAATGAATGATAAGAGATGCTAGATATAAAATAGGGAGAAAAACACTTATTTCTACACATTTTTGCCTTAGTAATCCAATGATACCTCATCACAAACTGACATGAAGCAAAATTAAACTTAAATTAAACTTATTTCCCACTCAAAGGTCAAAATTTGGCCAAATGGGACTCATTCACCACACATGGTCAATGGGTACCACTTTGATGGGACTGATTCACCATGCATGGTGAATGGATCCCACAAAGGCCAATTTGACAACTAAGATGCCAGGAGATAAGGAAATAAGGTTTAATTTGCAGCTTTGTCAGATATTTGGTCAATTTAGGCCCTGGGATGCACAATATGGGTTAATATGGGACTATTAGTGATAATGTGAATGTCTAATAGGGCTTGGGACACAAAATTCATGGTGAAAATGTGATTACATACACTTTACAACACTAAAATGAGGTCCACTAGCCTAGGAATGCACAAGAACCAATGTGAATGTGCAAGAAACATTACAACACTAGTTTATCATTAAGTTTAAGTTATAAGCCCTCTGAATGGATGTGATAATGTAATTAAATACATTTTATAATGTTGAATTGGGGAGAAATGGGTTTATTAAGTCTAGAAAAGTGTGAAAGTCCTTTACAAGACTTTACAACACCATTAAAAGACGCCGCTAAAAGCATGTTTTTCAATTTGCAAGAGTCCAAGACCTAGTGTGGATGCATAAAATGCCTCACAACACTTGAATCAGGGCCTTATTAAGTCCATTTTATAATGAATTATTGCCATGTCAAGCAAAGGCTACTTTTTTCTATGGCATAGATTTTTTTGCTCCTACCAAATTAATGATATTCAAAAAAGAATAAGGTAGTTTCTTTGGTTTGATGGCAAGGGGAAAAATAAAAGGCACACTGTTAAATGGGAATGGTGCACGATTTCAAAGATGAGAAGAGTTCTGGGTTTGAAAGATCATAGAATTCAAGGCATTTCCTTCATAGCAAAATGGGTAATTGGTGCCTTGGAAGGTGGGGAACCTTGGAAAGTGTTAATCAAATATAACATCTCTAATGTTGTTCCAAAACATGCTAAATCTTGGAAGCTTCTCCCCTTCAATGATATCCTTAGTAGTGAATTTCCTATGTCACCTACAAGATCCAATATCTTTAGAACCATATGGAAGGCTTAGGAAATTATAAAAAAGAACCTATCCAATTGCCACTTCACCAAGGGTGATAATAGGGTCATCCATTCCAACAGATATATATGGTTGAACTTGAAGCATAAAGGAAAGCCTCTAGATCTAATTCAAGGCTACTCTACTAAAGGTTGGACCCTAAAAGGGATTCAATGTTTTAGTGAAATGTTGAAGGATGGGAGGTTGAAACATTGGAATGATCTTAGCTTAGAATATAACATTCCACAAAGTAATTGGAGAACATATACAATATTAAGAGAGGCTTGTGGGCATATCAAATTTCCAATCGAATCCAGGAATGATCTACTCCAATTTAAAGAATTTCTTTGGTAAAATGGTAACAAAATAATGAAAACTAAGGTTAAATAAATATATGCAATGTTAACTGATCAGGTGGACTTAACAAAGCATATGAATAAATTTTGGCAAATGAATTTGAACAAAGACCAATGGAAAAAATCTTTATGAAGAACTGGTAGAAAGATTTGGAGGCCAAGATGGCTTGTTTTAGATGGCTCTTGACCTTATAGAAACTTTCATTTAAAACTAAAACAAATGATATAGATATTTGCACTCTATGTAGAAAGCTTGAATCAATACCTCATATATTTTTTTATTGCATTTTTGCTAAGGAAATATGTAATATATTTTTCATTTCAAATAATATCTAGGGGAAGAATGGGGATTTACTCCTTGAACACATTCTCTTTATATAAAAGAACAAAATGAGCAAAATTGGTGCTTTATTCTGGCATATTCTTTCAATTGAGTTTTTGTGGGAAATTTGGAAAGTAAGGAATGAAGATCAATTTCAAGGAAGGGGGAGATTGCTAACTGATTCCTATAAGGCACTTATCTTTCACAATGTTGCTATGCAGGTTTTTATCATAGTGGAGCTCCAAAAGGAAAAGTTTTGGAAGCACCTAGAAATCAAAGAAATCACCATTGGTATTTTGGAAGCAAGATACAGGCACATGTGGCAGAAAGGTCATCCTGGTGTATAGGTATTCTTAAGGGCCTTACACGCCTTTACGGAGGAATTAAAAGAAGACAAAAAGATCAACCCCAACAAGAACAAGAGCAAGGAGGTGGTAATTGTGTTAATGGAAGGATAGAAGAATAGTGATCATGGTCTATCAGTAGAGGAGATGGTTGTTGCAGAGGATTTGGTATCTCTTGGAGATTCAATGTAGACATCTTAGGATCCTATCAAGTTTTTTTTTTTTGGCTGTTAATGGTCACTGACTTGACTTAGTTGCTGATCTTTATAATAATGTAATTATGTAATCTCAGAATATTGGTATATTTGTAATTTTCCTTGGGGGTACTTGGAATTGTCACTCTAGTGTTGTATATTTTGTTCTTTCAAGGGTTGGGATGGATATGTAAATTTTGTATTTTTGGATTGTAGCTTGTGACAACTTTTGTAGGACTTCCTAATAAATTGATGTTGATGCATATACTCGAATACATTTTGTACTGATCTCTTTATACTTAATACAAAAAAATTGTTTAAGGTCTGAATCTAGTCCATACATCATATTTTCCTTTTGTCATCACCCAAATGCTTTATCTAGGGACCTTATCCTTAATCCACTATCATCCATTTCAAATCCAATATCCTAATAAAAAATCAAGACCTTAATTTGATTTCATCTTTAATCCAAACTTGCTTAATTACATTAGCCTATCTTAAGTATAGTTATCAAATCCAATCAACTCTTTCTTAGGAACATTAGCTAGATCAAGTAAGTATCTAAGAATCAACCTTACTCAAATAAAATCATTTTGAGGTCTTGAAAATTGATCCCAATCCTAATCAAATCCTCCATATTCATCCTCATAATTTATATTCTTCTAATCACCCACCTTGTCCTAATCATCGGGTATATTATCCAAGATCTATAGGCATTACATAAAATCAAACTTTTCTTTCATTTAGAGTATTGCACCCATGATTTTCTATAACCAACTTGGTATACATATCATTTTGTGAATGTTAGATTGTATCCAAATTCTCTTGGATTGGTATTTGTTGTTCACCTCAAGTTGCATTGCAATATTCATTATAGTGAATCATAGTGATGGTGTTTGGGATGCTTGAGATAGCTACATTTTTGCATGAATAAATTTTTTTACCATGTATAACTTGATACTTATATTATGTCCATAACTTGAGATTTAAATATATCAATTTCCAGTTGCTTAAATGTTCCATGGAATTCTTAAGTTCAAGAATAGAAATTTGATTTCATTTACATTCAACTGGACACAAGTATAGCTCATCATCTAGTTCAAGAATTCCTTGCATGCACATTCAAATTAAAATGTGTATTATATTATATGGAATTCTTAAGTTCATGTATAGCATGTGATATATGCATAATTTGTGTATTTAACCTAGAGTGACTTAAAAATGAACCATTAGATAGTCCAAAATTTTGATTTCACGATGTAAATAGATGTACAAAAAGTGTGAACAAACCATAATAAATTTAAATAAAGGTGAAAACTTGCTATTTAATAAATAAAACCATATTAATAGTGTGCAATATATTTATAGATGTAACAAGTGTTCAAATCATAATAATGCACATATATAACAAACCTATTCAAACCATAAAACATAAATGTATGAATGTGATGTAAATCATAACAAGTATATACCATAAAACATAAGTGTATGTAAATGTGATACATAAATCATAAAAAGTGTCTGCAACATAATAATCTGATCTCAACCATGTAATACTATAAAACATAGATCAAAGAGAGGGATGTCTAGTATGAATAAAATCACCAGATCTCTAGCCTGATCTCTCCCTCGACCTCTCCCTTGATCCATGGCTCGATATCTCCCTCGTTCCATGGACCAATCCCTCTCCTAATCCAAGATTAGTGGATCCATGTCCCAATCCAAGATCTCTCAATCTATGTCCTAAGTGTTGTCCCAACCCTTGCATGTGTTCAAGTACACACATGTTTAAATTTAACTTTTAATACATGTATATATGTGTACATATATGTAAAATTATCTAAAATTACAATGTGTTCAAACTAACATCAATTAATTGATTTTTTTATTAAATTTAAATTTACCTCAACTACATACTGTGTGGGATCGCCATCATGCACCAAATTTCCAAATTCTGACAAATCACCATACTACTTAAAATTGTTAGGTACACAGTTTCAATCAGGAGCTAAACAACTAGACTTTAAAATGCATTAGATGTATAATACATATACATACATAATGTTTTAGAACACAATTAGATCACAAGAATGTAAAGACATCGTAGGGGGATCTATAGCATGTACAGTATCAGTAGCAAAAAAATGCTAACTATGTGTGCCATGGACAAGATCAGGTGTCGTAATAACCTCAACATGACCTATAACATCCTAGCGACCTAGAAAAGCTAAAGGATCGATAGAAACATGATGTGCGTGGGATCCTATAGGCTAATGTGGTATATCCTGTGCATTTTCCACGTCTTGGCTTGTATGTATACTAGGATATCAGTGTCTAATAAAGTCTTGTACCTAGTCAAGAAAGATCCCATGGTCCTCACTGATAACCTAGTATACTGCTAGTAAATCTAAAATTGAGACTCTACACATATTATGCAAAGTCGTGTGGGTCATCTGCTCAACATTTGAAGGAGTAGATAGATCAGCACAAATAAATGGATCATATGATGCAGATGTAGCCTTAGTGGGAGGAAGGCTAATTTGTGGGCATAATAAGTATCTACCAACTCAATCAGATGCAATCTAATCTATCTATGTCATAATAGAGGCATGGTTATCAAAAAATTTCCCTTGAGTGGAGCCTATTGCTACCTCCCTTGTTGCTGCCAATTCCAAACATTTTGGTAAAACCAAAAGGTTTGGGCAAACTAATTCCCTCTTTTTCATAGGCAGTGGAAAATTTGAATGTCTAAACTGTGGTTTGTTAGAAAAATGGCCTTTACCTTGGCCAACATGCTCAAGATAATATTTGTAGTCCACATCTATTTGTAAATAAGATTTTGCATATAACTATTTGACAAAATATTATGGCAACTCATCGTTGTGAGGCCATCTATGATATGCTACCAACCATCTAGGGTATATGAATGGTGCAACAAGATGATCTACATACCTTGTAAAAATGTATACTCTAATTCTATTTTTTCCTTATAATGAGGGAACATGGTTAGGGTATGTGCAAGATCAACATGGAAAAAAACAAGCCATTAAGTGGCAAAAAATTCAGAAAAATTAGAGTTAGGAAATTTGACATAAAAATTTGAAAAAGTTATCTATATTATTTCAAAAATATGTAAGAATAGAATCTGTAGAAAATTGAATTTAGTTTCTAAACTACTAGGATTTTTTTTTTAAAAAATATCTATTTGATGAAAAATTGAAATTTCAATGCAGTAGTAATTAAATTTCAGCAAAAAATAAGAAGTAGGTGTCTATCTGACCACCCTAACCACAATAAAATGATAATATTTTTTTATAATATGTTAGACATAAGTAGAGGACTCATGTCCAGATGTGATGCATATTTTTTTGTAATTTATTTCCAAGTAAATAATTAATTATTAATTTTATATTACAACCTTTAAAAAATATAAAAACTCGTATGTTTGACCACCTTAACTTGGTAAAAAATTCATGAAATTTATTTTTCTTTTTTTAATCCTATAGTATGCAAAGCATAGAATGTGATGCATATTTTGGATTCCAAAAATCCGATACTATTTGAAAGCTATAGATGTTTTTCAATCACCCTATCAATCAGGATTTTAGTCGTAATTCAAATAAAAAATGAATAATAATTATCTATTAAATTCAAAGTAAACTAGAATTTATATTGGTGGAAAGTTGAGAATCTCCTTTAAAAACCCTTTTCATTTCATCAATTTTGGGTAAAAAAGCTTGTCAACCACATACCCTACAAACACCCATCATATTGCCACTTTTTGGCCCATCATGATCTTGCACATACTCGTTAACACATTTTCACTTGAAACTAATTTGGAAAATTCTCTATATTTCACTGTGCTAATAACACTCCTGGCATGGGACAAATAAAACTACTCAATTCTAGTATCATCATAAAGATTGTATGATCGAATTGTCTCAATAATTAAATAAATCTCCTCTCTAATAATGACTAATCTATCTCGATTATCCAAATTGGCGAAGTTGTGAATTGTTTTCTCTAAACATTTTATAGAATTTTCTAATCTAGCACTACTATCCTAATATAAATTTGATCTAGTTTGAGCATCTTTCTCAAAGCAATGGGAATGATGAGATCCTTTGTTGGCCATGATATATATATATCTGTATATGTAAATAAATAGAGATCTACATATCATTAAAACAAAATCTACATGATGTTAAACAAATTTAAATTGAAAATTTCAAAACTAAAACAAATATATATTTAAATTAAACAAAATTTGCAAGTTTTAAAACTATAAATTTTTTAACTTTAAATATATCTAATGAGATAGTTCAAACTTTATATCTATCTCTATGTTCAATAGATCACCTTCTAAAACTCCAAAGAGACTTTCAATACATGTGTACATATCTATTGTAAGAGAGGGAGACCACCACATGCAAAGCCCCGGGTCATGGAAGGCCAAGATGCAAAAGGATGCCCTAACTTGCCTCAACTAAATGATGTGTTAGGATTTGAGGATTATAATAATGTGGACTATAAAGTCCTACAACCACTCTACAATCCCGAGATTCGAAATAGGGCTAGGTGAGTTGGTTTTCAATCTCAACACTGTATCTTGGATAGGTCTTTGTCCGAGGACAAGAGTGCAATTCTGGGATGGTAGTAGGGTGCGCCAACATCACTTAGGTGTGTTGGCATCCATACGACTAGAGGACCAAAAGTATAATGTGAACTATTAGAAAATAAGCTAGCAAACTAGCTAGCAACTTCTAAAAGAGCAAAACAACACTATGAAATATGAGAAATAAAAATGAATGTGATAAAGAAAATATACCAAAGCTAGGGTGATGAAAATTATTTCATAGAAGAGCCTATCTAACAGCTCGCTTTGTAAAAGCATGTACACCTAAACACAAGAGAGAAAAATGTTGGGTGGCTATATAGGGGCCTGCCTCAGTCAGACCCTCGTTTAGGTGTTTAAACCTCCACGAGCAGCCAAGAAAGCGAGATGAAGAATAAAATATAGTAAAGAGAAATAAAAAACCTCAAAATAGTAAAGGTGCTTACTCAACCAAGTGATAGAGGAGAGGAAAGGGAAGCTTACCACCTCCACCAAGAGCACTCAAGGCTGCTTGGGGGAGAAAATGAGAGTACTTGAGCCTCTATTGCAATGGTGGTTATCTCCAACTTGCTCTATCAAAGTGATGGAGTGATGTATTTTTTGTAATGAGGTGCAAAGGTGTTGCTATAATGCTTGAAGTGGATTCAAATGAGTTTTTTGAAGCTTGTGGAGTGATTGTAGAAGATGAAGTGCTTGTTGAAGATGTAAATTTGAGGAGGAGATGAAGAAAAACGGCCATATTCGGGGTGGTCCATCGAAGGGGGGTTACAACTTAACTCCGAATGAGAAGTGTAATGCTTCTATAGGTTCAGCTGTAGAAATTTTCCAAGGATGTAAGTGCACCGCATAGACATCTATGTTTCATGTGGGAATCCCCAATAAAAATGCCTCCACCAACACTCAAAATAGATGCCAAGTGGGATGCAAGAAGTGGGCTTATGTGGAATTAAGCCTTCAAACTTGGTTTTCTAAAGTGGAGAGGGAAAAAAGGGGAATTTGTATAAGGGGTGAAAATTCACTCCTATACATTTCCCCCCCACTTTATCGAGCATGAGTACTGATGAGTGCTCGGTAAAGTAGATCAAGGAAGGAGTAAGGTTAGAAATGTATACCTGAACAGTCAAGGAAGCTAACCAAAATCAGGAAAACTGAAAGGTGAAGGGCAACCAAAGGACTTCATAGCTACTTGGAACTATGAAGTTCAAGGAAGAAAGCTCCTTACAAGCATGTGGACCTGCAAGGAAGGTGTCCCCCAAGAACATTAACATGGAGGAAACCCTGTGAAGCAAGTGCCTTATAGGCTTGTAGACCTGGAAGGAAGGTGTCCCCCAAAAACTCTAGCATGGACAAAACTCCATGAGGAAATCACCTTATAGGCTCGTAGACCTACAAGGAAGGTGTCCGCTAAAAAATCTAGCATGGAGGAAACCCAAAGGAAGTACCCTATTTTCTCGCAAGCTTGTATGAAGGTATCCCACAAGATCTCCTACATGGAGGAAACCTGAGAAATCGGACTTCGCAGAGTCAGGAAGCGGCCAAGTAGGAAAGTAAGTAGACAGTTGTGTAGATCATCGATAATTTGGAAGAATTTTAAAGGGGTCCTTTGGGAGCCCTTCAAAAAAAGAGGGTTCCACTCAAGGGACGTGTTATTTGAAAGGTGAAATCTAGTCAGGTTGCCCCCAAGCTAGATGCGAATGATTTCACTAGAGATAAGATCATTGAAAGGGGATCCCTTGGGAACCTGCTGTGAAGAAGGTGGTCCTCTCAAGGGATGCATAGTTCAAAAGCAGATGTTTTCTTTCTCAGAGCAATCCATCATCAAGGGATCCTTTTTAAAATTGTTCACTTCATCAAGGAATTCGAAAGGAAGAATATGCCCGGGCACATGAGGGGAAGGCCAAAGCTATTCCCACTTTGGAGGAGAGTTTCCAAGTCCTTTATTTATGAACCCATGATGAAGGAAACATGTTATGTTAGGACACCAAGTTGAGAATGTGAATTTGAAGAAATGTTTGTGAAGATTTTTGAGGAAAGATTCATTGGCAATGAATGCATTTTATAAAAATAAAAATGTTGAAGAAAGAACATTGTCACACATGAGAGGGAAAACTCAAGCAAAGAAGAGATAAAGATAAAAGGAAAATGAAAGGGAGAAAATTATCATGAACAAAGGGCATAGGGGGATTTGGTTTAGCGGGTTTAGATCTGTTTGAGCTCGTATAAATAATAGGTAACCACAATGCAAGGTGAAAGATCATCGATCCCCAACCAGATCAAGAAGAATGCATAGAAAATAAACTAAAAATAAAAAATTGGGTCAACATGGAAGGGAAGCCTAAATGCCCCCAACACTTTGCATCATCCCCAATTTATCAAAAATCAAGAACAAACACAGAAGAATGATGATACAAATAGAATAAGGTGTAAGACACAAAAATCATGCCTGTATCCAAGCACCAATAAGGGTGATAAGGGTCATCTAGGCACACATAGCATGATCACAGTGGAACACATCACAAAACACACACACACACAAGATCAAGAAGAAGTCTCCTCTTAACACTAATCAACTAAGAGGTCATCCTCTTCCAAGAATTGGTCATCATGGGGGGACGGAGGATGAGCCTACAGTGGTGGGATGTCAAGAGGAGGAGCAACCTACCCTCCCGCAACAAGGGCCAAGGAAGAAGGCCTTGCAAGGTCTTCTTCATCAAGCTCTTGTGGAGCTAGGGTCGACGATTTTGTAAAGATCAGTGACAAGGTTGAGACTTCATATACAAAGTTAAACATGCACTCCATAGGAGGGTCATGCCTAACTTTAGTGGACAGGTCAGGTTGTTCCTAAGATTCACTGCTAGGCTCACCGAATGACTTGGGAGTGGTGAAAAACATAGAAGTTGGGACTGGTTTTGTCACCAAGACGGAACAAGTCAATGTGAGGCCACTTTGTGGAGAAGTTGGGTTCCTCTTACATCCTTCACTGCTAGAAGGACCACACTCCACCTTTTTCTTAGTTAGAGGAGATGAAATCCCCACAGATGAGGCTAGAGGTGTGGAGGAAGAGGAGAAAAGAAATGCAATAGATACAACCAAGGTATTAATTATATCTATGGGTTTTGGGAAAGGTTTGATATCTAAAATGGATATGAGAAAAGAAAACTCCACCGAAGGGGTGATGAACACCTATACCCCCTTTGGGTTAGGTGCATTCATACTTGCAATGGAAGATGGAATTAGTGAAGGACTAGATTGAAGAGAGGTAGAAGGAAGGGAAGAGGGTGACACTACAGTAGGCTCTAAAGCAGGGGCAGTCGCTTCTTCCTCCTTCCTTTGTGAGGTAGCCTGCTCAGCTAAGATAGACTTTCACCGATGCTTGCACTCACAGACAAGGAAGTTTCTATGAATCTTTGAGCTAGAGGTCAGAGGCTATCAAGCAATAGAAGGATCATGCTCAATCATGGGAACATCCACTATAGTTGTTTTCGGTGGAGGGATAGATTCCTAAATGGGAGCAGAAGGAATAGGTTGAGGAGAAGCAAAGGGATTTAGCTCAAGAGCCTCAGTAGTGAACCTCTTCATGTTCATTTCCTTTGGAGCAGGAGGGGTAAGAGGTCGCGGAGGTTGAGAAAATGAGGACTCTCCATGGGATACTTTCTTCTTGTTATACTAAATGGATCTAGGTTCCATTGATAGGACATGAATTTTGAATGTCTGACACTTAGGCTTTCACCAAGAAGGGACTATAGGATTCTCATGTAGATGAGGAGTAGAATATGATGGTACCATAGTAGAGTGAGAAGAATCATCAGACTGACCAGCGAAAGAGGAAGGAGTATCACAAGACCACTTCTCTTCTTCTGTCCTTCATGCCTTAGTGGCACCAATGTTAGCCTTTAAGCAAGCCCTATGTGAAACAACATAAGGGAAGGGAGAGTACCTCACTTTTGGCCTCCGGTGCCATTTCCTATAATTCTGATATGTTCGGTATAGAAGGTCCATCCAAGGTGGGAGAGGACCAATGGGCACAGGCCAAGAGTAGTCCAAGGAGTAGCTACCATGAGCAACCAATGGTCTATAACTGATGTCATGGATCATGTATACGAAACCCCCGTGGATAAATTTTAAACATTTATGCATGACTAGGGGTACGATATTCATCGTCACCAACCAAGGGATACCTAATTTCACCCTAAAGAGCTCAGACCTGGGGATAATTTTAAAAAATAAGTTCATATATTTAGGTCCCACTAGGACAGACAAGACAATACTACCCATAAGGGGCATAGAAATCTCGTCATGTGTGTAAATGGTACTCAAGGGTGCATCATACCCATATTTATGTATGAAATTAATCAGCATGATCTCCTCTATTATGATGTTTACTTGTGATGTTAGATCAACAAGAACACCCGATATGATGTTTTCGTTGATCTATGTAGGGATGTAGAGAGGAGATGGTTTCCTATTGAAGCCCTTCGGTATGTCACATGTGAAGTGAAGATTATACCAACACCACTGTCCATACATTGTGCATAGGGGATAGGCTAATGCTGGAAGGAGGCCATTACATACACTAGAGGATACTTCCACAAAGTCCCTAAAGGTTAAAGGATAAGTTAGTGACCCAATTACGGTTTCATTATGCAATACCTTTGGAACCTTCCAACTATGCAAACTAGGGGTCGCAAGTTGGGTTGCAAGGCGACAACCTTACAACACTCGCACCTAAAACACTCCTAGAGTATGATGAAATGAACTCTTAGTATTGCAAAAATGGAACCAAAATAGTTCATGTAGAGTTCACCAAAAATGTAAGAGAGGGGTACCACCACGTGTAAGGCCCTAGGTCATGAAGGGCCAAGATGTGGATGGCTACCCTAACCTACCTTAGCTAAACAGGGTGTTAGGATATGGGGATGAGAATGATGAGGACTATAAAGTCCTACAACCACTCTACAATCCTGAGATTTGAAATGAGGCTAGGGAAGTTGGTTTTTTAACTCAACACTATATCTTAGATAACTCTTTGTCTAAGGATGAGAGCATAATTTCAAGATGATAGCATGGTGAGCTAGTGTCCATATGACTAGAGGACCAAAAGTACAAAGTGAAATATCAAAAAACAAGCTATTAGCCTAGTTAGCAACTTCTAAAAGAGAAAAACAACACTATGAAATACAAGAAATATAAATGAATGTGATAAAGAAAATATACCAAAGCTAGGGTGATGAAGATGATTTTGTAGAAGATCCTATTGATTAGCTAGCTCCGTAAAGCATGTACACCTACACACAAGAGAGAAAAACATGTTGGGTGGCTATATAGGGGCCTACCTCAATCAGACCCATGTTTAGGTGTTTCCACCTCCATGGACAACCAAGAAAGCAAGATGAAGAAAAAAATATAGTAAAGATCACTAAAGCACTACAAAACAGTAAAGGTGCTTACTCAGCCAAGTGATAGAGGAGAGGAAAGGGAATCTTACCACCTCCACCAAGAGCACTAAAGGCTGCTTGGGGGAGAAAATGAGAGTACTTGAGCCTTTGTCACAATGGTGTTTGTCCCAAACTTTCTCTACCGAAGTGATGGAGTGATGTATTTGTTGCATGAGGTGCAAAGGTGTTGCTAGAATGCTTGAAGTGGATGCAAAAGAGTGTGTTGAATCTTGTGGACTGATTATAGAAGATGAAGTGCTTGTTGAAGGAGTGAATTTGAAGAGGAGATGAAGAAAAATGACCATATTTGGGTTGATCAACTAAAGGGGGCATTACAACTTAACTCCCAATGAGAAGTGTAATGCCTCTACAAGCTCAACCATAGGAATTTTCCAAGGATGTAAGTGCATCGCGCGAATGTCTACACACCGCACAGGCATCCCTAAAAGAAATGCCTCCATCGAAACTCAAAATAGGTACCAAGTGGGATGTAAGTAGTGGGCATATGTGGAGTTAAGCCTCTGAACTTGGTTTTCTAAAGTGGAGAAGGAAAAAGGGGAAATTTGCATAAGGGGTGAAAATTCACTCCAATAAATATATATATGTATATGTGTGCATGTGTACATGTGTATGTATATATACATTAATGTGTATGTATGTATGTATATATACATACATGTACACATGTACATGACATATGTATATATGTATATACATAAATATGTATGCATAAATATATATATGTACATGCACATGTACATATACATACATATATTTATACATACATGTACTCAAGTACATACATATATACACAAATACACATATATGCATGTGCACACATACACACATAGACATGTATATAATTAATACATACATGTACACATGTACACATATGTACATGTATTATGTACATACATACATGTACACACATACACATATATGTACACACACACACACACACACACACAAACATATATATATATATATAAACATATGTATACAGATACATACATACATGTGCATTTACATATATATGTGTACACATGTATATGTATGTACACACATACATACATGTAAGGTGAAAGTATATCATGTGCATCCTTCACATTTGATTAATATTGCGTCTATATAATCTATAGAAAAAACAACCAAGTCCATTCCTCTTGCACATGTAATACAAGTTCATTCCTAGCTTGTTTTCAATTGTCTTGTCAGTGGAAATTTGCTTGTGGGTATCAATTTTTTTGTTTCAGTAATGTGGAATAGTTGCATAAGTTGCTTGGTGTCCATTATGGTTGTTCCTCTCTCAAAGATTTGGGTTTTAATCCTTTCCATTGTTTCCATGGATCCTCTTTTGGTTTATGAGTTAGTCTATGTTTTGTAATCATCTGGTAGTAACAGTGTTTGTTGCACATAAAGCCTTTTGTAGGAATTGTAGGGGTGTGAGTTGTAAAAATTCAAACTTATTTGCTGGCTAGTAATGGCCTTTTTGACTTTTTCTATGGTGTAATTGGTTTTAAAACTATCCTTAAGGGGTAGGGGACTAAATAGAATCCCCCATTAATCTAACCAAAAGAAAATCAAATTATTGATAATCAAGTGTGTAATGACTGTTCTCAGTATGCGGCCAATACATTAGATGTTCCAGCCATGAAATATGTCTCAAGGCATAAAGGGACTATAACTATGCTAACATAAGAAATAAAGATAAAACATAAGGTAGGGGATGACTACTTTTTGACTCACAAGGATGTATGAAATGATTTATAAAGGGGTCAAATCAGAATTAACATGTAATAGCTTGCAAATTAATAAATAGTCCATAGAAATACTCTCTATAAATCATTATCATCTTTACTATTGCAAGTTGTTTTCTCAAAGTTCTTATTTTAAGACATACATATTTTCAGTTTTCCTCTTTGTATTTTGAGATTTTCACTACCGAAGACTAGTTCATCACATGGGTGTCATTTCATCCATGGATCATCAAAATTATGCATGTATATGTTACAGACTTTGTGTAGAACCATTTTCAATATAGGGGAACATTAGTTTAGCCTACAAATTTTATAATGTGTTGAAAGGGTTTTTAGAAGGTGTTTAAACAATACAATCACATTTATAGAAGACCATTAATGAGTTTTATGGAGCTTCTGGGAAAGGAAACTTTTCTCATAAATTTTTTTAAAGGATGCATGCTCATGCGCGACATTGGTTATGGATTAAACAAGAATTTAACGTTCCTTCTAGCTTTAAAAAATTTGTTGTACACAATGCTAGAGAGCTAGACCTTTGGACCTTTTGATGATGCACAATAGGACTTACTGTGTTGAAATTGCACCCAATGTTTCAACACTGGAGAGAAAGGCTATTGTGGGGTGAGATGTACAACTCAACATCATGGTAACCAACATAGCCATGATAGAAAACCAAAAGGATGAGTAGAAATTGGTTGTGTTTCTATGCAGTTAGGGCTACAAGGACATTTTTTTTTTAATGATGAGGGAGACATGATAGGCTTTAGTTGAAATCCACACACCTAATATCTTCTTTTTGGATACATTTGGTATAGGTCTTGAAAAAAATTAATATGGGTATATTTTGTACAAACAAAATTAGTCTTAACCCAAAAATATCATCAATTTTATAATAGAATATTTGAGTGTAATTTAAAATAATAAATTGAAGTAGAATATTTTTGATATGACTGTGTAAGAGAATATAATCTTAAATAAATAGTAACCAATTATTCTTCAGTCACTAATATCTGTACAAACAACCACAAAATCCTTCTCTTCCAAATTGATTGGTTCATCCATTGATTGATCCTGGTTGTTTATGCATCTATCTATCTCCCTTGTTCCTCTATGTGGGGTACTTATTTCAAACCCTCTAGAATATTTAATGGAATAGATAAAAATGCTATGTTGGTGTCAAGAAATCTAACAATTGAAAATTAGTTAACCATCAACTATCCTGATTATGGTACATTCAGAGCAAGCATGCAACTGTCATATGAAATGCTTGAATTTTCTTAATATGTAATGAACAGTATAAACATTAATTTCACAAAAAAAAAACTTTTGAATGAGAATTCCAACTTATTATGTGTACAATTTGACTTTGCAGGAGAGTTTGATAATCAATATGCCAAAACTACTCGTTAGCCTTTTTTTTGAATTTCATTCATTGAAAAATATTATGCACAAGGTAATTTTTTTGCTTGTTGGAGGAAAAATAAGGAAGTGCATTGTTTAATGAAAATATCATACAACCTGATGTAAATTGAATTTTGATTAAACATTTGGAAATTGTTATCTGTCATTTACAAATTCTATGTTGAAGGTAATTGACTTTGGATTTCTTATGAATTGTTACAAGATAGAAAAAGGAAATTACCCAGTACAGTGGAAAATATAATTGTGAACCCAAAATTTAATATGGGGCTCCATGGATGGTTTTTCAATTCATGTAATGGATCAATTTATTCAGATTATTCTCAATATTCAACCTTCTATGTAGAGATATTTCTAGCATGAAGGTTCACAACGTGTCAAACCCTACACTGTTATTTATTATTCAAACACATTTCAATCCAATACAACACTTATTTCCATTTTTATAAACCTAATATTTAAAACTCCAAATTTAAACCCACAATTTCAATTTTTATAAACTAGAAACTAAAACCGTATATTTCTAGTTCATCAGAGAATTTTTTTTACACAGTTTAAACAACCAAAATTTCCATTTAATGTTCCAAAATACAAATCACAAAGATATATGCACATTTATTTTATGTAAATCACAAACACCAGTAATTTGCAACAACATTCGGCCAATAAAACAACCAAACATGATTACTTCACCAATCACACAAACCCTAACTCTAACAAAGCTCCTAAAACACATGCTGACAGAGCTCCCAAAATACACATAGAATAAAGTAAAACAAAATAGAACCTAGGTATTTATCAGCTGGTAATTTTCACTTCAGCCGACGAGCTCTCACCTCAAAATGTTTCACCCCAACATGCAAAATGGTCAGGATTTGGTCTTTTTTAAAAATTGTAATTTTATTTTCAATGTTTCAGCTGATACCTTTTTGGCCAAAATCCACTAGGCCAAAAAGGTACTACCATGTCAATTCCATGTCACTACCCTGTGGCTTGGGCTGAAACTCTCTCAGCCGAAAACGTACCAGCTGAAAATAATTCTCTCAGAATTATTATTTTGGCTAAAAGTTTGCAATAGGTTTGTGCTTTTACCCTCTAATGATTTTCAAATTAGATAGGCTTCTTCATCACCTTAATTCTACATATATTGTCCTTGTTCCTAAGAAGGATGATTCCATTTCCATATCTGATTACACCCAATTAGTCTTTGTAACATGGTTTATAATTTTTTTTTCTAAAATTATTGTTAATAGGTTAAAGAACCTATTGGATAAAATGATTTCTAGAAGTCGAAAGGGTTTTGTGGCTAAAAGACAAATTTTGTATGTGGCTATTGTCTCCCACTAGCTTATTCACTCTATGGATCATTCTAAGAATCTGGGCATGGATCTTAAATAAGATATTGCAAAAGCTTATGATAAGGTTTCTTAGAGCTTTTTATTTGCTATTTTAGAAAAAAATTGGAATTAGTGCAAATTTTTTTAGATTAATCAAGGAATGTGTTACTACCACTAGTTTCTTTGTCCTTCTTAATGTTGTTACTATAGATAAATTTTCTTATGGAAAGGATTTAAGACAAGGTGACCCCCTTTCCCCATACTCTTTTATAATTGTTGCTAAAGTTTTGGGTTGGAATCTTCAAAAAAATATTGAGCATGGTTGTCATCATGGGATTCGTGTTGCTTCTTCCCTGGCTTCAACTTCTCACTAACAATTTATCATTGACACAATTATGTTTGGTGTTGCTTTGGTTATGAAAGAAACAAAATGGAAGGCTATCCTAAATGAGTATGTTGAAGCTTTTGGCCAATACATCAACTATAACAAGAGAAAATTGTATTTTTTAATACTAGTTAGCAATTGAAGGAAAGGGTTTTAAGAATACTAGAATGCCAAGAGGGTGGTATCTTGATGTTTACATAGGTTTACCACTAAGCACAAAAATCCTACCTAATTTATTTTGGAACAACATCATTGAGAGAATCCAAAGGAAGGTTGTTGGATGAAAAGGAAAATTGCTCAATCAAGCGAGTAAGGTCTAGCTTTTGAAGTATTCTCTCCAAAATATTTTAGTTTATTACTTATCCTGCTTCAAGGTTCTCCCTTCCATTATAGAAATATTGAGAAATCTATGAGGAATTTCCTATGGAATGGGACTAAAGAAAGATCAAGGATTTCTCTTATTAGTTTGGAGAAAGTCTATTCCCCAAAGAAGCTAGGGGACTTGGGATTTGAAGACTAAAGACATTTAACAAGGATTTTCTAACAAAAATGGGATGGTATATGATTCAAGGAAGGAAAGACTACAAAATTATTCTTAGTGCTAAGTATATGGGGAATGATCCCCTTGGTTGCTTTTTTTCTTCTCAAGATTAGCCTAATGGTTTAGCTTTTTGGAACAATATTCTTAAAGCAAGAAGTATATTGCAGAAAGGGGCTAGAAGGAGAGCGGGGAATGGGAGGTCTATCAAATTTTGGAAGAAGCTTGGGGAAGAGGTCCTACCTTGGCTTCGGTGGCTCAATTATACCCTATAAGAAAAGACCTCAAAAAATTATATGGAACTACCATTTATGGTTATGTTAACTTGTCTAAACAAATCCCTAGATGGAGAAACTTTGAACAAGTTGTCTTAAACCTAAGAATTAGAAGATGGAGCAATGTGTTGGCTTGCCCTAAGTTGTTTTCCAATTTTCATTCTTTGATCAAAGACTGTTGTTTGGCCCTTCAAGGAGGTGAAGATGATTTGATTTTGGGTGATAACCCCTCAAGAAATTTTTCTATCAAATAATATTACAATAGATTGGAAGAATCTCCTTCCAATGATCAAATTTTCAATTGGAGTTTAATCTAGAATGACAAGTTAATTCCAAAAAATATTTTTTTGGGTGGGATATAATGCATGGTAGAATCCTCACTATTGATGGACCCTTAATAAGAGAGTATTCTTATTTTTTAATAGATGCTCTCTCTATATTCCCATCAAAGAATTTATTCATCATCTTCTTCATTACTCTTTTAGAAGAGAAGATTGTTCTTCAGTACTTCAAATTCTTTTGACTAATTTAGTGTTTTTGGGTGATCTGAAATACCTTATTATTCAATGGAGTTTTGGCCCCTTTTTACATCCCATCATTAAGGAATTATGGTAGCAAGTTCCTCCCTTTGTTTCCTTTCACATATGGAAATTGAGAAACAATAGAATATTTAGGGAGTACAAAAGGAGCTATGGTGATGATTTTTATTGCATTGAACAAAAAATCATGGAAAACTTGAACTCAAAAGTTTTGGTTATTGAAAATTTGTGCCTAATTACAAGGACCTGAGGATAAAGCAACTATGGGGATTAAATCATGATATTACAAAGATTAATTGGGCTAACATCCTAAGTAGTAAAATGACTATGTAGGAGCCTCCATTGATTGATTGGGTAAAATTAAACTTCGATGGTTGTTCTAAGGGTAGCCCAAGGTTTGTTGTAGTAGGAGTTCTAATAAGAGATCATAGAGGGAGATGCTTTGAAGCCTATTCAAAGTTCCTAGAAATAGCTACTAGTATTGAATTGGAGACCACTGTTGCTTGGTGAGGTATAAAGAAATTAAATGAGTTGGGATTTACTAAGGCCATAATTGAAGGGGAATCAAAACTAATTATTTAGTCTCTTATTGGCCAAGCTAAGCCCCCTTGGAAGATCAAGAACATGATGCAAGACTCAAAAAGAGTAATCAATTTGTTAGATCCATACTCATTGAATCATATCTATAGAGAAGGAAACAAGGTTGTTGACTCGATCTCAAATATGGGCCTACTAATTGTGGCAAAAGAAAAAGTATATGTTCTACTTTTTCCTTGCTTGTTTGGGCTCTCCTTGTAGACTAGGCTTGAGGGTGCCTTGAGTTAGTGTTGTAATGTGTTTAACACACTCACATTAGGTCTTGGGCCCTTGTGAACTAATGAATTTAAATGGTACCTTGCTAAAGTGTTGTGAAGTGTTGTAACACACTTTCACACTTTTCTAAGGTGTTATTAATTAATTACACCTAATAAACCTCTTTTTAACCTTAATATTGCCTTATTTGAAGTGTTGTAAAGTGTTGTAACATATTTTTCACACTTTTCTAGGGTTGTCATTAATAATTGAGATTTCTTATATTTTAATTGACCCTATTTTTCATCCAGAAGCCCCATTTAATGCATATTTTCAAGGATAATCTAGACATAAATAATTACACAATCATAATTTAGGAATTTTCATCGTGTGTGGCCTAGATTTAGTTATTTGGGACTCATTCATCACCTTGGGTGAATGACGCCCACCTAGATTTTTTGATCCCAATCCTAATTTCACACCTTTCTAAGAAATTTTAGAAATGGTCCCAAAAATTTAATGCTTTGTGGGACTCATTTTCCACCTTGGGTGAATGAGGTCCATGTAGCTGATGCAGAGTGGTAGGGAAGCAACACCTTTTCCCAAATGCTTCTTTCAAATACTCTATATGCACACATCAACTTCACCATTCCCCTCAACAATGCAACTTAACCACTCAACTTGACTCACACAACGAGAAATATCAACAGGACTTGGGGATGATGTAAACACTCTTCACACAACACAACATGACCAAACAAATAAATCTTGCACCCAAAAACATCCATTCTTCCATCGCTCCTACACAAGCCCATGCAACTTTGTAACATTCACCAATAGGATAGTCAAAATAAAATCTGATTAAAGGCATTAGAGAGACCATGAAACATGGTTTTAGACTCCAAACACCATCCTCCACAAGCTCCCAAAAGCATAGAATCAAACACCCAAAAAAAATGTATCAAAAGATTGATTTACAAGCCATAAACAAGGCTTAACTAGGCCTGTACAAGGAAGCTTTCAACTTTTCAAGGCACGCCCCAACACCCCTAATGCCTTTAAAAGACTCAAAAATATTCCCCAATACCTATTCCATGATTTTCATCCATTCTATTTCCTCAAGTACTCAAAAAACAACAAATAATGTATTCAAATGATCACATTTTAGACTGTACAAAGCAAAAACTAGACGTAGGGCATCACATAACTTTTGCTAACCTCTATTTTTCAATCTAAAACAAATTTCAGCATGTAAAGGAGTCCTAAATCTACCAATCCACCAAGTTTCAGATATTTCCCATGGTGGAAATGGGAATTACATCCATTTTGGTGGCCAAACCCTTGTTTTACAAGGTTTTATACTCACTTTCACTAAAATTGATGTAACTTACTCAATACCTGATGAAAACGAGCCAAATGACCATGAAAAGAAGGTATACTCTACCCTCTTTCAAAAATTTCCAATTGGAATCCTTTATAATGATGTACCAAACCGTACGAAGCATGTGAACAGTGAAGAACGTTGTAAAATCAGAAAAAAATAGAGTTTTATTTGTATTAGTGCTTCAAAACTTCAACCAACTTCATGCCTCAACCCAATGGAGGATATTTAAACTTTTTTTACACCTTCCCAATGCCCTCAACTGATTTTGGAGGGAGGGAACTATTGGTTTTTGTGTTTACATCATTAATGGTGAAATTACATCAAATTAACAACATGACTACTTTTCATTTTTTGAAGGAACTTTCAATCCTAACACCTATGACTTCTAAAACCATTCTGATGGCTTCAAAATAGCCTTATTACATCCTTAATACCTCAATCTTGCATATCCAAGTACAAATTTAGGATTTTTCCTTCTCAAGGCTACATGACTACATTTAGTGCAAGATTGCAATATTTCACATTTTGACTCCAAAACTCAAAAACTCACCCTTTAACATGTTTTATGGTCTTGTTAGACCTTATTCATGACAAAAGACCTCAAAAATACTCATACTAACCATAATTCACCATCATATAATAAAAAATGGAGGATGAGGTGTAGGTGCTCCTGCACCATACACCCCCCATAGAAAATACTCATGCCTCATGAGTTGTGTTTGATACCACTATCTCCAAGCTTCAAAAAAGGTCCATTGATCCAAAAAGCCACTCCACTGATTCATGTATACTGATTGTGCAATCTTCCCTGCACTTCTAGCATGTTGGAATGCATTTACATGTGCATTTACCTTGTACTCTATCCTCAGACCAGTCAACTGTCATTTACCATTTTTCTGACAAAGATGTGATTGTTTACCCTACATTGTACCTACAAACAAACATATGTCAGTGTTCCTTTGATTTTTCCTCACTTTCTTTTCATGCTCATGTCTTCAACTATCTTGTCTTCCCTGTTTTGCTTGTCCTTTACTCACTACCTCATCAAGTTGTTTTGTCTCTATCATATTAGACTTATGTACTGTATTTCCTACAAACTTTACTTGTTTCACAACTCTATTCAGAACCACAGGGAACTTTATGGTTCCTACTAACACATTGTCCTTCATGTTCATTGTCAAAGCACTCCTTGTCCTTGTGTTTACCCTTTCATCAGCTACCCCTACATTTTCAGTCCTAGTACTAATTACATGATCAGAATATTTGTTTTCCTTTGTAATATTTATAGATTCCTTCTTGCCACACATTCTTATTTTTTTGTTACCTTTAACATCTTCTACAAGAGGATTCAACACAAAAGAACAACCATCTTTAACTATAGTGTAGGTATTTTCCCTACCATCATACAAAGCTCTTTTGTCATATTTCCAAGTTCTTCCTAATAGGAGATGACAACAATCCATTGGAAGGACATCACACACAACACTATCATGATAACCACCAATTTGAAAATCCACAATAGTCTTTTCACTCACCAAAAAAAAATGATCATCGATTAACCAAGAGATTTTATAGGGACATTCATGAGGAATTTTTTTCAAGCCTAACTTGTTTACCATTTCACATGACACCATATTCTTTGTTGAACCAAAATCAATGACCCCTCTACATACATTGTCCTTGCACTTAATATTAGTCCTGAAGAGACTTTTCCTATGCAAAGGTGCTTCCCCTTTTGTTGCTTTCAAGATTGTTTTTCTCACCATCAACATTTCCCCAACCTCAGGATCTGCATTCTTACTTGTGGAACAATGACTTTCGTATTCCTCTTCTTGAATCAACTATGCTCTCCTATCAATCTTCTTGTCTCCACTCGATGAACTACCAACCTTCTTAGGACATTTCCATGAAGGATGGCCAAACTCATTGCATGTGTAGCACCTTCCTACAAAATCATTAGAACCTCTACCAATACCAAACCTTCCTCTACCTCTAAAACCAAAACCATCTCTAGAATCATTGCGATCTTTACCTTTGTTTTCTACTTCTTGAACTTCATTTGGCTGCTTTGATGTAGAAGTTATTCCTCTTCCTCTTGCATTAGGACCACCTCTTCCTCTTACTACTTTCCCTTGCCTCCTTTTAAGCTTCTCCTCCACCTTGACTGCCATTTGATAATAATCCTCTACACTCCTAGGGTTAGCCAAAACCAATTCATTTTGTATATTAAGCCTCAAACCACCAATATATCTAGCAACTTCTTCATCTTCATTCTCGTTATGAACAAACCTCAAACTTAATTTATAGAACTCCTCAGTATAAGACTTAATGTCCATTTCCTTTTTCCTTAGAATTTGAAATTTCTTAAACATTTGAACCTGGTGATCCTTGGGTAAGAATTTTCCTTTAAGTTTTGATATCATCTTGTCCCATGATGTGATCCTAGACTTTCCTTGTTTCCTCCTCTCAGTTTGAAAGTAATCCCACCATACCAAAGCATGGCCCTGCAACTTATTTTTTACAATCTTGACTCTTTTCTCTTCATGAACTTCATCACATTCAAAATGATTATCTAATGCAACAATCCAATCAAGTAGTTCTTCTTCATTTAAACTGCCACCATATTTAGGAACATCAATTTTTACCTTAGGCTTGTCACTTTTCACTGCCTTCAACAACTTTGCAATTCTTTGATCCTCTGGAGTAAGCTCTTCTTCCACATCTTCAAACTCATCATCTTCCTCTTATTTTTCCTCACTCTCTTTAGCATCCCTTATGTTGTTTGTCTCGAAGGCTATGATCCTTTCTTCCAACTCTCTGAGTTCTTTAGCATGTCTTTCCTTCATCTCCATCATCTCTTTATCCATAACATTATTCTTTGGAGAAATTTTTGAAATCTCTTCACTTCTTATTCAACTTGAAAAATGCAAAAAAAATCTACTCTCTACTCTGATACCACTATGATGCAAAGTGGTAGGGAAGCAACACCTTTTCCCAAATGCTTCTCTCAAATACTCAATATGCACACATCAACTTCACCATTCCCCTCAACAATGCAACTTGACCACTCAACTTGACTCACACAACCAGACATCTCAATAGGACTTGGGGATGATGTAAACACTCTTCACACAACACAACATGACCAAAAAAATAGACCTTTCACCCAAAAACATACATTCTTCCATTGCTCCTACATAAGCCCATGCAACTTTGTAACATTCACCAATAGGACAGTCAAAATAAAATCTGATTAAATGCATTAAATAGACCATGAAACATGGTTTTATATTCCTAACAGCATCCTCCACAAGTTCCCAAAATCACAAGATCAAACACCCAAAACAAATGTATCAAAAGATTGATTTACAAGCCATAAACAAGGCTTAACTAGGCCTGTACAAGGAAGCTTTCAACTTGTCAAGGCACACTCCAACACCCCTAGTGCCTTTAAAAGACTCCAAAATTTCCCCAAGACCTGTTCCATGTTTTTCATCCATTCTATTTCCTCAAGTACTCAGAAAACAACAAATAATGTATTCAAATGATCACATTTTAGACTGTACAAAGCAAAAACCAGATCTAGGGCATCACATAACTTTTGCTAACCTCCATTTTTCAATTTGAAACAAATATCAGCATGTAAAGGATTCCTAAATCTACCAATCCACCAAGATTCATATTTTTCCCATGGTGGAAATGGGAATTACATCCATTTTGGAGACGAAACCCTTGTTTTTTAAGGTTTTAGACCCACTTTCACTAAAATTGATGTAACTTACTCAATACTTGATGAAAATTATCCAAATAACCACCAAATGAATGCAGAATCTACCCTCTTTCAAACCATGCCAATTGAGATCCCGTACAATGATGTACCAGATAGTACCAAGCACATGAACAGTGAAAAATGCTGTAAAATTAGAAAAAAACAAAGTTTTCTTTGTATTGGTGCTTCAAAACTTCAACCAACTTCATGCCTCAACCCAATGGAGGATATTTAAACTTTTTTTACACCTTCCCAATGTTCTCAACTTATTTTTGAATGAGGTAACCATTGGTTTTTGTGTTTACATCATTAATGGTGAAATTACATCAAATTAACAACATGACTACTTTGCATTTTTTGAAGGAACTTTCAATCCTAACACCTATGACTTCTAAAACCATTATAATGGCTTAAAAATAGCCTTATTACATCCTTGAGACCTCAATCTTGCATATACAAGTACAAATTTAGGATTTTTCCTCCTCAAGGCTACATGACTACATTTAGTGCAAGATTGCAATATTTCACATTTTGACTCCAACACTCAAAAAATCACCCTATAACATGCTTGATGGTCTTGTTAGACCTTAGTCATGACAAAAGACCTCAAAAATACTCATACTAAGCAACTAACCATAATTCACCATCATATAATCAAAAATGGAGGATGAGGTGTAGGTGCTCCTGCACTAGTAGCCCAAAATCAAAATTAGTTCAAATTTTTGGCAGGATTTTATTCTCCTAGATCTGATGTCAACTTCTAGTGTTGTAATTTTGGTAATTATTTCATAATTGAGTATAAATACAAATATATTTCAATGATTTTCACCCTAAGAATTCAACTATTCATCCTTATCGAAAGTTTGAGTTTAAAAGTGCATTAGAGTGTTTACGAGATCATTCAAAAGTGTTCAAGGGTAGGTTATCAAGAATTTTATAGCAGCATTCAAGCATCAAGCATCATGTCAAGGATTTCATGCATCATTTTTATTTTGGAGCTAACAATTATGATGTAGGGTTTCATAATTCAAGGTAGCATTTCGTTGAAGATTTATCACCTTCAAGCAAGAGTCAAGATCTAAATCCATTATAGCTATTGCATACATGTTTGTAGCATCTTATTGATAGGGTTTGGTGAGTTGTAACATCTTATTTTGTTCATTCATCATTCTCCATTACTATTTGATTTTATTTCAAGGTTTGATTACCAAAATGGGGTTTGACCAAGGAAAACCCCTATCCACTAACCCAACAACATTTTTTCCCTCTCCTTTGTGTGTGATTTGCAAGTATAGTTTGTAGATTTCCTAAGGAGCAAGATTGGAGAAAAGTTGTCAAATCATTCAAAGTTGTCATCAAGCCTTGGAGAACATTGGAAAACACCTATAGGTTGCAAATCAAGGTTTCGTATCTGAAAATCAATCAGGAAGGATAGAGTAGACAGAGATCAGTAGGATGAGAATTTGAAGCTTCAGAAAACCTTAACTGGATGGATTCACCACTTCTAGTGAATAAGTCCCAGTTTTAGTCAAAACTTGGATTTTTGTAGATTCAGATACCCATTTGGTAGATTCTTGTTCTTGCATAGAAACCCAAATTTTGGACTAGTTCACCCATCTTGGTGAATGAGTCCCACTCAGAATTAAAGTCAAAATTTCTAGCATCTCAAAGCCCCTTCCAATCATCTCTAGATTTATAGGTGCACACGGTCCTTTCTATATCTTTTTTTGTTATTTCACTTGCATTTTTAGGTCATTTAGTGAAGCTTTGCATTGAATTAGGGTTTTGTATTTCATCTTGCATTATACTTTGCATTCATTGGTCTTTCCAAGTTCTTACTTGGTAGTGAACCCCTTATTAGTTTACATTCAACCCCTAGGACAACCCTATTGCAAGATCTCTTTATCCTTTGCATTGAGATCTCTAGGGTTACCCTTGAATGGAATAGCTTGAAAGTGGGTGTGCTCTATGTATTAAACCATACAATAGTAGTTAATACCCATTTTTAATAGGTTCCACTAATTTTCAATGGAGTTTTTGGAATTTTGAAAATATTTAGCTTTAAATAAAAGACTAGGTTTCTAAGGCTTGTATGAGTGGTGTATGCTCTTCTCATGAAAATGGGGTCCCAAATGATTTGGGCCAAGGGGATGAACACTAGTCTAGGGGTGCATTCAAGTTTTAGCTTTTACTACCATTTTTTGAATTCAAAATATCTAACTCAAATGTTGATGTGTAAATCAAGATATGGAATGGCAACTAAGAAAGTATATTTTCTATGGTCAACTTGTATAGGTCATTTAATAATGTGTTTTTACATGATGTACTAGATAATTAAGTCCTTAATGATGAGGAAGGATTTAAAATGGGGAAAGATTCCCCCTGATCAAATTGCTCTCATTAATCCTATGATCTTGGAAAAGATAAGAAATAATGAAAAGCTATGTTTTAACAGGATTAAACCTTATAAAATCAATTTCCTTAAGGGTCATCATTTAAATGAGATTTTGTATAACATGGGGGAAGTTTTGACAAGACATTTTATTTATTTTTTTCAATCACAAATGCTATGAGTTTATTTTCTCACATTTTCTGGATTGCAAAGTATCTCTCTAACAACTTCTCATGTGTGTTCAATGCCTCCTTTTATCAGAGTTTATTTCAAAAGGCCCTCGAGCTACAAATGGATCCTAATTTCCCTAATCATTGTTAACATGGGTAACTTTAGTCACATGAATTTTGGGTGCTAGTGTAAGATCATGGATATCTAGATTAAGATATAGCTACCCTTGATCCATCTAAAGACGATAATTGAGAGTTTTGGTGGATCTTTCCAGGATAGTGGAGATTTTGGCATGGGTATTTTAGTGGACATGTGGGCCTCTAAATTTTCTCTAAGTGGTTGTGAGTACTATTTTATTGGTGGAAAAATGTATATATGAATATCACTCTTTCTCCAACCAAACACTCAAAAAATTTCCTAGGAGTCTCAATTGGATTGACTATCAACCTCACAAGGTGAGTCAATTCTCAATAAGGAGGACCTAGGAGGGGGTTCTATAATATTTTAGTGGTTCACCACCAAGAAAAAGATTGGTAAAGACAACTTAACTCATAAAACCTAGTAATGTAAGCCAAATAATGAGTGTAAATGATGAAATTAAGCTACACCAAGTTAGGGTATGTGTACCTGGGAAATTTGGAGATGTTGTGAGAAATTTGGAAATGCAAAGAAGTTTTCAAAAAGTGTTATGCAGGACTACGATGCCTAGAGTAGCGTATTATTCCCACTACTATTTTTTGGGGAAAATGTGAAGTCTTCAGATGTTAGAATTAGATCTAAACGAATCTCTAAAAAAATATGCTTCAGAGGACTAAGACACAAAGGTAGCATATTAGTCCCATTCTAAATTTTTGAAAACTCCAAATGTGGTCTTGAGCTATAAGTTCTACACTTGTTTCCTCACAGATCTAAGGTCTTGAATCTTCTAGATCTTGCCTGTAGGTGAGTTTCTATGAAGATGACAACTTTGAAATACAACTTTGCAACTTTGTGATGAGGGCACAGCCTGAGACTTAGAAAATAACCCACAAATAAGAAAAAATTTATTATTTAGAAAATGGAGCTTCTTACATGTAGAGGATCTCAAATCCCCAAGTTCTACAACACATGCAAGTTACAGAGAGCTGTAGAATAACCCTTCCGCAATATGCGAGCTTGTCCCCAAAAAGTTACCCAAAAATTAGAAACTTGCCCATAAATAGAGCTCCTCATTAGTTTGGAGCTAAAACAACATTCAAATTTGAGTTTAGGCAGTTTGGCACTGAAAATTTACAACATGAAGTTCAAATTTCAAAAGAGAATTTGCAATTATCTTCTAAAAAGTGTGCCAACTTCCTAGGGCCATAACTTTTGATTCGGGACTCCGATTCATGAACCATTTGAACCATTGGAAAGGTCTTGAAGTCAATAACGCGCTTGAAATCCGCTATACTGATTTTGGCAAGTTTCAAGGCCGTTCCGGGAACTCTAAGTGCCTCAAATCTAACTAGGAATATTTTCAGGTGCAAATCTGAGAAACTAAAACTGCAATATCTTTCAACCTAGGAATAGAAAATAAAAACAATAAATTGGGAATTTTATTAAGACAAAAAGGGTATCCAAAAATGTAAAAACATCCAAAAACTGAGAAACTTGAAATTTAACTATTTTTGTGTGATGCAAGATTGCCCTTACACCACTGGATGCTCCTACATCAGACACCCAGGGTAATTTGAGAAGTGACCCCGTCACGTCTCAGATGGTGGAGGAAAACCCAAATGGTTAACCTCTACCTTGGGCAGCCAAGATGAATCTTCAATAGGCCTTCCTTTCCATTTCATCAGATATTCTCCATACTGTCTGTTCCTGGTACTCCTTCCCACATGACTATCTAGGATTTCTTCAATCTCCTCCTTTTCTGAAGTAGATGCTGGAATCCCAAACTGTTCCATCCTTGGTACTTCCTCTATGCCACCTTCATGATTATCTGTCAAATCTGAAATGTTGAACACAGGGGAAATGTTGAATCCATCTGGCAACTCTACCTCATATGCATTCCCTGAATCATGCCTCTTGAAAATTTTACAGGGACCGAACTTCTTCATCTTCAATTTGTTATATGTTCCCACTGGAAACCTTTCTTTCCTCAAGTGGACCATCACTTCATCACCAATCTGAAACTCCTTATACCTCATCTTCTGATCTGCCTTAGCCTTATACTGCATATTTATCTTGTTAATATGTTCTCTTACCTTCTCATGTATATCCTTGATGTGTTCTATAAAATCTTCGGATTCATCACTTATTTTCTTCTCTTGGTCCTTCTTCCTCAATTCTGGAGCTGTTCTGGGGCTACCTCCATACACAATCTAGAATGGTGATCTACCAGTGCTTCTGTTGACAAAATTGTTGTAAGAAAATTCTACCTGGGGTAAGATCAAGTCCCATCCCTTGGGTTTATCTCCTACAAAAAATCTCAGTAGGTTACCCAAACTCCTATTAACAACCTCTGTCTACCCATCTGTTTGTGGATGGTGTGCAGAACTAAACTTCAACTCTATCTTCAGCTTCTTCCACAAGGTCCTCCAAAAGTACCTGACAAATTTGGTGTCACGATCTGAAACAATACTCTTTGGCAGACCATGTAGCCTCACCACATCTTTGAAGAACAAGTCAGCAATGTGGACTACATCATCGGTCTTCTGACATGGAATGAAATGTGTCATCTTCGAAAACCTATCAACCACCACAAAGACTGAATCATTCCCTCGTTGTGTCCTTGGAAAACTAAGAACAAATTCCATACTTATAACCTCCCATGGCCTCTCTGGTACAGGTAAGGGCTGATATAAGCTTGTATTTTGGCTCACTCCTTTAGCCATCTGACATACCCTACAACTTTGTACAAACTTCTTCACGTCTTGTGACAACTGATGTCAATAATAATGCTCATTGATAATGGTAATGGTCTTATCCCGACCAAAATGTCTTGCCATTCCTCCACTATGCTTCTCCTTTATCAGGTTCTCCCTCATGGAACTCCTCAGGATACACAATTAACTTCCCTTAAATAACATGCCATCCTGGATTATGAAATCTAGCCACCTTGTCCTATCCACTATAATAGGTTCCTCGCAAGCTTTCCAAGCCTCTACAAAATTAGAATCTTCTACATATAGTGTCTTGAGTTCATTGAACCCAACCACTTCAATATGCATCTTTGTCATCAATGTATACCTCCTACTTAAGGCATCTACAACCCTATTTGACTTCCCACTCCTATGTTTCAAAACAAAGGTATAACTCTACAAAAACTCTACCCATTTCATATGCCTTTGATTTAATTTTCCCTGACTATTTAGGTACTGCAACGCCTAATGATTAGTATATAGAAAAAATTCCTTCGGAAACAAATAATGTCACCATTTCTTTAATGCTTGAACTATTGCATAAAATTCCTGATCATATACATAATACTTTCTATTGGTATCATTTAACGTTTCACTGAAATAGGCAATGGGCTTACCTTCTTGGCTCAACACTACTCCAATGGCACAACCACTAGCATCACAATCCACCTGAAACACCTTGTTGAAATCTAGGAGGGCTAGAATGGGTTGCTCTATCACCTTTTTCTTCAATAGTTCAAAACTTTTTTTCGCTCCAGTGCTCCACTTGAATTCTTTTCTATCCCCTCTCATTGTTTCAGTCAGGGGTCCACAAATACTATTGAAGCTTCTAATGAAATTTCTATAAAAACTAGCCAAACCATGGAAAGATCTCAGCTTGGTAGCAGTTCTTGGGGTAGGCCATTCTAGAATAGCCTTCACCTTCTCTGGGTCCATCTTGAGACCTTCTGTTGAGACAACAAACCCCAAGTACACTAACTCCCTCTTCACAAAATTGCACTTCTTTAGATTAATCATGAATATGCATCGGTCTCATCCAACATCTTATTGAAAATCAAAATATCGTCTAAATGCACAATAACAAAACTTCTAAAATTATTTTTAGTACCTGGTTCATGGTATATGAATATTAGCGGTGCATTGGTTGGCCCCAAAAGGCATGACTAACCACTCGTCTGAGGCCCTCTTTGGTCTTAAAGGCAGTCTTCCATTCATCTCCCTCTTGAATCGGATTTGGTGATATCCACTCTTCAAATTAATCTTTGTGAAGTCTTGAGCTCCACTCAAAAGCAGTCCATCGGGTTATCCATCTTTGGCGGAAATCACGTACTTGATTGTTATCTTGTTTATGGCTCCGGGGAATGCAATGCATGCTCTCCCATCCTTCTTTGGTGCTAGTACTACAGGTACTGCACATGGACTCAAACTCTCCTGTATCAAACCCTTTCTCAACAACTCTTGAACTTGTCTGTTCAACTCCTCATTTTATGTTGGAGTCATTCTATGAGCTGCCTTAATTGGCAAACTAGCTCTAGGAATCAAGTCAATCTGATGACTAATCTTCCTTATTGGTGGTAAACCGTCAGGTACATTATCATAAACAATATCCTGAAACTCATCCAACATCCTAGAAACTTCTTCTGGAACCTTCTCACTATCCTCCTTACTCACTCTAGGAATCAATGCATAACACATGCTCATGCTTCATACCTTCTAAAAAATTTCTTCCATCTACATAACAAATTCTAGCAGTACTGCATACCTTTTCTTCGGTCTCCTTCAGGGGTTTCAACTTGTGACAAACCCCATCCTTTGTCAAGGAATAAGTGTTTGCATGGCCATCATGTATAGCTCACCTATGGAACTACCACGGCCTCCCCAACAACATGTGACATGCATCCATGGGGATGATATCATAGAGTACCTCATCATGGTAGCTCACGATCTTGAACTTTACTAGGCACTGCTCATTGACCCAAACTTTGTGGTCTTTCTGCAACTAGGCAATTCGATATGGATGTGGGTGCCTTTCCCTCTTTAGCTTCAACTTTGTGACCATCTCCTCTGACACCAGATTATCAGTGTTCCCACCATCAATAATGACATCACAATATTTTTCTTCACACTTGCACCTTGTGTGAAATAGATTCTTCCTCTGTTCTAGTTCCTTTTTCTCAGTCACTAGGGCTCTCTTAATCACTAGGGTTTCTCCCCTTTCAGCATCATCTGAATGTTCAGATTGGGCCTCCTCATCTACATGTGCAACCCTTCCATGACCTTCTAGCCTTTTTTCTACCCTTCCTTGGTGCTGTGGACATTCATAGGCTCGATGCCCTTCTTCACCACACTAGAAACACGTTCCTCTAAAACCACCTCTTCCAGATCCTTGTCCATATCTCCCTCGTCCTCTACCTCTTTGATCACAACTATTTTGGTCATGAGGGTAGTAGAAGTTGTCATTTCTTTGGCTTCGGCTGGTACCCACATCTTCACTTTTCTTTTCATCATCATTTTGACTTCCTGAATATCTACCATTGCCCCTTCCACTTTGACCTCCTCATCCTTTTTGCTTTCCATCAAATCTTTTGTTCAAATTCTCTTCCACCTTTAGAGAAAACTAATACACATCCACAATGGTGGTCATTCTGACTAGGCTTAACTCCTCCTGAATGCTTGGTTGTAACCCATTAAGATATCGAGCTACCTTCTCCTTATTGGCCTCTGTGTGACCCGTTCTGATGATTATCTTGTGAAAATATTCAGTATATTCTTTCACAGATCTGCTTCCTTGCTTCAACCCTTGCAATTTCTTCTTCCTTTTCCTCTTTGATTTCTTTCCAACTGGACCTCTTTCCACCAAATACTGGCATGGCCCTTCAGCTTCATTTTCGCAAACTTAACCCAATCTGGGTCCTCTATTTCCTCATACTCAAAATATTCTTCTATCTCATTGATCTAGTCAATCAACTCTTCCGAGTTCAGACTTCTAGAATAACTGGGGACTTCTACTCTGGGTCTTTTCTTGATCTTTGAAATGACCCTTATTAGCCACATTTGGTCTTGATCAATTGCTTCTTCTTCCTCTTCTACATCTGAACCTTCTTCCTCTCCTTCATCCTCACTTTCCTCCCTCGAGTTTAACCCTCTTCTCAACTGCTCTTGTAACGCATCAATCTATCTCTAGAGGGCTGCCAGTGCATCTCTTCCACTAGAATTTATGCTACCTCGACCACCTCTGGCACCACCACGCCTACCAAGCATCACTCATGGAGGCATCTTTCTTGACCTTGACCCACAACCATAGTCCTGGTGCAAACTGCCTCACGATCAGCGATTTTTCCACACGCTCAAGAAAACCTACTCTAATACCACTTAATGAGGGTACAGCCTGAGACTTAGAAAATAACCCACAAATAAGAGAAATTTTATTATTCAGAAAATGGAGCTTCTTACATGCAAAGTATCTCAAATCCCCAAGTTCTACAATACATGCAAGTTACAAATAGCTATAGATTAACCCTTCCGCAATATGCGAGCTTGTCCCCAAAAAGTTACCCAAAAATTAGAAACATGCCCATAAATAGAGCTCCTCATTAGTTTGGAGCCAAAACAACATTCAAATTTGAGTTTAGGCGGTTTGGCGCAAAAAATTTACAACATGAAGTTCAAATTTCAAAAGAGCATTTGCAATTGTATCTTCTGAAAAGTGCGCCAACTTCCTAGGGCCGTAACTTTTGATCCGGGACTCCGATTCATGAACTGTTTGAACTGTTGGAAAGGTCTCAAAGTCAATAACATGCTTGAAATCCACTACACCGATTTCAACAAGTTTTGGGGCAGTTCCGGGAACTCTAAGTGCCTCAAATCTAACTCAAAATATTTTCAAGTGCAAATCTGGGAAACTAAAACTACAATATCTTTCAACCCATGAATAGAAAATAAAAACCATAAATTGGGAATTTTATTATAACTAAAAGGGTATCCAAAAATGTAAAACATCTAAAAAACTGAGAAACTTGAAATTTAACTATTTTTGGGTGATGCAAGATTGCCCTTACACCACTAGATGCTCCTGCATCACTTTGACAACTTTGCACTTTAAAGGATCTTCAAATTTTCAACCTAGATCTACAAATAAAAACACAGAAGAGGGAAAACCTTGCTGATTGTTAGTAAATGGGGGTTTTCCTTGGTCAAACCCATTGTAGGTAATTAAACCAAATGATGAAATGAAGCATGATATATGAAGCATGTAAATAATATCACCTTGGATGATGTCTTGTGAAGAAAATCTGCAATCTACCATGTATTTTCCATGGATAATGTAGATCTTGGATCCTTGGATATAATGTGAAAAATGGTTGCAAATATATCTTCAATGCTACATCCACAATCTCGGCTCAACAACATGAATGGATGCACTAAACCCTTGACATGATGCTTGAATCTTGATGATGGCTTCAAATGCTTAATGAATTTCTCTTAAATGCATAAAATTTCTTTAGGAATGAATACTTGAATTCTTGTTATGAAAAATGAGTGGAGGAACCTTTTATTTATACTTATTCATGCTTAATAACTAGAATTTACAGCACAACAAGCTGACATAGGAAATCATTAATTAAAGGATGCTAAATCCCACTGGAATTTGAAATTAAATCACAAAAATAAGTGGAGGACTAAGATGCCCTAGATGGTGTCTTAGTCCCAAGGCTCAAATCTCGGGGAACAAACTCAAAAAAGGGACATTTTTAGTTACATTGAAAATCAGGGTCCCAAGACCCATGGAGGAGAAAGATTACCTAGGTGGCGTTTTAATCCTAGTCCAAAAATTAGGGACACATAGACAAAATGATTAAATGATCATTTATATTTTGATTTTTTTGTGGATTTTACATAGAAATATATAGTTTATTAGGCTTGTGGATGCAATATAGGGCTAATTAAGCCATAAAGAAGCATAAATAAAGAAAGGTGGACCGAAAGAAGTGTGAAAATGCGAGGGTATGCATTTTACTACACTACAATAAACCTCCACTTTAGTGAGAGGATGAACTTGCTTCAAACACATACTAAAGTAGGGTATGTGTAGGATCATCATGGAAAAAATAGGCCCTTAAGTGGCAAAAAATTCAAAAAAAATAGAGTTAGGCAACTTCACGTAATTTTTTAAATAAGTTATCTATATTATTTCAAAAATATGTAAGAATAGAATCTATAGCAAATTGAATTTAGTTTCTAAACTACTTGGTTTGTTTAAAAATAAAAATCTATTCAAGGTGAAAATTTGAAATTTCAATGCAGTAGTACCTAAATTTCAGGGAAAAATAAGTAGGTGTCTATCCGACCACCCTAACCACAATAAAATGATAATATTTTAGATATAAGTAGAGGACTCATGTCTTAATGTGATGCATATTTTTTGTAATTTTTTCCAAGTAAATAATTAATTATGAATTTTTATTACAACTTTTAAAAATATAAAAAACTTGTATGCCTGGCCACCTTAACTTGGTCAAAACTTCATGAAATTCTATTTTTCCTTTTTAATCCTATAGTATGTGAAACATAGAATGTGACGCATGTTTTGGATTCAAAAAATGTGATACCATTTGAAAGCTATAGATGTTTTTCAATCAGCCTATCAATTAGGACTTTAGTCATAATTTGAATAGAAAATGAATAATAATTATTTATTAAATTCAAAGTAAAGCATAATTTATATTGGTGGAAAGCTAAGAATCTTCTTTAAAAACCTTTCTCATTTCATCAATTTTGGGTAAAAAAAAATTCGTCAGCAACATATCCATCATATTGTTGGGTGGGTGCATGAAGTTGGGTTACACTTTTGTGGCCAACTTAAAAAAAAAATTGGGAATTACATAATGCAAGTGCATTATAACACACTCGTGTTATTTCATTTTAAAAGAAAAAAAAAAGTGAAAGCTATTCATTTTCTCTTTTATGTTTTTCTGCTCTGCCCATGGCCAAAAACCCTCACTTTTGCGCTCACATTCTAGGAGGAGGCATTCTTCAAAATTCATCAACAATAATTACTTTTCTTTTGCAAAGATGGCACCACGATGACGAAGAGGTGCAAGAGATAAGTATTATTTGCTTTTTTTTTTGAATTTCTTAGTTTCAAGTTGATTTTGTTTGTTTTAGGTTAGATTTGAATTTTTTTTTTAAATTTGTAGGAGATGCAAATAATCCTAAAAATCTTCAACAAGAAGAATAGGCAAATCCTCCTCAACAAAATCAACCTCCCCCACCAATCACTCAACACCCTCCTGGCACTAAACAAAATTTGAGGAGTGAAATTGAAAACAACAAAAAACAAATTGAGGATATTATTAGTAGGTTGAGCGATCCAAATGCTTTAACCATAGAAAGAATGACACTAGAAAATTCAATGAAAGAGATGTTAAAAAATGTAGATTCAATAACCAACAAATAATAGTATGGCAAGATAGGAGGCAAACAACTAGGGAATATTATGCAGATAAACTATCATATAAACAAGTAAAAGATTTAAAAATTACTAAAGGTGATTTGTGCTCTCTAATCACTGAGCCTAGAATTATTAAAGATTTAAATATTACTAAACAGTTGGATCCTACATGGCAAGGGAGATGACCTCTCACTAGGCCGCCTCGTGAGCACATTGTTATGCATGCCATTGCGAAGGTGAGTGCTAATGTAGAGACATTGTAGGTGATCAACACTTTGACCCGGAGTGTCATCCATCATACTAGCCCTATTATACAATGCCATCCAGGGGAGTCTTCGAGTGGTGGCCTTTGAACCCATGTGTGTCAATCTTGTGGGGTGACTTGTTCATATGACCCCATCAACACTCAAGAGGCTGCTACACATGATTTGTATGCTACTACGTAGGATATGTATGTTGCTACACAGGATCTGTATGTTGCTACGAGGATGGAAAGGATGAATGACATTTTGCATCATGCATATGGCATTGATAGTTAGGTAAAAGTCAACATGTTCATTGAATTTAATTTATTAAATTTTGATTCTGAAATGCATGATTAACTAATTTAGTTTTATTATTTTAATAAAATTGCAGGGTCACAGTGTTGAGACTAGATACAGTAGTCCTCCACCTACTTATTTATGTAGTACACCTATCAGTGGGGTATATAACTAGTAAAACATTATAAATTTATTACATGTTAATAGCATTTTTTTATGAAAGGTATTTTAATACATGTGATTTTGGATGTTCAACAAGCTAATATTGGTGGTTTCAAGCAAACACCTCCTAGTGCCAGTGGATCCACTCAAATGTACATGAAGGTAATAGAATAAAGAGAACTTAACTAATGAATTCTACTTATTAGATTTGTGTAGTTTATATTCATATTGTTGGTTATGTTGCATTACACATCATTCAAACTCAAAGCATTACTTCAAATTCCATAACTAATAACTAGATGTTGATAGATGACAAAATTTCAACTGTACAATATAGTTGTTTAGAAAGTCAACATAAGCAACATGATGCAATTACTTCACATGGATGCATGTTCTTGCAAAGGTGCACCACCATGACAAACTATGGATGCTTGGAAAAAATCTATGAAACCATAATAGTAAGCAATAGCATAGACAAGGCACTTAGTGATGCAGAGCATCATATGAAAACACTCAATCATCAGGGTACATTTGATGCAGAGCATCCAACAAACACCATCAACATCATTTCTTCAAGGGATTTCAATCCCAAATAGAATCAGGAGAAGATCAAATATAATTTCATCAGAAATCTACTTTTTATTCAACCAAAATCCAGTCAAATTCTCTTAGCCATTCCATAGGCCATCATTCATCATTCCACTAATCAGTATTCCAATTGACTCATTCAAAGAAAAAACCATATTAAAGAAAACTTTGACTTAATCAATTAGATTCACATCATTCTCAATCACCATAAAAACAACATAAACTTGATTATTGACACTTGAACAATTCATCATTTCATTTATTCACCAAAGCAACAAATCAAGTAGACCATACCTCATTATTATCAGTCCATTATCAAGCACTATACTTACCATATTTTGACTACAACAGTCTATTTATAGGTTACAAACTCCTACTACAACAGAATCTTGATTATCATCTTGTGGTTAATCACCAATTTGCTCAAAAGGCTTCATAATAGTCACCCATCCAACCATCAAAGTCACCAAACCTGTCTTATACACCTTAACCAAATTTAGTAACATCAATCATATCATTAGTTTGTTAGTAAACAAGCACTCAATCATATCACAAAAGCTTTGAAAGGATACAAGTCAGAAATGTTGAAGATAGGAGAGATTGCCACCCTAGGAGGTAGCTGTAGATTTCATAAACATTTTGGCCAAACTTGTAGACCACCTTGCAATGTCCTATCTTCTTCATCATGAGTTTGGTATACTTTCCTTTTGGAAGTCTCTCCTTCTTCAAGTGTGCCATCACCAAGTCTCAACCTTGAATTGGACATTCCTCTTCTTTAAATCTGCCTTTTCCTTATACTTCTCAACATTCTTTTGAAGGGTTTCCTTCACTTGTTGATGAATATCCCTGATTGTAACAAAAAATTTCTCACCTTGAGCACTTCTCCTAGCAACTCCTTGTGGATATTTTAGTTCATAGACCCCTCTAGGGTGCATGCCATAGACTACCTCAAAAGGGCTTCTACCAATGCTCCTATTCACGGAGTCATTATATGAAAACTTAGCCTGAGGTAAAATCAGATCCCAAGCTTTTCCATGCTCCTTGGTAAGGCATCTTAAGAGATTTCCCAATGATCTATTCACCACTTTAGTTTTTCCATCTGTTTGTGGATGGTATGCTGAACTAAAGGACATATTTTTGCCTTGAGTTTCTTCCACAAGGTTCTCTAAAAGTGACTAATGAATTTAGAATCCCTATCAGAAACAATGCTTAAAGGAATTCTATGTATCCTAACAACCTCCTTAAAGAAGAGACTTGTTATATGAGATGTATCATTGGCACATTTTCAAGGAAGAAAATGTGCCATCTTACTAAATCTATCAACTACCACAAAGATACTATCAAAACCTTTTTGGGTTCTAGGAAACCCCAAGACAAAGTCAATACTTACACACTCCCAAGGCCTATTGGGAATGGGAAGTGGTTGATAGAGTCCTACATTTGATGAAGTTCCCTTTTCCCTTTGACATATTGTGTAGCCTTCCACATACCTTCTCACATCCACCTGCAACTTTCGCCAATAGTAAAATCTCCTAACTTGTTCTAAGGTCTAGTTAAGGCCAAAGTGACCTCCAAGACTCCCACTATGTTTCTCCTTTATGATATTCTCCCTCATTGAGAATTTACGCACACATAATTGGCTTCCTTTGAAGAGAAAACCATTCTACAATAAAAATTCAGAGAATTCACCATGAAAAGAATTCAAATGTTGCTCACAAACATTGTATACCTCCTTGAAATCTGAATCTTCATGATACATATCCTTCAATTCTTCAACCCCCATGCTTTGGAGTTGGATCTCTTGCACTACAAGTTCCCTTCTACTGAGAGAATCTATCACCTTATTTTCTTGGCCCTTCTTATGCTTTTTTGTGAAAGTATATGCTTGCAAGTATTCTAACCACTTCATGTGCCTATGACTGAGTTTGTCCTGTGCATTCAAAAAAGTCAACGCATGATTATTAGTATAAACAACAAATTCTTTAGGTAACAAGTAGTGCCTCCACTTTTTGAGGGCTTGGACCATAGCATACAATTCCAAATCATAGGAAGAATACTTCCTATTTGCTCCATTCATCCTCTCACTATAAAATGCAACTGGTCTGCCTTCTTGGCTCAAAATAGCCCATATTGCTTGATTGCTAACATCACACTCAATGGTAAAAACATTATCAAAATAAGGGAGCACAAGTATAGGTTGTGCTACTCTCACTTTTAGATATTCAAACCCTTTATCATCTTCATTGGTCCAAGAAAACTTACCTGTGTTAACTCCTTTGATGGTTTCCAAGATTGGTGCACAAATTTGGCTAAAGTTCTTGATGAACTTTCTATAAAAGCTTGCAAGTCCATGGAAGCTTCTCACATCTCCCATGGATTTTGGTGTTGGCCTTGAATAAGAATAGCATCCAACTTTGAAGGATCCATCTTCAAACTTCCCTTGGAGATGACAAAACCAAGGTAGACTAGTTCTTGCTTCATGAATTCACACTTTTCCATGTTGATCAACAACTTCTCCTCTTGTAACCTCTTTAGTACCATGTCAAGGTGCTTCAAATTTTCTTCTTTAGACCTGCTAAACACAAGGATGTCATCTAAATAAACTACAACAAACTTTCCAATGAAAGGTCTCAATACCTCATTCATAAGGCACATAAATGTACTAGGGTAATTTGATAACCCAAAGGGCATCACCAACCAATCATAGAGCCCTTCATTAGTCTTAAAAGTTTTCTTCCATTCATCCCCCTCTCTGATCCTTATCTGATGGTACCTGCTCTTTAGATCAATCTTGGAAAAGTAAGATTCTCCTAATATACAATACATGAGGTTCTCCATTCTTGGCATTGGGAACCTATATTTGATTGCACAATCCTATTAATGGCTCTTGAATCAGTGCAAAGCATCCAATTCCCATCCTTCCTTGGTGCTAGGATAGTAGGAACAACACATGGGCTCAAACTCTTCCTCACTAGCCCTTTATCCATCAACTCTTGGACTTGTCTTGCAATCTCCTCATTTTGAGCAGGTGTCATCTTGTATGTAGTCTTCTTGGGAAATGTAGCCCCTAGAATCAGATCAATATGGTGGCTTATATCCCTAATGGGAGGTAGGGAAATAGGTAATTCATTCACCGTTATGTCCTTGTACCTTTCCAACAACTCTTGGACTTCCTTTGGTGCATCTTCCTTCTTCTTTGTGGGAAAATCTGCTTCACTTTTTGGCTTCATAATCAAGAAGAATCCTCTTCCTTCTCCTTCCTTCAAGGTTTTCATGAACTCCTTCTCACCCACCATCAAAACACTAGGCCCTTCATGCTTTTCCTTGTCTTCTTCTATGAGAGGTGAAAGGTTGTAAGTCTTCCCATCCTTCACAATGGAGTATGTGTTCTTCTCCCCATCATGCTTGGTCTTCATATCAAACTGCCAAGGCCTACCAAAAATATATAGCTTAATACTTGTACTCAAAATTTTGTTAATTAGATCTCATACATTATAAGTCATGGCGTGCATCTCGCTATTGTAACTTTTTTATGATTGAATAATTTGTTGTTTTATTTTCAGATGTTGGTTGTGGGAACACCTCCAAATGTTACAAGGCCAATGGATATCGGTGTTTCATCTGCTATACAATCCTCCATGGCTCTAATAGAGGAGGTATGAGGAAAATTACTAAATTTCAATTTACATTTGTTGTTATAGATGTTAGTTCTAGTGAAAAATCAAACCATTATTGATTCGCATTTTAATTCCTATTTGGATGGTTTATACAAGGCTTGAGCACGCCTGAGCATTGGCATGCAAATATTTCCATCATGGAGAGTGATCATGAGATGGTAGTAAGTGATTATTTTGATTCCAGAGCTCTTTGTTGTATGCTTAGACATGGCAATTTTGTACATATCTTGTACTGAATATATTTGACATTGTATGCCTATATGGGATTTGAGCATAAGCTTATATGGCTCTTTTGTAACTATATTTTATACTTATATCGACATATATTGATGTATGTGTACATGGCTATTTGGTTAATACAAATCCTTTTTATCGATGGTGTCCATATTTTCTCTTTTTGACAATGTCAAAAGCATGGCTACATATAGATTAGGCAAAAGACTTTTCCTTTTAGATTAGCAATGCATGGAAGTTTCAAAAAGTATCCTTGATATTACAAAAAGATATGTGTTTATACCATAGAAGCAAAAATCTTTTTGGGAAAAAATCAGCAAACCAAAAGTATAAGATTTTTTGAAAAAATTGGGAAAAAGTCCAGAAAAAATTAGAAAAAAATCATATTTAAAAAAAGGTAAAAAAAAGTAGAACAAGAGATAAAAACTTTTAAAAAAAAAATTAGAGCATTTCCATAGCATAGAGATATAGAGAGAAAATAAAATAAAGATTACCCAACTAATAAATTGTAAAAAATAGATTTTTTGTGGTTTATATTCATATCATTGATTACATTGCATTGCACATATTTCAAACTCAAAGCATTGCTTAGCATTGGATAATAATAACTAGATGGCGATGAATGATAAAATTTCAATTACAATATAGTTTTTACAAAGTCAACCTAAGTAGTTATGCAATTACTTCACATTGCATAACTAATAATAAGGCGACTCCCAATTGCATTTGCTTGTCATGGAATTCTATGTGACCACATTTCTTTGAGGCATTTTTTAAACAATTCAACGCCTTACCTATACTACCATTTTTTGATACATGTCTACCAAAGCATTTTGTCAAATAGTTCCTTTGCCTTGTTGCTATGAACAGAAGCCTAAAACAGAAATTTGCTTCGGTTAAGCTATGGATGCTTCGAGAAAAAAATCTATCAAAAAACATAATAGTGAAATATCATAGACAAGGCGTTGGGCTTTCTTTGAAAAATGCCTCAAAATGAGGTCTCATGGTGATGGAATTCCATGGCAATCAAATGCTTTTGATTGGCATGGCATTCCATCACCATGAGACCTCATTTCTTTGAGGAATTTTTTCAAAGAGTGCATTGCCTTGTCTATGCTAACACATTTTTCATACATGTCTATCAAAGCATTTTATCAAATAGTTCATTTCCTTGCTGCTATGGCTAAAAGCCTAAAATAGCTTATTTCAAACAAGCTATGGATTGTCATGGCATTCCATCACCATGAGACCACATTTCTTTGAGGCATTTTTTCAAATAGTTTGCTTCCTTGTCTATGCTACCACATTTTTCATACATGTTTACCAAAGCATTTTATCAAATAGTTCACTTCCTTGCTACTATGGCTAAGAGCCTAAAATAGGTGCTTCAAAACAAGCTATGGATGCTTGGAAAAAATCTATCAAAGTGTAATAATAAGCAATAGCATAGACAAGGCAACGAACTGTTTGAATAAAAGCCTCAAAGAAATGTGGTATCAATGGTGGTGGAATTCCATAACAATCCATAGCAATTTGCTTGTCATGGCATTCATCATGGCATTCCATCACCATGAGACCACATTTATTTGAGGCATTTTTTCAAACAGTTCGTTGCCTTGTCTATGCTACCACATTTTTCATACATGTTTACCAAAGCATTTTATCAAATAGTTCACCTCCTTTTTGCTATGGCTAAAAGCCCAAAATAGGTGCTTCCAAACAAGCTATGGATGCTTGGAAAATATCTATCAAATAATAATAATAAGCAATAGCATAGACAAGGAAATGAACTGTTTGAATAAAATCCTCAAAGAAATGTGGTCTCAATGGTGGTGGAATGCCATGACAATCCAAAACAATTTGCTTGTCATGGCATTCGTCATGCCATTCCATCACCATGAGACCACTTTTCTTTGAGGCATTTTTTCAAATAGTTTGTTGCCTTGTCTATGCTACCACTTTTTTCATACATGTTTACCAAAGCATTTTATCAAACAGTTCACCTCCTTGCTACTATGGCTAAAAGCCTAAAATAAGTACTTCCAAACAAGCTATGGATGCTTGGAAAAAATCTATCAAAGCATAATAATAAGCAATAGCATAGACAAGGCAGTAAACTGTTTGAATAAAATCCTCAAAGAAATGTGATCTCAATGGTGGTGGAATGCCATGACAATCCATAGAAATTTGCTTGTCATGGCATTCGTCATGCCATTCCATCACCATGAGACCACATTTATTTGAGGCATTTTTTCAAACAATTTGCTGCCTTGTCTATACTACCACATTTTTCATACATGTTTACCAAAGCATTTTATCAAATAGTTCACCTCCTTACTGCTATGGCTAAAAGCCTAAAATAGGTGCTTCCAAACAAGCTATGGATGCTTGGAAAAAATCTATCAAAGCATAATAATAAGCAATAGCATAGACAAGGCAGCAAACTATTTGAATAAAAGCCTCAAAGAAATGTGGTCTCAATGGTGGTGGAATATCATGACAATCCATAGAAATTCTCTTGTCATGGCATTCGTCGTGCCATTCCATCACCATGAGACCACATTTCTTTGAGGAATTTTTTCAAACAGTTCACTTCCTTTTCTATGCTACCACATTTTTCATACATGTCTACCAAAGCATTTTATGAAACAATTCACTGCCTTGCTGCTATGGCTAAACGCCAAAAAAAAAAACTTTTGAACAAGCTATGGATGCTTGGAAAAAATCTATCGAAGCATAATAGTAAGTGACAAGCTATGGTCTCATGGTTTTTTTTCATGTGAAAATCAATGTGATTTTATTCACATTTTTTTGTAGGTTATAAACACTTTTTTTTTTTTGCCAATTTTCTTGTTTTAAATGACATTCAAGTTTATGGCGGTTTTGTTTTTAATATGATGATATGTGATATTATAATCCTAATTCATGCTTATAGGTTTCATAGATATATATTTTGTTTTTACATGTTTTTTGTACCAATGAACCCCAAAACGAACTGAACCCCCCTCCAATTTTTTTTTGGCCAAGCTAGCGAACCAAAACCCCAAACCTAAACCTCAAAACCTATTCCAACACTCTTCATTTTTCCTACACAAACTTAATTGACCACCAAATTATGTTGCCCCTTGACTTTACCCACATTTTCTCCCTCAAACCTCTCTTTTTCATTTAAAACCCCTATTTTCCCAACTAGGGCATATCATGTCATAACATAATTTTGACCTCCCCTATCCTTGCAGACCCTTTGAACACATCAAAATCCACAATCTCACCCTATTTCCAACCTATTCTAACTTATTTTCATGCAATTTCTTCTTTTCACCTCTTCTAGCCTTGCTTTTAAGGGGCCTCAATTTTTAATTTTCAATAGGCGCAGTGTTAGTAATCTCTTCCAATGTCGTTACTAATGCTATTTTATTATTCCTACTCCCTATCCTACTTAAATCAAGCCCATATCATTAAGACAAAGCATGAACAATAGGTGGAATGGCCTATTTTAACATACTACACTCAAACCCTTAAGGGATCAATTCGGTTGAACGTAGCTCAGAGCGATTCCGCATGTTTGGGTGAGAAAGAGGACCATGCCTAGCATGAAAATTCCTATTCAAACATGTTGGAATAGTTCGTTTTGTCACATGAGTTGCAGAACTAAAGTTGTACCACTTTGCATCTTTCCACTGCTTCCATTTGACACTTTTTCCATCAACTGAAATCTGCACACCACGGGAAAACCACTCCAAGATAATGAAAACCAAGAGAAGTTATTATAGAGGGGCCCAATGTGATCACATGGGATCACACAAGAAAGTTCTAAGCATCACGGTGTCCAACTAACCTCATGCTGAAGTTTGCAGCCATTTTTCCCTATAGACCCTTAAGGGATTGATCCAGTTGAATATAGCTCAGAGGGATTCCACATGTTTGGGTGTGAAAGAGGACCATGCCTAATGTAAAAATTCCTATGCAAATGTGTTGGAATAGTTTATTTGGTCACATGAGTTGCAGGACGAAAGTTGCACCACTTTGCAACTTTCCACTGCTTCCAATTGACACTTTTTTCATCAACTAAAACTTCAACACCAAGGGAAAACCACTTCGAGATAACGTAAACCGAGAGAGGTTATTGTAGAGGGGCCCAATGTGATCCCATAGAATTAGACGAGAAGTTTCTAAGCATCACGGTGTCTGAGTAACCTCATGTTGAAGTTTGCAGCCATTTTGCCCTTTGGACCCTTAAGGGATCGATCTAGTTGAATGTAGTTCAGAGTGATTCTCTATGTTTGGGTGAAAAAGAGGACCATGCATAGTGTAAACATGCCTATTCAGACATGTTGGAATAGTATGTTTCATCACACGAGTTGCAGAACGAAAGTTGCACCACTTTGCAACTTTTCACTACTTCCATTTGACACTTTTTCCATCAACTGTAATTTAGACACCACGAGAAAACCACTTTGAGATAATGAAAAATAAGAAATTTTATTGTAGAGGGGCCCAACACGATCCCATGGGATCAAACGAGAGGTTTCTAAGCATCACG
>VDFB02000003.1:460548157-460600846 GCA_007258455.2 Sequoia sempervirens
CTCCCACTCTCTCTCCCACTCTCTACCACCCTCTCTAACTCTCCCACTCTCTCTCATACTCTCCCACCCTCTCTCACACTCTCCTAGCCTCCCATACTCTCTCTGACTCCCACCCTCTCTCCCATTAGCATAAATACATGCATATAGGAATACATACATGCATGCATACATACATACATACATGAAACACCATCATACATATACATACAAACATATGAACAAAAATTCAAAAAAATTGCATTTAACTAAAGGAAGAAATAATGCGAGCCCGTTATGTGTTGCTAGATATGTTCCACGAAGAAGCAAAAAAGTTAAAACTAATAACTAACACGTGTGCATTATAACATGCTCATGTTATAGTTTTCTTTGGGAATCCCGAAGCCTTAGCTTTGGTATTTTCCTTCGAATACCAACCCAAAGTCTTGGAGGGCATTCCCAACAACCAAAGACGCGTTTTTTGCAAATTATACAATTTTTCACATAATCGAGTTCGTGCTCACTGTCACGATTTCATTTGGTTCAATATCGACAAAATTGAGCACATGGGTAATGTTAAGTTCTCTCTTAGCTTTCCAACGATATAATTTTTTTCACTTTCTGACCTTTCATCCATAATTTATATTGTTTGTATGTCTATTTTTTGTCAAAAAGTAGTGTTTGGTTTTTTTTTCATTATAAATTAACCATTCATCAAAATTTCAAATAAATTACATTTTTAGAAACAAGACTCCGTTCGAAAAATATTAGAAAATAAAAATTAAAAAAAATCTATTACTTTCCAAAATTTGATGGGGGAGCATGGCTAAAAATTTTCTTTTTAGGAAGTGCCCACTTAGAAAATTAGTAAAAAATCAAATATTCATTAAAAAATTATCAAAAAATAGTGCATCAACTAGATGTTGTTAGCTAACTTCTGACTATAGCAATTTTAAAAATACTGAAAAAAAGTTCACCTTGCTCAGGTCATACAAGAGTTGCTATGTTATGTTTTTCTAATAAAAACAACACCAATTTGTGTACATCTCTCATTTCAACACCTTAATATCAACCATTTTCAAAATAAATTAGTAGTTTAGAAAGTAGACTCAGAGGACTTCGATCCTTGTTTTTGTTCCATCTCAAAATTTTGAGTGTAACTATCCTCAATTTCACATCCAAGGTCAGCATTTCCTGATTTCAAAAAAAGGTGGCCACTTAAGCCCCCTTTTTGGGAACCATCTTGGTGCACTTACCCTGCCACTTTTTGGCCCATCATAATCTAGTAGCCAACCACAGTAGCCAACCACACAATCGAGTTGGGTTCAAATGTACGAATGTTGGAAAGACAGGATGACAATGATCAAGAGGGATGATCAAGCCCCCAAGATCAGTACCCTATGTCAAACCAACATAAGCAAAAAGGAACACACATGTGAATGATACATGAATCCATAACCAGATCACCAACATACACCATCAAGGATATCAAAAGAAAAAGAGAAAGAGAGAGAAAATACAATGGAGCAAGCTTTAACTAGTTGTCCAAAGTGTTGTGGACTGGGTCTAAGCTATTTGTCTGAAAGGTTTACAAGTGGAACATGTTGTCCACTATGCAAACAAAATAGATGCTCACAAGGGCTAGTGGGAGCTAGTTGTGCACTAGGTGAGCCTCTAGGTACCATGTCAAAGCCATATATCCATGACTTTAATAAGGTAGAAAAATGCACGCTCACAAGTGCTAGTGAAGCTAGGTGTTCACTAGGTGAGCTCTAGGGGACCATATCAAATCCATACCTCCATGAATTTAATAAGGTACAAAAATGAAACGTAACAAGAAAGAGAGAGGTTTAAAGGGATTTTTCTTAGTTCATGCAAGTTCTCATCTTAGGGAACATTGTGCTTAATGTTTCCAAGAGAGGACAAGTCAAAGAAATATCACACTCTTGAAGGAAATCAAACCCAATGATACCACCAAGAAATAAATGCATCACATGAAGAAATAAAATCACACAATGAAACATGAGTGTCGATGTATGCCCCCACTTTAAAGTGGTTGCTAACACCATTGTTGTGAGAAATTTCTTTAAAGTAGAAGAAGAAATGAGAGATTATTTGGAAATCCCTACACCAAGTCAGATGTTTCTGATAAGCTATGTCATGAGGAGGGAAGGGGTTGCCCCAAAAACTTAGTACACCACATGCGAGCCAACTTAAGGCATGTCATCCACATCCCAAGCTTGCTCTTATATGTACATGAAATGGGGATAACTAGCCAAAAGAGATAGTGAAAAGTGACATATGAGGACAAGGCTATCTAATCCCTTGCCCCCAGTTAGTGTAGGACAAGGGTGAGCCGAATAGGATGAAAATGAATATTAGTTAGGGGAATTAGGTGCTTCAACACAAGAAAGAGCACCAAATTCCTTGAGATGTTGAATTTTATTACTTAAAGCCTTACATTCATTAGTGGCATGACCATGAACTCTATCATATGTGCAAAATGAACTCTTGTAGTAGAATTTCTTCCATGTTCTTGGAGGGAGAGATTAGACAATCTTGGAGGAGTCTCATCAAGATACTCTCCTGATCAATGATAGAAGGTGTTTGTTTATTTTTTGACAAATATGTATATTGCTTAGTATTAGGTGTCATACTTACACAAGAATTTTTAGACAATTGCGAGATTTTGTTCTCTCCTTTATAGGATGGTGTAAAGTCTATTGAATTCAATTTGTAAGTGTTTTGTGAGATGACATTGACTTTAAGAAAAGATTTATTTTTTTCTTGCAAATGATAACAATCAAGACCACTAGTGTCTATTAGTTTAGGATGCACTACCATCAAAGTTGGCTTAGAATGATGTTTTGTGATAGTGTTGATACTAAGTGAAGGATTTTTTGTGTCTTTTGAGGGACAATAACAAAGAGAACTAGTATTTTCTTGCATGTGAGGTTTTATAGGGACACAGATACCTTGTTCTCTAGTGCCACATCCTTTTCCACTATATCCAAGTTGTTTCATAAGCTCATAACCTTTTTCGTAAAGATTTTTCATTTCTTTAGGATTTAGTGGTTTTTTATGGTCAATTTCTTTGAAGTGTTTTGTTTAATTTGTTTTTTATTTTCCCTTATCAGAGTCTTTGTTGATGATCTTGTATTCTCCCATGAATGATGGTGTGAAATCTAAGGAATTCCAAATATTATCTAATAGCTTCATGACTTGTTCATTTTTTTTTTTAATTGTCTTGTTGTGTGGGTTCCACTTGTGTAGTTGGTGTCAATGTTTTCAAAGGATTCTCTTTACATTTTACAATGTTCAAACAACTATATGGTTCAGGATTGACTTTGATTGCATAAACTTTGTTGTTATAGACATATTTCATGATATGATGAAGGGTAGAGGGCGTAACATGCATCTCATGAATCCATGGTCTTCCTAAAAGGATATTATATGAAAGATCATGAGGTATAACATGAATCAGTTTTTGTAATGTGGCCTTTCCAACTTTAATTGGTAAAGTGATTACACCAAGCAGTTATTTTCACACATTATCAAAGCCATTAATAGATAAAGAGATAGGTAGGAGTTTTGATTTATCAACACCAAGCTTATCTTAAAGGTTCACGCTACACACATTTAATCCTAAGCCATTTCCAACAAGGGTTTTATTTATCCCCATTCTATTGTATTGAGCTATTATCATGAAAGCATCACATTGTTTTTGCACTTCCACAAGGAGGAGTTCACTTTGGTGGAAAACAATGTTAGCATCTATTCCTTGAATCATGGATACTATGTCATTCAGTTGTGCATTATAAGGGATAGGAAATTGGTGCAAGGATGTTTGAAGCATGGTGTGATAATTAGGTGAATTCTTGATTAGGTCCAATAGGGATATCTTTACATGAGTATTCTTAAGTTGTTCAACAAAATCATACTCCTTTCCACTTTGTGAAGGAAAACGAGGGGCACTAGGAAATATAGGATTAGGAAATGGGAGGGATGTTGAAGGTGTTTTTCTTGGTTGTGGATTGTTCCTAGTGTTGTATGTATGAACAATGATATTGTAACTTGGTTACTACAAAACATTGTTCTTAGGTGATTTGAGGATAAGGACAGGTTTATTTTGAACTTGTGGTTTTTGAGAGGGTTGATAAAGGATAAGTTTAGGCTTGGGAGAGTACTCCAAGGGGTATCTAATATGAATAACCTCAAAAGTATTATCATTATTTTCATGATATCTTAGTGAAGAGGAGTCTAATGTTACTTCATCATCTTCATCTAAGGAATTACTATTGTTAATGTTCTCATTTTCTTCCATCGTTATATCTTCCATAGTAGGAGAGTTTCTAGGAGAACTACAAACCAAATTATCTTGACATTCAAGGATTGGTTCTTCTAAAATTACTTCATTCCATGTAAAGGGGTTATCAATGGTTGACTTGTCTTGTTCATCAATAGTGGGGATATTAGGAGAAGGCTCTATTTGGTTGTTATGATTGTTCATTACTTTATCCTTTTTCTCTAAGGTCTCATTCTCTTGTGTTGTACCATCTACCCTAGCAAGGGAGCTTGTAATATGTTCATCCATGGTTAGATTTTGTAAAGTAGCTTTGTCACAAGTAGGGGAGGCATCAAGAGAAGAAAAACTATGGTTTTCATGCTTACCAAATAGGTCTTCCCATATGGTAGGAGCATTAGGGAAGGGAGGGGAAAGATTATCATGATTCTTGATGGGTGAATCTTCTAACACCAACCTATCCTCTTCACATCGAGGAGGGATGAATTAGGAGAAGGAAAATTTTGATTTTCATGGCTATCCTCTTTTGCTAAAGCATTCTCACAAGCAAGGGATGAATGTAGACTAGGTAAGGTGATGTTTAGAAATGTTTCTATGTGTAGACATCCAAATTTGGACACTTAATTTATCCAAATTTATCACTTTTCATCTAAACATCCTCTTATCCGAGTTAATTAAGTAATATTACTATTATTTAATTAATATCTTTAATTCTGCTAAATCCCTAAGGTATTTAATTAATAATTAAATACCTTACCCTCCTTAATCCTCTTTTCATCAAATAAATTAAATAAATATTACATTTATTTAATTCCTCACATGTCATTTTCATCTAATCCTAATCCATTTCCTAATCTCTTCATTAAGGATGTGCACATGCCTAATCCTTGATTAGGATGTGTCACATCTCCAACTTTTGCAAGTTGGCTTTTAATCCTAATTAGCCCCTAATTATCCTCTAATTACTAATTAATTAAGCTAATCATTCTCAAGGAATTTTTAATTCCTTTTTATTCTTCCTAGATTCCCTCTTTTATATGTGAATTTTTAATTCACATTCCATCCTTCCAAGGCTTCTAGAACCTTGGACTTGTCACAACCTCCACATGTGACCAAGTCCCACCTTTTGGAGCCCATCTTTTATCTTTAGACTTTCCTAAGAATGTGAATTTTTAATTCACTTATTTCCCAACCACCTTTCCTTTTCCCATGTAGATTTTTGAGGAATTCCAAAATTCCTCAAATGTCCCTTTCACTCCCACTTGGGGACAAGGAATCCCTTTTTGTGGAAATCTCCTCACTCCCCAAGGTGCATGTCCTTTCTCCACCTCATGTACCTTCTTGACACCTCATTTACACCTCATATCCTCTTGTCCACTTCACCCTCCACATGTCAAGATGTGAGGGCTTGTGGGTCTCAACCCACCTTAGCCCTTCATCTTGGCCTTGTTGGAGTAATCTTGACCATTGAATTCTCTAGAGAATTAAAATTCTCCTATAAATACCCCCTCCTCAAAGGGCATTTTCAACACTTAGCAATCTTGCAACTACATGCTGTCAATTTGTAGTCTCAATCCTTTGCCACCATTTAGCCATCTCTTTTGATCATATTGCACATTGAATCTTGCATTTTAGCCATTCAAGTAATCATCTAAGGAGCACAAAAATCATTTCAATCAAGGGCCAATCAAGGAGACATCAACAACAAGGAAGGTGAAATCGTTTATATCTTGTTTTGTCCATTTTCCTTATTGTTTTGTCACTCTCTTTTGGCTAATCTTGAGGTGTCCTTGGTATTTTGTCATTCACATTTCTTAGTCATTTCGCACATTTAGAGTAGGATAAATTTCAAGGTATACACTATGATCTCATCTTTGTGTTTTCTATTGTCTTCCAAAGGAGGAGGAGGATAGGGACAATCAAGACTCTGAATTCTTGTATCTTCTTTCACCAAGATACCTTCATCACTAAGAGGAGATGTATTAGGTGAAGAACAAGTATGATTGTTATGAGTGTCTACAATATCATCCTTACCAATGGGAAATTTAATATTAAAGATTGTGTCAATGGTTTGATGATTAGCATGTTTCTAAATGACCTCATTGTTATATTCTAAATTGAACTCATAAGAGGGAATGTTGTACTTATGAAATCCATTTTTAACCATATCAAAGCCACATCTCTTGAAACAAAATATGCTATCCTGGAAAAGTAAAGAAAGTGCAATGCAATGACAAAAAGCGAAATGCAATTTTTAAAATTGGAAACAAGGAAATTTGCTAATTACACTATGCAACAACCTAAAAGATGGAATGTTATTAGTGAAATTTGGAATTGAGCAATGCATGAAGTGAAGCACTTTAAACTAGTTTAGTGAAATGCATGTAACAAAAAGTCAATCCACTGAAATAGGTAACCAATGAGTATGTATAGGATCATGATGGGCCAAAAATTGGTAATATGATGGGTATGTATAGGGTATGCGAATGCCAACCTTTTCTTTACCCAAAATTGATGAAACAAAAAGGTTTTTTCAAGGAGATTCTCATATTTCCACCAATATAAATTATGCTTGATTTTGAATTTAAAAAATAATTAATATTCATTTTCTATTTGAATTATGACTAAATTCCAGATTGATAGGCTAATAGAAAAACATCTATAGATTTCAAATAGTATCACATTTTTTGAATCTAAAACATGTGTCACATTCTATGATTTGCATACTATAGGATTAAAAAAAATGAATTTCATGAAGTTTTGACCAAGTTAAGGTGGTCAGACATACAATTTTTTATATTTTTTAAAAGTCATAATAAAAAAATTATAAAAAAATATGCATCACATCGGGACTTGAGTCCTCTATTTATATCTAAAATCTTATAAAAAAATATTATCATTTTTTTGTGGTTAGGGTGGTTAGATAAACACCTACTTTTTATTTTTCCCCTAAAATTTAAGTACTACTGCATTGAAATTTCAAATTTTCACCAAATAGATATTTTTTTTAAAAACCTAGTAGTTTAGAAACTACATTCAATTTGCTATAGATTATATTGTTACATATTTTTCAAATAATATAGATAACTTATTCAAATTTTTATGTCAAGTTGCCTAACTCTGATTTTTCTGAATTTTTCACCACTTAAGGGCCTATTTTTTCCATGATGATCGTACACATACCCCAATGGTAGTAAACATAAGCACAAAAATGTTGATTCAAATCCTGAAAACTGCAATCTGAAATTCCATAGGGACTAAGATGCTATGTAGGGCATCTTAGTCCTGATAAAATTTGAAGGTTTCAGAAGCTAAAACATATATAAAATCACTCAAAAAAAGTACTACAATAGAAAACTAGAGAGGGACTAGGATGCCACCAAGGGCGTTTTAGTTTGAGTAAGGGTTTTTGGCAAAAATTAGACAATTTTGGATTGATAATAGTGTTCCTAGGTTGCCTACCCAAGGACCTAATGTTTGGAAAAAAAAATTGTGTAAATGAATGAAAGAAAAAGTAACTAATGAGAAGCAAGTGGATGCAAAAGTGAATGCAATTTTTTCAATTTTGGATGCAATAACAATGTTCTTAAATGCAATTAGGATGATGAATAGTGCACTTTTCAATTTTTAAATGAGATGAATTGATGCAAGAAAGTAAAAATGCAACCTATACACACTTTCACTAATGCAAATATAAGAAACCCTAAATGCAATTTCACTAATACAAAATGCAAGAAACCCTAGATTCACTTTCACTAATGCAAGATTCAGTGCAATACTGAATACAATCTAGATCTAAGGACTTAATGCACTCCAAAATCAGAAATGGATGTTTAAACAACATGTTCACCAAAATGATTGGTGGAAAAATGCAGATATATGAATCACTCTTTCTCTAAGAAATCATTCAAAGATGTCCTAGGAGTGCATATTGGATTGACTATCAACCTAATAAGGTGATTCAATTCTCAATAAGGAGGACCTAGGAGGGGGTTCTATAAGCTTTTAGGGGTTCACCACCAAGCAAAAGGTTGGAAAAGGCAAGTTAACTTTCAACTCACAAAACCTAGTAATGTAAGCCAAATAATGAGTGAAAATGATGAAATTAAGCTACACCAAGCTAGGGTATGTGTACCTAGGAAGTTTGGAGATGTTGTGAGGATTCCAGAAATGCAAAGAAGTTGTCAAAAAGAGCTATGGAGGACTAAGATGCCTAGAGTGGCGTATTAGTACTGCTGCTATTTTTTGGGGCAAATATGAAGCCTTCATATGTTACTACTAGATCTGAAGGAATCTCTAAAAAATATGCTTGGGAGGAGGGTGATCCCACAATACTGGTTTACTTTTTTTGGTCAAACTAGATATTCAACTAATTTTTTCCAACTAAATCTTCACTTTCAGCCACCTATAGCAGCTAAACCGTGAGGAATTTGAAGATGACACAAACTAGTGGTTTGTGACATTTTTTTTGTAGATTCTAAATATATTTTTTTTCAAAATTTTTGGAATCAAATTGTACTTCTTTTTCCATCTCCTTTGAAAACAATTTTTTTTCTGTAAACACCATTTTTAAGGAGTGATGCTCACCGTATAGAATATAATTTATTTTCCATGAAGGATATATATATATTTTTAATTTAGATTTGTATCTATGATATCTAGTGCTTTCATTTGGTTTCATAGTGTTTTATTGAATATTTTTTCCTTAATCAAGTTTTGAATTCAAACCAATTACAATTCAGACATAGGTGGACTATATACAACATAACTTTTTTTGTATATATCGAGATTGAATTTTTCCTTTTGTTGGATCAAGGAATTCAATTCTAGTGCACTAATATTTTTTAAGTTTTCTATTTGATAATCTACTATTTTTCCACATGTGTAGAAAAAAGAGCTTGATTTTCAGTGAAAAACCTACATTCACAATAAATAAAAAACAAATATAATAATAAAATTTAATTTATTTAAAATTATACTTTTTGGGAAGCTTATAATAAGGACTACACACTTACAAAAAACAAATTTTAAATGAATTCATTTGATCCCCCAAAAGGTAAATCAAAAGTGGTTTTTTATTAGCATTTTGATAGGCATAAAGGAGACCCCATTATAGGTATGGTTTAAAATTAGAGAGGTTATAGATCCAAGGGGGTTTGATCTAAGGTGGTTCAATCAAACCCTCTTCAATTGGAATCCTTTAAATGGAACTTTTCAAGGCTTAAGTCATTATATTTTCTAAAAATATGTAATTTCAGCAAAAATTAGGATCTCCTAGAAATTGTAAACCAGTATTGTTGGATCACCCAAGACTAAGATGCCCAAGGTGGCATATTAGTCCCATTCTGAATTTCTAAAAAATCCAAATGTGGTCCTAAGCTCTAAGGTCTGCACTTGTTTCCTCTCAGATCTGAGGTCTCAAATCTTCCAAATCTGACATGTAGGTGAGTTTTCATGAAGATGAAAACTTTGAAATGCAACTTTGTAACTTTGACAATTTCGCACTTTCAAGGATCTTCAATTCTTCAACCTAGATCTACAAATACAAACACACAAGAGGGAAAAACTTGTTGATTGTTAGTAAATGGGGGTTTTCCTTTATCAAACCCCTTGTAGGTAATTGAACCAAATGATGAAATGAAGCATGAAATAGGAAACATGTAAATGATATCACCTTGGATGATGTCTTGTGAAGAAAAATTTCAATCTACCATAGTGGCCATGAAGAATGTAGATCTTGAATCCTTGGATATGTTGTGAACAATATTTTCAAATAGATCTTCAATGCTACATCTGAAAACTTGGCTCAACAACATGAATGGATGCACTAAACCCTTGACACGATGCTTGAATCTTGATGATTGTTGCAAATTCTTGATGAATTGATCCTGAATGCATAAACTTGATTTAGGAATGAATACTTGAATGCTTGTTATGAAAAATGAGTGGAGGAACCTTTTATTTATACTTATTCATGCTTAATACCCAAAATTACAACACAACAAGTTGGAATAGGATATCATTAATTAAAGGAGGATAAGTCTCACCAGAATTTGAAATTAAATCCTGAAAATAATCCAAGGAGGACTAAGATGTCCTAGGTGGCATCTTAGTCCCAATGCTCAAATCTAGGGGCATAGACTCCAGAAAGGGGTCTTTTTCAGGCACATTCAAAATCAGGGTTCCAAGACCCATGGAGGACAAAGACACCCTAGGTGGTGTTTTAGTCCCAGTCCACAAATCAGATACACACAAACAAAATGATTAAATGACCATTTATATTTTGATGTTTTTTGAGATTTTCCATAAAAATATATAGTTTATTAGTCTTTTTGTTTGAAAATAGGGCCAATTAAGTCGTAAAGAAGCATAAATAAAGCAAGGAAGGCCCAAAAAAGTGTGAAAATGTAGGGATATGCATTTTACTACACCACACTATTAAATTTAGTTGAGTTCTAACCTCTTTCTCACTAGCACTATGGAAGGTAAAAAGTTAATTTCTTCTTACAATCATAGTAAAATTATGTGGGGTCTAAGGAAGTGGACTGTGCCTCTTTTTTTCATGTCATTATGCTAAACATTGAGCTTTGAAGGCTCTTTGCAAATGCTTGTATGATCCCCTTCTACATGGTAATGAAGGGTTACAATGATGATATTACTACAAAATTATACAATTCATGGCATGAAGACATATTTAAAATTGGTAGTATAACATTTGCAGTGAATCCAAAGTTGATAGTGGAGAAAACTAGCTTGGCTTGTAGTGGTCTAAAAGTGGTGAAAATTAACAATGGAAACTATCAAAGATTGATTGATAGTTTCCTCAAAGGGAGGGAGAAGATTCAGCGCTGCCAAATTAGATACGACAAAGAAAGGCTCTTAGCTCCTTATGGGGTGGTCAACACACATATTGTGAAATACATCACACTAGAAGGAATGTATACTACTAACCATGGGTATCATTTTCCTTTTCTTAACCACATTAGGAAGAATGAAAACATGAATATTATGTTTTTCTAGTTTCTCCTCTAAAGTAGTGTAAGAAAAAAAGTGTTGCACCACCGCTTCATTAGGGTCTTATTCAAAGGCTTTATAATTAATTTTATGTTAGTATACCCCCACTTGAACCATCAATGGAAATTGACCCCCAAATTAATTAAGCCAAGAACAACCAGCCCAATCCTCACCCAAATCCAAATCCTTGTAAAAATATTGGTGAGGGTTCTTCGTCGGCTAAGACTCAACAAATTATTATTCATACCAAAACTAAAACACTTAGTGAACCATCTACAACTAAACAGTCTTCCATCAAAGGAATGTTAACTATAGAGGACCCGACTATCTTACTCGGAAAAGGAAAGAAATGTATTGGAAACCATTCTAGTAACCCTCAGGTTTCAAAAGAAAAACTCAGGAAAGCACTAAACCAAAAACAATGAAAAAAGTCACAATTAAAATTCATGATGAAGAAGAATAGGGAAATGTGGATGATTTAAGTAGTGGAAAAGGCTAGAGAAGTTTGGTTAGATTGGTGAGTCAATCTACCAAAGGTAAAAATCTAGGTTTTGAATAACTAGAAGACAAACCTTTGGAAGATGTGGTGCCCTTAGACCTAAGAAGGAGTTAGTAGTGGTTCTTGGTTAGGAGCTTGAGTGGGACTCTATTAGTAGTGAAGAAGAAGATGAGGAGCAGGGCATTGACCAAGAGGTTGTGAAGGATTCAAATGATATCGAGGATGAAGGATACTAATAAACAACAAAAGAAAATGAATATTCGAATATGAAAGCCATAAAAAATGTGAAAAAACAATCCCTGGAGGACCTTGATGATGAAATGGAGTACGATAACAATTCTTTTGAGTATTATAAGACCTAGTTTCATGAGCTTTAGTAAAAAAATAACAAGATGGACACAAAAAATTAATAGGTTGACTTCAATCAAACTAGGAATCATGAGAATGGCAATATTTGGAATGCTAAATTGCATGGAAAAAGTCATAAAATGGTAGAGAAGGAAAAATTTCTCTTAGGATGTAGAGATACAACCAAAGGAAAAATTAGTTAAAGAGTTGGATGCTTGGAGAGAGGAGTTGGAGCAGTTGAATATGGAATGGGATTTGATCTATAGTTCAAGAAACTAATTAGGGTTTGTTGTCTCTATGGTTTTGGCCTACAAGCCTTGGTTCTTGTTGGGTCTATGTGCCCTAATGCTTAATCCTATTTACTATTTTTTGTTATTTTATTTAGACTTTTATCCTCTCCCAATGATGGCAGTTACTTGAATAGTTGGCCTTTTTCTATTTCATTTATGGTGTTAGTTTGATATTTTGGTATGGATGTTTTGTTGTTATTATATTGCTAGTCATGAGGCTTTTTCATTGTTCTTTATCTAGGTTTAGGATCCATTTCACCTACCTTTTTATTCAAAAAAATTGAAATGAATTAAAGTATTAAAATTTTAAAAAATTATTGCAATTTACAATTATATATATTTTTTAAAATAAAATTTATATAGATGTTGTGTATATAAGTTTTCCAAGATGAGGGAAAAAAGGTGACCAAATGCGGTATTGAAAAGTAAACATGTGTGTTTGATAAAATGTATATGTTATACATAATTCTAATGCTTTATTTAATATTTTAATGAAATGCTTACATAATTTATCACATAATTTAATTTCTTTCAAATCCTACCTATTACGCTTCAATTTGTATTTTTAAGGGTTGGACCTCCATTTTGGCTCCCAATTCCATGTTTTCTAAAGGGCACACAATCTATTGATAGGGGGAGGGTGAATCAATAGATCTAATCAATTTAAAATTATTAACTCATCCAAAATTATCAAAATAAATGGTTCTCCACAACTAACCACAACATAAGTAATTGAACATAAAACATGAATCTTCACTATTACTAAGCAACATCAAGAGCACACATAGACACACAAGAACACTAGATATATGTGGGAACCTAAGATGGTAAAAACATGGTGAGAATAGTTGCTTGGAACCATTTTCCAAATCAAACCTCTCAAATTAGAAATATACAAGTGGATGTGGACAATGGTTTTGGATTGCCCAACTTCTTTAGCTCCTTCTATGGTTTTTCACCTAAAAGGAGAGAGGCATGGGGTCCAAAATGCAAATGTCTACACTTAAGATTAATGAAAATGAAGTGTAATATGTCTAATTATGATGTACTAATGCACTGAACTAAAAATAAAATGATTTAATGATGCAGAACCTAAGAAATGTGAAGTGCTAGAAAACACACTGTGATATGCAAAAATACCTAAAAAATGTAAGTAACTGATGAAATAAGTAGACAAAATTGGAGAGGTGGACCTCAAATCTTCAATATGATGTGGAGAGATTCTAGAATATTGAGAAATTGATTGAAAATGTTGACTGGGACACTCACACCAAGCTGGGTGACTTAGTCCTAGTTTCAGGAAAACTTGTCAGAATAGGAATCTACCAAATGGGTATCCAAAAATGCAGAAACTACTTTTCAGGCCTAGCAGTGGGACTAATCTTCCACTAGTGGTGACTTAGTCCACCTATGGATTTCAGTAATCTTGGGATAGGATCTTGTAGCTTCAGGTCTGCACTTGTTTTTCTGACAGGTGTCTGGTCTTGATTCTATAAAAAATAGGATAAAAAGGGTCCCCAAGCTTGAATTAGGGTTATGTTGACTTGAATAGTTTTGATGACTTGTTGACCACTTTTCAAAACCTATTTTTTTAAAAAATCTACCTGCAAAGTCTGTAAACACACATGCAAAGATGGAAAAATGGTTAAGGGTTAGAGTATAGGTATTTTCCTTGGTGAAATCCCACTTTTGTAATCATTAAACCCTATGAAATGAAATGAAATGGGAAGAGAATGATAAATAAAAAAATGCAATGTCATGAACTTACCAAACCCTGATGTGTAAATTTGAAGATATACAATGAAGTGCTCCAATGGATGACTTGATTATGCTTAGAGTGTTTGAATGCTTGAGAATGATTAAGTTGATTGCTTGAGTGAATTCTTGAATGAATAGGTAAATTAGGAGATGAAAAATGAGGGTAAAAGTCCTTATTTATATTTTTTCTTACTAAATTTCTCAAAAATAACACATCATAAGCCAACCTCAAGGGTTAGAGAATGAAATCTTGCCAAAAAATTGAAATAATTTTGAGTTTTGTGCAAAAAAGGACTAAGTCACCCCTATTGGAAAATTAGAACTGCTTAAGCAAATTAAGCGGGTATCAGAAATTACAAGGCATTAAATGTTTTCCAATGGGAATATCCTCAAAAACACACTTAAAGGGGGCAGGCAAGTATATTAATGGGTCATTTAAACATGAGAAAGGGTCGAATTAGTGGTGACAAGTCTAGAAAAGTGTGAAAGTGAGTTATAACACTTCACAACACTTTAAAATAAGACTTGGTAAGTGATAAAAAGGAGTTATTTAGGTGAATTATGATGAAAGGGTCCTAAAAAAGTGTGAAAGTGAGTTACAACACTTCACAACACCTTTACAAGACAACCTATAAGTCTTAATGATTCACAAGGTCCAAGAGCTAATGTGAACGTGTTGACCACATTACAACATTAAATCTTGGAAAAATCAAGTCAAAGTCCACTAGAAAGGGCATAAACATGAAAAAGTAGAAGGGTTACTTTTTGTGTGTCCACAATTAACCCCCACTATAGTGAGAGGGTGAACCTGCTTCAAATTCACACTAAAGTAGTTGATCATGCAACCAAGAGTAGTCTAAATGCACTAATGCTTGATGAGATGAGATAACAATAATCAAGAGGGATGATCAAGCCCCCAGGATCATGATCCCATGGAAAATCAAACATGAATGCAAAGGAACACACAAGATGATGAGAAATGATGAGAGAAAGCTTCAATCATCTATCCAACTCATTGTGGATTAGATTTAGGCTGTTTGTTTAGAAAAATAAAAATGTTTACTCACTCTGGTGCCATGGAACTTTTGGTTGTCCATGGGGTGAGAAGGCCCAAGTATACTCACTTTGGTTCTATAGAACTTCTGGTTTTCCATGGGGTGAGAAAGCCCAAAAGGTGAGAAACATATTCTCGGTTGATATGTACTCACACAAGCAAGTGGCTATGGGATTTCTTGCTCAACCATATCAAAGTTATACCTCTTGATAACTTTAATAAAGCACCACAAAGGACAATGTAATTTCATGATTCATGAGACAAGCAAAGCTTTGTATGCTTAGATCTCATGAAAAAATACAAAGGCACCACAAGCATCTAAGTTGTGTTATGCAAGGTGGCCATGTAAATGCAAAATTTAACATTCAAATAAAATGTTCAAATGAGTCTTGTTAAGTTCATGTGAGGTCTATAACTTAGGGAACATTGTGTCTAATGTCTCCAAGAGAGGACAAATCAAAGAATATAATATTCACAACTTAGGGGATGCAATGTGTCACATCAAGCCACCAAGAGGAATGTAATATGCTTAGAAAGATCACACTCATGAAGGAAATCACACCTAATGCCATCTAAAAAGTGACAAACACATTGTATGAAGTGACAAAGCTAGAATAAGAACCAAGGAAAATGCAAATGAATAATGTAAATGTATGCCTCCACTTTAAATGAATTTCTACACATTGTTCTATGAGAAATTACTTTAAAGTAGCGAATGAAAAATGCAAAAAGAAAATAAGACAAGAGATCCAAATTGGAAAGCCCCTATGCGAAGTCATATGTTTCCAAGTAAGGCTATGTCATGCAAATGAAAAGAAACAAAAGAAAGAGGGGTTTCCCCCAAAAAGGAACACACCAAACACATAAGAGATCTATGGATTTGGGTTCAGTATGTTCATTGCTACAATATTTTTATGAAAGAGCTCAAAACTGTCATCATTCTCCAAATACATAGAATTGAAAGAATGACACAAAGAGAGTGAAAAAAAAGAAAAATGAAGTTCATTTTGGGTCAACATGGAAGATAAATTGTGTCTCCATGCCTTGCATTGTCCCCAAAAGGAAAAACACAAACAAAAATAAATGGAAAAGGAAAAAGAAAAGTAAAAGCTTTCGGATCAATGCAAAAGAGACATGTCAGTTTCAATGCCTTGCGTCATCCCCAAAAGGAGAACACAAAACAAAAGTAAAAAGGAAAAGAACCTTTTGGGTCAACATGGAAGAGACATAGGGCATCTCTACGCTTTGCATCATCCCCAAAAGGAAAACACAAAAAAAATAAAAAGGAAAAGAGACTGTTTGGGTCAACATGGAAGAGACATAGGTCATCTTAACACTTTGCATCATCCCCAAAAGGAAAAAAAAAAACAAAATAAAAAAGGAAATAAAAATGTCTGACATATCAAAGAATAGAGGTACAAATAGAGGAAATGCACAAAGAGATATAGAGCATCAAACGTCACAGCACGAGGGAACATGAAACACACACAAAAGAAGAAAAAAAAAATAAAAGAAAAATGAAAAAATATAGCAAGACAAATGAAAATCAACCATCTAACAAGGCATCTGCCTCCAAGTAATGTTCAGTGTATTGCAAGGGCAGTTAACTATCCAAAGGGAGAATTGCAAGTGGAAAACTAGGGTAACTACTAGGTTCTTCACTTGGTGGAGGAGTTTTGTCATTTAAGCTCATAGAAGAGGAAAATAAAGAATTCAAATCATTATACACCTTTTCATCTATTCTAGAGATCTCTTCATCATCATCATCGTCCGAATTAATCATGACGTTGGGGATGGATGGTAAACTCCAGTGAGGGGTGTATCAAAAATTGGGGTTGTTGTATTGGATTGGTTTGTTGTGATTCGAGAGGAGGGTTATTACTTATTACTTATGTCAAAGGTGGAGGTTAATTTTCTTTATTGTTTTCGGTTTTAAATTGACGAGCATAGAGATGACGTCGATGCCTACGTTCCCTAACACCACAAGTTTTTTTATTCTATTTTAAAGTTGTGTGGGTGTAAGAGTGGGACGATCCACCATAGGATCCTTTTCTTCTAGAGGGGGTGGAACAAAAGGAACCGAAGGAGATGGGTAAATCAATTTCTCTTTTTCTTTATACACTTGTTTTATGTGAGGAGGAATGACGAGGTTGATTTCATTATCTCTTCTATGTTTAGACGATGAAGGTGAACTATTTATTGTTGGTTTGTCATGAGGGTTCATTATTTTTTCAGGTTCAGATTCAAGTTGAAGCATTGTCTCATTGAGGGTAGGAGTAACAAAGGTTGATTGGAATTGATTGCAAAGGGACAATTCAAAAAAATTCTTTTCTTTAAAATTTTGATAAGAAATGAAAAAGAAATCTTTACGAGGCGTGATGGGCTCCATGGGCTCTAGCCAAAAGTCTTCTAAGGTAAAATGTCCTTTAGAGGACAAAGGGGTAAAGCCATTATGGTGGATAGTGAATGTGTCATTGTCATGTGGAAACTTTAAACATTTGTGTATGACTGAAGGGACAACTTTCACTGAGTGTAGCCATGGATGGCCTAGTTGTAGATGAAACTGATCCAATTGTTGAATGATGGAGAATGTAACATCCATTGTCTTAGGTCCTATTTGTAATGGAAAAATGATTGATCAGATTGTAGGGCACACAAAATCATTATGTGTTTTGATCCATGCTCTTGGTTTCTCATACTTATCTTGATAAAGATCATGTAAGACCAAAAATTCCTCTATGATCACATTCTCACCACAAGTGTGATCTATGAGTGTCCCATTAGTGGGATTATCATAAATGCATCTGGCTATGTAGACAAGACCATTGGGAAGATTCAGAAGAATATCTTTAGAAGAAAAAGTAATTTCAGTATTCTTCTTAGTTTGGCCCTTACGAGGGATAACATCTATCACTCCACCATTTCATCCATAGGATTAATAGAGGGTGTATGTGGAATAGTAGCAGGATTTTCATTCTCTTTATGAACAATCATCACATCATTGTTTTGAGCTTCACTAGCTTGGACAAATGACACATTATGTTTAGGCATGGGATTGGTAAAAAATTGCAAATTTTGGTTGGGTGGGGCAATGGATGTACTACCTTTTGCATTAGCATTTGAAACGGATAGATGACTAGAATCAATGAGGTCTTGCACTATGTGTTTAAGATGCTTATATTGTTTTGTGTCATGTCCATAGGTTGGATGCAAAGGTTTAGTTGTATCTAATGGTTTAATAGGAGGTAAAGATATAATTTGTTGTTGTATAAGTTGGGTCATGGTGTTATGAAGAGTGTTTGGTAATGGTGTAAATTATCATTCTGGTTCTCCATAACTATAAGGTATCATAGTTTTAATAGCTGTTACTTGGTTGTTGACAAGTTGAGGTGGTTGTTGAGGAGGGGGGTTGAATTGTAAAAACCCTTTGTTTGGCTTGTCAAATGGTTGTGAATTTTTTGAAGTGTTAGGTTCATATTTCTCAATTTAGTGGGAAGTGGACTTTCCATTGCAACTAATAACCAAATTGTGACAATCACAAAGGGTTGTGCATAAGTTCAGGTAAAAAGGAAATTTCACCATGGTCAATTTATCCTAAATTTGAGTTTGCAAGTTTTTGATAATCAACTTTTGGAGATGTGAATGAAGAACTTTGACATCTACTTGGGCATATAAGGATTGATAGCATGAAATAAAATTAGTTACTTTTTCATCCTCATTTTGTTTACATCTCATTAAATCAACCATTGTCCTTTTGGGAGTCATATGGACCTGGAAATGACTTATAAAGGCATCAACAAGTTCATTAAATGATCAAATTGAATGATTAGGTAAGTTTGAAAACCACTCCAAGGTAGTTTCTTTTAAGGTCCTAGGAAATAGTTTGGCTAACAATTTATCATCAATGACAAAATCACTACATAAGGTTGTATAGGAGTTTACATGATTAATAGGGCTATGTGTAGGATCATCATGGAAAAAACAAGCCCTTAAATGGCAAAAAATTCAGAAAACTCAGAGTTAGGCAATTTTATGTAAAAATTTGAATAAGTTATCTATATTATTTCAAAAATATGTAAGAATAGAATATATAGCAAATTGAATTTAGTTTCTAAACTACTATGTTTATTTTAATTTTTTTAAATCTATTTGGTGAAAATTTGAAATTTCAATGCAGTAGTACTTAAATTTTAGGGAAAAAGAAAAGAAGTAGGTGCCTATTTGACCACCCTAACCACAATAAAATGATAATATTTTTTATAAGATTTTAGACATAAGTAGAAGACTCATGTCCATATGTGATGCATATTTTTTTGTAATTTTTTCCCAAGTAAATAATTAATTATGATTTTTTTATTATAACTTTTAAAAAATATAAAAACCTATATGTCTGACCACCTTAACTTGGTCAAAACTTCATGAAATTAAATTTTTCTTTTTTTAATCCTATATTATTTGAAGCATATAATGTTATGCATGTTTTGGATTCAAAAAATGTGATACCGTTTGAAAGCTATAGATGTTTTTCAATCAGCCTATCAATAAATAATTTAGTCCTAATTCAAATAGAAATTAAATAATAATTATTTATTAAATTCAAAGTAAATCATAATTTATATTGGTGGAAAGCTGAGAATCTCTTTTAAAAACCCATTTCATTTCATCAATTTTGGGTAAAAAAAAGGTTGTTAGCCACATACCCTACAAATACCCATCATATTGCCACTTTTTGGCCCATCATGATCTTGCACATACCCATAGGGTCTCCTTTACCTCTATACTTCTCAAACCTAGGCATCTCAAATACTTGTGGCATTGGTGTCCATAATATTTCCTAAGATAATGGGATACTACAGACATAGTAGGTGGGTAGTGCAGTTTGGTTCTGGTTTATGGTAGATATTTGTTGTTGCATGAAAGAAACAGTTTGGAAGAGTTGTCTAATGAGAGGGTAAATGTAAGTGGTATGAGGTGGAAGAGAGAATGGTGATGGAGAAAATGTAGTATTGGGACAAGTGAAGAGAAACTAAGAAGGGTGAAGGCGGTGGAGGATGGAACATTCAATGCCATAAAGGAACTAGGAATGCTAGTTGGAATAGCGAAAGAAGTCACCTGACTAACTTGTTGCATGGTTGTTGTAACTTGAGTGGTATAGGTAGGTATGGATGCTATAGTTGAAGGAGGAGGAATTTAAGATCCTCCTTGGATAACCATAGTGTTTGTTGGTTGAGATGTGCTAGAGGCATGTTATTGGTATATCTCAACAATTTGTTTCATAACATCTAAGCCCTCATCACTTTCAAGCATTCAATGGATGTTGTCTAAAGTAGGAATTGCAGTGGTTGAAATATTTCCAAGACACAAGTTTTGTTGCAAATATCCTAAATCCTCATGAATGCTAATGACTTTATCTTGTAAAATGTGGGCATTAACATGCACTGTATGTCAAAGTAAAGGTGTACTAGTGGTAGTATCCATTCCTAATGCACCATTTTCCATACCAAGAGTAGGAGCTCGAGGACAACCCATGGTCCACAACAAGTGTGTTATCATGAGATTCCATGATTTGGGAACTTCTTCTCACTAAAGTATTATCAATAGGGTACCAAACAGTCATACAAATACCACAAAAGGTGGGATGTATGCAAATGAAATGCAATCTAGGAATAATAAAATGCAAATAATAGTATTTTTGTAAACTGAAACAAGAATGCAATTCCAGAAAATAGAAATGCAGAAAACACCTAGAAATTACTAGAAATTGTGATGCAAAATGTGTAGGAGGACTCAGTTTCCTACTGTGGCGATTTAGTCCTAGTGATGATTTTTTTGAGATTTTTTCATAAAATTTAAATGCAAATTTATGTCTTTCAGATGCACAGATTCAACTACAATATGAAAATGCAAAATTTTTCTTGTTTTCAATGCAAAAATGCAAGCTATTTGAGCTTTTCACTAATGCAATTTCGAAAACCTTAGGATGCAATTTAATAAATGCAATATCTAATGCAATTCTAATGCAAATAAAACCTAGGGTGTCATTAAAATTAGAAGTAAATATCTTCAAAATTCAGGTTCAACAAAATGTGGACAATAATTTTGGATTGTCCAACTGCTTGAGCTCATTCTAGGGTTTTTCACCTAAAAGAAGAAAGGGATGGGGTCCAAAATGCTAATTTCTACACTCAATATTAATGAAAATGAAGTGTAATGTTTCTAATTATGATGTACTAATGTACTAATCTGAAAATAAAATGATTTAATAATACAAAATCTAAGAAATCTGAAGTGCTGGAAAACACATTGTGATATGCAAAAATACCTAAAAATGTGAGTAAATGATGAAATAACATAACATAATTGGAGAGGTGCACTTGGAAACTTAAATATGATGTGGAAAGATTCTGAAATCCTAAAAAATTGACTAAAAATGTTGACTAGGACACTTATGCCAGGCTAGGCGACTTAGTCCTAGTTTCGAGAAAACTTGTCAGAATAGGAATCTGCCAAATGGATATCCTATAATGTAGAAACCACTTTTTAGGCCTAGCAATGGGACTAATCTTCCACTAGTGGTGGCTTATTCCACCTATAGATTTTGGGAATCTCAGTTTAGGATCCTATAGCTTTAGGTCTCCACTTGCTTTTCTGACAAGTGTCTGATCTTGATTCTATACAAAAAAGGATAAAAAGGGTCTCCAAGCTTCAATTAGCATTATTTTGACTTGAATATATTTTATGACTTGTTGACCACTTTTCAACACCTCTTTCTTTGAAAAAATTTCCTACAAAGTTTACAAACACACATGTAAAGATAGAAAAATGGTTAAGATTTAGAGTATAGGGATTTGCCTTGGTCAAATCCCACTTTGGTAATCAAACCCTATGAAATGAAATGAAAAGGAATGGAAAGAAAATGATAAGTAAACAACACGCAATGTTGTGAAATTACCAAACCCTTGATATGTAAATCTAAAGATATGCAATGAAGTGCTCCAATGGATGACTTGATTATGCTTAGAGTGCTTGAATGCTTGAGAATAATCAAGTTGATTGCTTGAGTGAATGCTTGAATGATTAGATGAATTATGAGATGAAAAATGAATGGAAAAACCCTTATTTATACTTGTTCTTACTATATTTCCTAAAAATAACACATCACAACTTGACCTCAATGGTTAGAGAATGAAATCCTACCAAAATATTGAAATAATTTTGAGTTTTGAGCCAAAAAGGACTAAGTAACCCCTATTGGAGACTTATTCCCACTTAAGAAAATTAAGTGAGTGTCCAGAATTATAGGGCATTAAATGTTGTCCAACGGGAATATCCTAAAAAAAACACTTAAATGGGGTCAAAAAGTGTGTTAATGGGTCATTTAAAATGATAAAGGGTTGACTTAGTTATGACAAGTCTAGAAAAGCATGAAAGTGAGTTACAACACTTCACAACACTTTAAAATAACACTTGGTAAGTGATAAAAAGGATTTATTTAGGTGAATTATGATGAAAGGGTCCTAAAAATGTGTGAATGTGGGTTACAACACTTCACAACACCTTTACAATACAACCTAGAAGTCTTAATGGTTCACAAGGGTCCATGACCTAATGTGAACATGTTAGCCACATTACAACATTAAATCTTGGAAAAATCATGTCAAAGTCCACTAGAAGGGCCTAGACATGAAAAAGTAGAAGAATTACTTTCTCCATGTCCACGATGAATTTTACAATCTTAAGTAGGCACCAAAATACTACAAACACCAATCCCCTAATGCATTTGTAGGCACTAACCTACTAGAGACATGAATCTCCAGTAGAATCAAAATAATAGGTAGAACACCAATCCTACTAAAATACAAAGATAATACTTATGCATCTTCTATAAATCTCATACACATGCTAAAATTACAATGAACACTTTTATTCATTGCATATGATCTTTTGATACTGGCACACACACTAAAATGTAACTTTCCCTTTTATATTCACCACCTTTTCTTGAATTTATACTTGTAGCCAAATTTTCTATGCACTGGTGTAATTCTACTTGACATCCTTCACACCATGCATTTGTACAACTGATAAATATGTACATGATATTTCATTCACACTCTTCTATATTGGCCATGGAGTCATATATAGCAAGGATGACATAAGGTGGACCTAAACTCAAATTACATGAAACTTGTAACATGTTGATCCAAAATCAAATTGGGTAATTTAGGAGTTATTTTTACCACCTATCAATCAATCAAGTCATGAATTAAGAGAATTGGGTGAGAGGACAATTCACATCATTAGTAAATCATTAAGGAGGAAGATGTACTAGAAGTCACAACTACAAGACCAAAGGATAAAGATAGTTCATCAAGGAAAAGAAATGAAACTTATAGTGTAGGAAAATGAATACCCTTGCATTGTCACACTTGTGTTGGGACCAACTTTCTTTTTTATCCGTATTTTTGTCTTAATTGGTCCTATTTGACATGCAAAAGCCTAATGAACTATATCTTTTTTTGGCTAATATCGACAAAAATCAAAGGGGAAATGATAATTTAATGATTTTGAATGTGTGTCCCTAATTTTTGGGTCAAGACTAATATGCCACCTAGGGCATCTTTGTCCCCAAAAGGCCTTGGGACCTTGATTTTAAGTGCACCCTAAATGGCCCCCTTTTCAGAGTTTGTGCCTTGAGGTTCATGCCTTGGGACTAAGACGCCAACTAGGGTGTCTTAGTCCCCTTTAAGATATTTTTGGGATTTAATTTCAAATCTTGGAAGGATTTAATCTCCTTTAATTAATGAATTCATATGCCAGCTTCTTGTGGTGTAATTTTGGGATATTAAGCATGGATAAGTATAAATACAAGGTTCCTTTACTCATTTTCTCATAACAAGATACCTAGAAACCTAAGCATTCAAGTATTCAAGAATTTAAGAGCAGTTCATCAAGAATTTGGAGTCATAATCAAGATTCAAGCATTATATCAAAAATCTTCTTGCATCATGTGTGTTTTTGAACTAACATTTATGATGTAGGGTTTTGATCCAAGTAAGCAATTTGAGACCATATATATCAAGCATTCCTTTCACTCAAGATCCATTTCCATGATAGCCATCTCACATAAGCTTGCAAACTTCATAGCAAGGGTTTGGTGAGTTGTAACATTGCATGTTGTTCATTCATTATTTCCCTTCATTATTCTATTTCATTCTAAGGTTTAATTACCAAAAAGGGGTTTGACCAAGGAAAAACCCCATTTAATAATAATCAACAAGTTCTTCCCTCTCTTGTGTGTTTGTGGTTGTAGATTTAGGTTGAATACTTGAAGATTATTTGAAGTGCATAGTTGCAAAGTTGCATTGTAAAGTTGTCATCTTCACATAAAGTTGCCTATAGGATAGATTTATAAGTTTCAAAAAATGAGATCAGAGAAGAAGGAAGTACAAACATCAAGCCTTAGGACCACATTTGAGATTATAGAAATTTAGATCAGGACTAAGATGGTAGCAAGGGCATCTTAATATGAATCCAAGTGTAATTTTGTAGAGATTCTTTCAAATCCTATTTCAGCATCTAAAGATTCTACATCTTCCCTAAAAAACAACAATGGGACTAATAAGATAGTAATGGCGTCTTAGTCCTACATAGCATATTTTGACAGTTTCTTTACATTTCTAGAATCTTCATCACATTTTTCAGACTTCCCAAGTACACATATCCTAACTTGTTGTTGCCTTATTTCATCATTTTCATTCATCATATAGCTTACATTATTAGGTTTTGTGAGCAGAATGTTTACTTATCTTTTCCAAGATTTTTCTTGGTGGTGAACCCCTCAATGCTTAAAGAACCCCTTCCTAGGTCTTCCTTGTTGAGAATTGACTTTCCATTGAGGTTCATAGTCAATACAATTTAGATTCCTAGGATATAATTGAATGATAATTAGAGAAAATTGATGTTCTATGTAGCCCCCCCATAATGTCTAATCACCTACAAAAATGGTAATTGATTGAAGACAAAACATGATCCAATGTTGACAAAGAACTTGTCTCCCTTTTTGAAGAAATAAAACCAAGTATAAATGTACATGAATTCTTCCCATTCCAGATAGGGATTGAAGGAAGGAAGGATGAATATGGATGATGATGATGTCTCTGAAAGCTTCTCATGTGTCTCCTTTCCCAATGAAGATGAGATGCCACAACTAAACTAGGGACATGCCTAATCAATGAAGAAGGTGACAAATAAGGACTATGTGGAAACTGATGTTGAACAATATCCAAAGACCATGATGGTTTGACAACAGTTGTGTAATTGTTTTCATGAAATAGGAGAGATAACTCGTTAAATGTCTCCTCCAAATATAAAAGATGAGACTCCACAAACAAGGATGTAATATTTGATAGATAGGAATCTCAATTAGGAAGACAATGAGATACTTGTTGTAATGAATCACTAGACTATTCAATGAATCACTAACATAGGATAAATGGTCCTACTAAACAAGAATGATATAATTCTCATTCAATGAATGAGCATAGGGAATCACTGAAGGTGAAGGTATATCAATTGTCTCTGATGAAGAAGAAGAATTTGAAGAAATATTGTCAACCTCTTTGAAATATTCAAAGTATTCCAAATATTCAAGCTCGTACATAGTATCATGATCATAGGCTATCCTATCTGAAAAATGAAGAGGTAGAATATAATCTGAAACATGATCATCTAAGAATGGTTGAGTATTAGGATCTCCATGTATCCAAAATTTTAGTCCAAAGAGTATGAGGACACTTAGAATGATCAATAGCATTCAAGGTGACAACATCAATATGCATTGCAATAACTCCTAAAACATGATCCTTTTTACAATTCCAAGAAAATTTCTTACTATCATTACCAAGAGGGGGAACAATATTATACAAATGTGGCAACAAATGAAGCCAACATAGATTTTTTATGATGCCATCTCTCCATTATTTATAGTTTCCCCTTTCCAACATAACCACAACAAGATCAAATGAAAAACCCATAATGAACTATGATAGATCTCAAAAATTACAAAGACATTAACCTTCAATATGAATTAGAAACTCCCAAAAATGATATGCACTACAAATATAGTCTTCCCAAATTGATAGAATCTCTACAGGAGTCAGGATGTCTAAGTAATCAGTCACAATGCCAAATATGCAAAATACTGAATAAATAATACCTAGGGTTGAATCTAGAAAAAAATGCATGTGCACAATAAAAGAGCTCTTGAATACCTTCCAAACGCAACTTGAATCACCAAAATCAGAGAAATAGGTAGAAAGTTATGATCTTGGAGTTCCAAAGGGGAGATTTGAATCTAGTTAGCTATAACTTGTACTTGCACCAAAATTTGGAAAAGTGGCCTATACTATTGCAAAGTAAGTGGAGACAAATTTACATCGATATCTTGTTTGCAAAATTTTGATATCATGGTGAAAAGTTATGGAAAAATGAAAAAAAGAGCTATTTTAGGCACTTGGGGGCACTCTAGGATAAATAGGCACAAATTTTAAGGATAATTGGGCACAAAAAAATCCCTCAGGGGCTAGGCCTGGCATGCATATAATTGTATCCTGTGGTGGGGTGAAAAATAATCCTACCAATTGGAGGGTGGCGGGATAGTTGGGCACTAGTGGCGACTCCCCAAGCACAACCATACTACTTAGGAACTATGCAAGAAATGACCCAGTTGCAATAAATGTAGCTCTGATGGGTTAGATGAGAGATAATAAAGTTACCTGACAATGTCCATATAGTAGGTTCACGATGGATGGGGTCGACAAATAAATAGTCAATGGTGGAAGTAGATGACTGGGTCAACAAGAGGATTTTGGTGTAGTCGATGGGGAGTAGAGACCACCAACAAAGAGTTGATTGGCCAACAAGAGTGTAGAGATGGCAAGTATGGCCCTGTAGAAAATTAATTGCAATGACCAAAAAATGCAATCCACTTAGATCTAGAAGTTTTAGAACCTTAGCTCAGAGAAGAATGAAGTAGAGACATCAAGCCTCAGGACCACATTCAAAGATTCCAAAAAAATTAGATTGAGACTAAGACAATATTAAGGGTGTCTTAGTCCTCCAAGTGGAATTTTATAGGGATTCTTTGAGATCTTGCTTCATCATCTAAAGATTCTACATCTGCCTCAAAAAGAAACACTTGGACTAATAAGATAGTAAGGGAATCTTAGTCCTCTATATCATATTTTGACAACTTCTTTGCATTTCTAGAACCCTAATCACATTTCCATACTTCCCAAGTACACATATCCTAAGCTGTTGCATTATTTCATCATTTAGCTTACATTATTAGGTTTTGTGAGTTGAATTTTTACTTATCTTTTCCAAGCTTTCGCTTGGTGGTGAACCCCTCAAAGCTTAAAGAACCCATTCCTAGGTCTTCCTTGTTGAGAATTTACTCACTTTTGAGGTTGATAGTTAATCCAATTTGGATTCCAAGGACATACTTGAATGATGATTGGAGAAAAGTGATGTTCTATTACCTAGGTTATAAAGCATCCATTTCCCCATTATTCAAAACTCAAGAAATATCTTATTAGTTAAGCATTTTATAGGTTTCTATTTCAATTCCCAAATTTCATCATTATTTTTAGGGTGGTCGTGATGGTGAGGATATGAATAGGAGAGTTAATCTAAGGAGCTTATATGAGAGAGACCCAAAAAAAAGAAAGAATAGGTTGAAGTTGAAAGAAAATGCATTGGACCCAATTCAAGAAGTTGTAGAAGAAAGGGGAAACTCAAATCCTCAAAGTGATCCTAATGATGCAGAATTAATTCCCTCTATATCACCTTTTGTTCTTCTCTTTTAACATTCTTATGATGATCTTATTTCTCCTCCAAAAGCACTAGTCAACAGTGCACCTCTTGATGAGACTCCTATGCCAGTTGTCCCTAATGTTCCAATATCATCAAAGCCATCATTTGTAAATATTTTAGGTTCTTCTCAAGTTCCTTCTTCATCATGGCTGCAATATAGTTTGCAAAAGAGAATGGTCTAGCTTGTTGGTCCTGATTTTGATACACTAACTAATTTAATCTAGAAGACTACAAAGCCAAAGAAGAGTGGAAGTCACATCTAGATTGATAATGGATTCTTCATCTAAATATTTATATGTTGAAGTGGTGTAACCTACTTTAGAGAAAAATGTAGAGGAAGTTGGTGAGAGTGATTTTGATATCATTAAATTTGATCATGGTCCTTCAATGCATGATGGTGATATCCATAATTTTAATGTATCTATAGTTAAATTAATACAAATGATGAAGAATGAGAAACGATCTAAAGAAAAATTAATATAGTAGGTGCAAGCATTAACTTCATCTGTCAAGTCTATAGTGTAGATGTAGATTCTACCTCAATAGTTCCTATTCTTTCTAGAGGAATTATTCAAAAAGAAGTCATGGAAAGTGTGCACAAGTATTAGTGAGATGGGAAAATGAGTGAAAAGTGGGTAGAGCAAATAATATAAAATTCCTTATATTTTATTAGAAAAGTTGAAGAATCTCATAAAAGGATAGATGTTGTATAACAAGAACTTTTCAAGGAGTTGAAAAACATCAAGGAAGAAGAAATAGTTTGGAAAGGGATCGTAAAGGATCTTAAAGAAATCGTAAAAATAGATATTGATATTTTGATTTTCCACAAAAAAATTTCAAGTGTAAGATAAAATCAAATTGATATGTAGCTTCTGAGTATAGATTAGAAACTCATTAATATGGCCAGGTTATAGTGGAGCAAGAAAATTGTTATCTTGTGAATAAATGAAGATGACAGTTTCATATGGTCTCTTATCATCATTATAGATGTACCAATAAAGGATGTGATTTAGAGTATGGCTGTCCAAGTCATACAAGGAAAATTTGAGATGATGATTGATACAAATTTATTCAACAAACAAGCTTTTAGCGTGGATGTGATGACGAAGTTGAGTTCCATTTCTATTGCACTTGACGATGTAATGCTCACTTGTCCATCTATTATCAAAGTATGGAGGATAGTGAGAAATGGCTTGCCATTTGGAAGTTGAGAATGGTGAATGTACTTGTTCCCAAAAAAAAAATGATGGCCTTAGCTATCAAGGCATTTAAGAAATTCAAGGCAACAATTTCTATTGAGCAAAGGAAAGATGCAACTCAAAAGACTTCTTTAGAGGACACTAAAATAATTATAGATAAATTAAATGGAGTTGACTTGTGTAATTTTCTCATTGTAATGAAATCAAAGTCACTGGTTATGTTTAAGTGTATTATTTTGTAACAATGACTTTATCACTTTTGTAATAAAGTTAGAAAATAAACTATGTTGCTCAAATTTAAGGGCTTTCTAACTTCAATAAAGCTTAGTTTTATTCCACACAATTTGTGGAGGTAGTTACTAAGATTGTTTTGAGCTAGTTATGAGGTATTGAAAAGGGAAGAGTCTATAAATATAAGCCTCTAAGTATTGTAAAGGAATTTTTCTTCTGACAAGTTTGACATAAGGGAAAATTTCAAGTTGTACAATTCAAAAAGCAATGGAAAATAGTTTTGAAGGTGCAACCATGGCATTTTCTCATTGATGTTATTAAATTTTTTTATGTTATGTGTTAATAATAACCTTTGATATCTCAAAAGTAATTTGTGAAAACAATTGTTGGATCTATCAATAAGTTTCATCAGATATATTCATTTCTTAGTGTCTAGAACTAGATATATTTGGACTTGATATAAATTCATTATTATGTTTCTTATGCATAGTTTTTCATCCTCGTGATGGAAAAATTTTAGTTCAAGGCAATTTCATGAGAATCTAGTAATATTGGTATCATTGTTATTGAGGTTTTCTCTATCACTTTCAATGATTGTAAATATTTCCTATCTTTATATACTTTCAAGTTAAAGTATGTAAAAAACTATAAAAACTCCTATCATACGAGGGATTTTCTCCTCTCAAATGTAGAGGAAGATTTTCATTTCACACGTAATGTTTCCAATTGTCGGTGTGTCATTGTCACTTTCTATTAGGTGAGTGAAAGTATCATTTCAAGTGTCAATCCACTTACCAACAAGTGTGAACATTAAATATATATAAAGATGTTAGATTAGAATAATCTAACAAATTGATGGAATTTAAAATATAGAGACCTCTCAGTTCATAAATTTTATAAATTAATTTTAGATCAACAAGTTCTTTCAACATACATTAATCTATTGTATGTCTTTCTTCCTAGATAATCAAATTTAACATTCTATAGATTAGGAGACATGATATCAACTAGCAAACGTGGAATCAATGAGATGAAATGAAGCATAGTAATAAAGATAAAGCTTTTATAGGTGCCAAAATATTTATGTTATCAATCAAAATGCATAAAAAAATTAATTAAAAAATAATATACATGGAGTTGAATCTAGAGAAATTACATATGGCTAAGAAGTGATTGTCAATACCTTTCCAATGTCTATTTACTTGTGAAGAATAGAGATTTTTATTTTTATTTTGGGGAAAGTGGCAAGCCACTATAATATATTGAAGAATAGAGATTTTAGATTAAAGAAATGAACTAAAAATGTAAAATACAAAATTTTGATTTTAAAATGTACTAAATTTTTAGTAACAATAAAATTTAGAAATTTAACCAAGACCACTATAAATTTCTTCCAATTGAATTTTCATTGTGTATAGTATAAAAAATCCTATAATGTAGGCTTGAAATATAGCCTTTGGAAGAAAAGTGGTCCTTTAGATAATATAAGGAGATTGGAAACATTGTTCATAGATTGAAAACATTATTCATGCTAGAAACACTATCACACCTTAAAAATTGCTACTCATGATTACAATTACAATTCACCATTAATAGCACTACTCACATGCTCATATGACCTACAAAAATAGTTTGCTTCACAAACTCCTATGCTCAAATCTGATATGCATTATATATAGATTGTGGTTTTGATATCTTCTAAATGTAATGGTTTGATCATTTTTACACTAGGATACATCGTATGAAACCTCGTGATAAAAGTCCTCAATAAATTATGAATTTTTTTTACAAATATGAAACTCTAATACTATATTAGAACTGATAGATAATGCCAAAAACTTTAAGATCACATGCAATATTCTTTTTCTTTGATTTTCAATTATTGTGTGATTGAGACTTCTATCTAGCGTTGCTCATCAGCTCTAACATTAGGACCACCTATTATTGAATAGTTTACGTCACACTAAACTATTTTATTCTAAGTCTTTATAGTTTTTCTTAGATAAGAGCTGACAAAACCTCCCTTTACTATATATCGAAACCTTAAAAACGAAAAATCACTTATATTTGTATGCGCGTTGAGATAAGTCAGCATTTTTGGATCAATCGAAACCATATGCACAGCAGGCGAACTGATTTCCAAGCATCTCTTGTCCTTCTGCAGTCGATTTGGAGAGGTACCTTGCCATATAACTTTTGTCTATTTATTTGGAGATAAAGTTTGCAATAATACATGACCATACAAACTTTTAGCTTTTACTACACGAAAGTTTGCAGGCCTGAGGGTGCAAATTTTATGAGGATTTGATCTTTTAAATATCTTTTTTCGATATTTAAAAAGAAAATGTTAAAAAGTATTTAATTTCAATTTTATTAATTATATATATTAAATAAAAAAAAAATTGAATCTTTTATTTTCATAAAATAATGCAAATAAATAATTAGAAGATTGATAGATACGCTTTTTGTTGTGGTGTTATGATTCTTTTAAAATTCTAAAAATCCTTCTTAGGTAATTAATCATTTAGATATCTTATATATATTATTAAAAAATGAAGTGTAAAATTAAAAAAAGAATGATAATTATTAGTATAAATGAAAAAATCATAAATTTACTATTCAATAAGCTTTTAAATTTATATTAAAAAATATTCCAAACACTTTTTAAAAAATATTTTTAAAATTACAAAGATAATATTCTAAATTAATATATATTTTTATAATATGTATTATAAATTAGAATATTATTTATATTTATGTAAATATAACAATTGATCTAATAAATTTTAAAATTGCAATATGAAATCTAAAATTGAAAAAAGGGGCACATAGATCTAGGCCTGCACCAGGGATCCAATATGAAAAGCAAAAACAACATTATTCTAGACAAATAATTATTTGCAAATCACATGGTAGTAAAGAAGGAATATAATTCCAACACCATGAACCAAATACTAAGTACCTAATATCTATGCTCTCAAATCATCTAAATTTAAATAATCAAGGGGATGACGAGTCATCACAAACGCTATACAAATATATATAACACAGCTCTCACATGTTGGATAAATGCTGCTGATCTCGCAACCAAGAGTTCGCTGTCGGCTTCCTACGCAGATTTTTGTTCTGCTCCGAAGCCTTGTTTACAGCGGTCGAAGACATTAGGTTTAGGAGATTTTCTAGATTATTTTAATTTGCTCGCTGATTTTAGTGATATACAAATACATATACTTCTAACACAACACTCAACCAACATTTAAAAAAAGCAGTAGAAAGAATCTAAACTGCTCCATGCTTAGCATCGCCATCCGTGATGGGAAGAACCACCTCACGACTCATAGTATCCACAATAGCATCTGCAACACCTTCGCCGAGTCCTTCGATAAGTCCGTCCACAAAGATCTGGACAACCTGAGAAGCATAACGAGCAGCCCTGCCAACCTTGCTCAGCTTAGTCGGCACAGTAAGTCCCTGCTGCTCGAGGCCATTTATGACACCTTTTGCACAGAGAGCGTGGAGATAGAAGTCACAGGGAGCGCAGTAATATACCCAGGTGGTGCCCTTTTTGTTGCAGACATTGCAGGTGTAAGGGGAGCTTCCAGAGATGGGGGAGCCGGCTAAGAGCTTGAGGGAGTGCTGAGGATGCTCTTTGATGGTGAGCTCAGGAGGGAGCTGGGAACAGCAAGGGTGAATGTTGAAGGAGCAGGTTGGGCAGCGGAAGGCGAAGCCCTTGGTGGCCTTTCCACAAATCTCGCATTTCGACTTCTTCAACCCGCCTGGTTTGTTCTGGAAGAGGACCTGGTGGTTCGTGTGGTAGGGGTGGGAAGAAATTGATGGTGCCTTGGCGCAGAATTCGTGTGCATTGAAGCTGCACTGGTTGCACCTGTGTCGAATACAGACAAATGTTATTTAACAAACATGCAATTTTACTTTTAGTTATATGATTATTTATGTGATGGCTTTTTATCAGAATTTTGTCATAAATTTGAGAACATTGTGTCAGTTTAGAAGAAATCGTCTAATATAAGATTTCCTTTGCTTTCTTTTTAATAGACGATACGTATATGTTTAAACGTAAGAAAAGAGAATTCATTATTGTATTATAATAAGGAAGAATTTTACTCTTTTATATTTATTCAACACATTTACCATACTTTTCTTTCTATACAATCACAAGATTAATTTAACTTATTATATTTAAATGATATTGACAATAAAAATAATTTTTAAAAAATACTATATTTTATTTTTAGGAATATTTTTTTTTAAAATAAAAAAGAGAATGATTAATTTATCATTTTTATATATGAATTAAGAAATAAATTATTTGACATAATCTAACTTCAAAATAACAAAACTTAAATTCAAATCTTTATCTTTATAGAAACAGTAAAATTGAATTAAATGTACTTTAAATCAAGACACCTAAGATTGCTGCAATCTAAATATGAAACTAGTAAATTGACTATAATTTGTCTACAAATATACTTTACTTTTAATTTTCTTATACCCATCTTTATTTTAAATGATTTATTTTACATTTTCTATTTTGATGTATATTTTAGAAGAAATCATCTAATATAAGATTCTTTTTAGGTGGTCCAAACTATATTATTATAGGAATCCCAAATATGTAATTTAAACAAAAAGTATAACTGTTAATATAATATTAAAAGTACTTTTAATTTTCTTATACCCATCTTTGATTTCTTTTACATTTTCTATTTTGATGTATATTTTAGAAGAAATCGTCTAATATAAAATTATTTTTAGGTGGTCCAAACTATATTATTATAGGAATCCCAAATGTGCAATTTAAACAAAAAGTATAACTGTTAATATAATATTAAAAGAGAAGTGCGTGCCTATGAAAAGATAAAGCTGCTTGCACTAGCTGAATTGGTGATTCTGCTCGGAAGATAAGAAGAACAGGCTCTTTTAAAACTTATAATGATTGAAGAAATTCTTTCTTACCCGATCCTTTCCAACAGACTTCATTTTCCACTGGAGAACGTTCTTAATGCTTGTAATAGTTAACAGAGCAGTATCTGCAAATTGATCTAGCTAAGAAAACGTTCTAAGCCTCCCATTTTCCACACAAACAGAACACGTCGCTTAAACTGGCTTTTTGGAATATTTGTAAGCCTCGTTTTTATTTCTAACTTCGACATTTTGCAGAGAGGAAGTTAAGAGTTCTTATTGAAAAAGTAATACACCTAGCCGATCAAAAACTTCTAAGGTGTAAAGATTTGCAAAGCTTACTTCCTAATTACTGACGTAGTTTATTTATTTAGACTTCCCTTAAATACTCTATTCCAGTAGATCTTATGAAAAGTAATATTAATATAATATGAAAAACAAACGAAAGGTAACGATTAAAACCAAGATCTCCTCCCTTTTCCTTCATAGATTCTACATTTAGGAAAGCAGATACATAATACCCATAACGAGCAACTTATCCATGACAGAAAGAACAATTGAAATTAATGTCAGGCAAAATAATAAAAAAAATTAAGCCTGCAATGACAAAAACCGCTTTACTGCCAAAACTTTGAAATGCGATGAAACCTGTAATCTTTAAGCAGACAAAGAAAATAAAGAAATCATAAAGGTAAACCTGTATCTTAGTCCAGCTCCATATTCCTTGCAGGCGCTGCAGACGTAGGGTAATTGGTCAAACATGAGATTGAGAGGATGTTGTGAATGACTGAAATGCTGAATCTCCTCCCCTATTTTAGGAACCATTTGCGGAGTTGCCATCAAGTCTGAAAATATCTTACTCAAATCTGTCAAAAACGAATAAGCCCACCTAAACTCTTACCTTTGGCTCAATATTTTACAAGGACTTATTACTCTCACTTATCTGCAGCCCTTTTATCACGAAGGGCCAGGATTTTAGAACTCTTGCCAATGGTATTATCTAAACCGCCTTGCAGCAAAATATAACAGTATTCAGTGGGAACTCATCTTCAAGACAATGAAGATTCGTGTTCACTTGCAATCAACATTTTCAGTCTCATCTCATATAAAAAGCAAAAATCTAGCTTGCTCAACAATCTCTATCTCTTAGATTAAAGCACAAGATACATTTTATGTGAACAGGAATAGTTTAGTTTACGTGTAGTTTAAGAAACCTAACGGACTCGGCATTTTTTTCAAACATTCCCAATGCCGGATCATGGAGATGGAATTTGCCAGCTTTTTCGCGGGTCGAATCAAATGAGGGATCTCCTGTACTGATCTCTAATGACTTTATTCGATGCAGTTCTAAATCTTCACTAACCAGTATTAATCTATACCATGGTTTGATCCACTGTGTTATTTCAAGCCCAAAAAATCTCTTAATACATCAAATACATCAATTTACTGTCATATCGTATGTCTTCTAGTTCGTAATTGATGCAAAAGCCTTCCTTGCACAGAAAAGATAAGTTTCATATTTGATAATTACAAATGGTATATACCTCATATATACTTGAAAGGATTTGAGATTATATATTTCTTGTACGTTTCCACCATTATATTGAATTACAGCTAAAACCACGATGCATTATTGAAAACTTTTTGGCAAGCTTAATTATGCATATGTCTAGAGGCCAAACTCACATAGTCGTCTCTGCTGGTAATTTTTTAAGTTGGTGGGTCCCTTTGGATTCTCTGGATAAATTTAACGGCAGCTTTTTGTGCTTAAAGTCGCAGAAAGAATCCAGAGAGATTTCAAAACAAGAAAAGTATAGCATCTCTTTTGTGGTCCTTCATTGTAATGGTAAGTAGATAGGCTTTGCTATTCTCACCACAGATGATTAGTTTGCTTCACTGGCAAGATTCCACAAAAGTTCAAAATTAAAGATTTGAATACTACGTTTTCCTTGCGGGGCTCATTTGTCACGGACGCCATATTACTCGTTCTAAGAGGGAAAAGTCAAAAAAAGAAAAAGTATGTTTGCATTTGTTGTAATGCCCCACCAATTTGCGAATATTATAGATTGTACATTTCTCATTAAAAATGAAAAGAGATTCACTGATCGCGTTCAAGCTTTAAATTATTGTAAGCTAAAGGTAATAATGTCTAAAGTTGGTTAAAATGTCAAAGAAAGGCAAACTTTATAAATTATAAAATAATACAAGACTGTCATCTATGGATGCTTGTGTTTTAGGCGGGTCTTTTTTTTTAGTAATGAGAAACAATATTAATAGCATAAATAGAATTTATAAAGCTTATATGGAAAAAAAAATTAGATATGTAAAAATAATATTGATATAAAAATTTTGGTTATTAAATAAATGTAATTAATCAATAAATAGTTAGTTTAGATTTAAGCATAGGAATTGATTATATATATGTATGTATGTATGTACATACATATATAGATGTATATATATGTATGTATATATGCACACACACAAATATAAATAAATAAATAAAGATTTTAAAAATTTGTAATGTCATTAATATTTTGAATTTGATTGCGTATTATTTGTATTCAATTTTGTGAGTGTGAAATTTATATTCATATTTTCAAACATAAATCAAGTATGTAGATCTAAAATTATAAGTTACAAATCTAATTTGGAACAGTTTTAAAGACTAGAACACACCTACATTAATTATTAGTTTCTAGATTTTCTTAAGGAAAACTACTATCTACAAAAAATCATTGGATAGTTTGTGAAAATTGTAAACATCAAGTTCCGCTTGGTCAATTCATGAGTTAAGCAACTTTACAACTTAAAAAAAAAGATTGTTGTTATTGGCCTCCTATCAAGTATTGGTAGGAAACAAAATAAAATTTTCAATCAAGTGTTGGGATTGCTCTGTGAATGCAAAATTAACTCTGTGAGATTAAACATAACGAAAATTATTAAAAGTCCATTGTTCACTATTCTTAAGTTTGATTACTTACCCTTTTCTTGTATTTTTTTGTTGACTTGTATTCCATGAGCGCTAGTCTTAGTTGGCGTCTTTTATGTCTCTTTCAAAATTTGTGGTTGGCCCCATTGCAACAATGTCTCATAATGCATAGTGGTTTTTCTAGCCACAAGTTTAATTAAAGTTATGATTTCTACTCTTTATTTTATTCTATATCACAAATTTTAAGTAAGTTAAACTCAATTTATACATATTTCCTATGGCTCATTTTATAGGTGGCAATAGTCCTTGTTGAAAGGTGTAGAGCATTTTCAATACACTACAATTTTAAAAATTTATTTGAGATTCTTAATTTTGTGATTTAATATATAGCAAGAAGCCATGTAAAGAATGGAACCAAGAAAAGTTGCAACATGTGTTAATGCAACTAACTAAGTAAAAACATAGCCCATTGTAGCATTGAAAATTATCATCCTTGACAATTTCACACTAGGTTTTGCTTCCTCCTATGTGCTTGGAACTATTATGCATTAATTTCCCATTTTTACAAACATTATTGGAAAATAAAAAGGGGAAATACAACTATGCATTTAATATTTTTTCCCTAACACTTTTAATCCCCAAAATGGTTGATCTAGTTAGACCACCTAATTTAGCCCCAAATTTGAATATGTCAGTGTTGGTAATATTATTTTAATTTCCAATTTTAAATGTTGGCTATCAGTATTTTATTTTTAGGAAATTAGAATAATTGAATATAAATACATGGTATTTTCATAATTTCAAATCTAAGAGCTTCAATTGAGAAAATAAAGTATCCTAAAATAAGTCAAGAGAAGAATTATTAATTATTTTAGCAACATTGTTATAGACCTTTCATTGATTAAGTTCAATCTTGAAGGTCATTAAGATGAAGGAAGAAATTATGTTCAAGGAGATATTATGAACAATCATGCCAAATCATGAAAACTTGTTGAGTTATCCTATACATAGAAGTTGCATCAATCTATTGAGTATGTGAGTTAACCTTTTGCAATTATATCGAGCAATCAAGCCATCCATCAATTAACTTATTTGTGGCATCTCTTCTTCAAGGGTTTTCACATCAAGGTAATATTATTATTGGTCATTTATCATTTCAATCAATTATTATTTTTTTGGCCTCTACCAAACCTATAGTATGCCCTCTTGATCATCATAAATCATTGTTCATGGAGGTAGGAATACCAACATAGGGTTTCACTTAGGTAAGCCGCTATACAACATGAAATTTCCACTATTTTTATTTGTGCAGGTCAGATCTAGAAATTTTAATGGGTGATAGTTTGGGAAAGCACAATGCAAACTACAACCTTCAATCTAAAATTTATAGATATAGAAAAGAACCAAGCTAGTATAGAGCATGTTGCACCCTTTTCCTTGAAAATTAGGCACAAATTTATAATACATGTTCTTCTTTGCATCTCAATCTCACATATGAAGTCATTTTGTTACTTTTCATTATAATTTGTCCACTAGATTATATATTTAGATCTAAGGTTATATGTCAAATAAGATTTCCAAATAACATATCAAATTTATCATCCACAAAACACATAAAAAACATAAATCACTAGGGTATTATCTCTCCATGATGGAAATAAGATAATTATCAAAACTATCATGTCCCTTTTTCTGAGAAATCAACGACAAAATTGAGGAATCCTATCACATTTGATCATATGATATCCTCTCGACTTGTGATTTGGAAGATAACATCTGCAATGATACTTTCACATGATATCCATAGCCCATGAAGAAAAGATCATATACCCAAAAGATATCACCATTAGGAGGTCAACAATTCATGCTCATTATACTATAGTAGGATCCCTTCAAGTAATTTTTGTATATTCCTTCGTAGGGGCACATTCCTACTTATGGTTTGGAACATAACATCTACGATGACACCTACACATCCTATCCAAATCTCAAGAGGAATGGATCAAGTACTAGAAATATATTACTATCAGAAGATGATTGTGATAGATAACTGATAATTACTTTAGTAGGAATAATGGGTACATGGCACCTCTGGATCATCTAAAATCAATTACAAAGAAACAAGACAAAGAAAAATACCAAGAAGGCTCATGGATAGGTCAATAGGGCCACATGTTATTCAGAAAGGCTTCTCCATTATCCTTGGGGCTGACCTAGTGTAATGTGGAATTACTTTTCCTACATATCATTTTGGTGAACTCAACATTTTGAACATTAATTAGATCTTAGTGTATTTAGTATTTTCCAGATATGAAATAGTTAGCAAATTATCTAGAAAATATTAAATATAAATTAGATCTAATTAATGTTAAAAATTTTGAGCTCACCAAAATGTTATGTAGGAAAAGTAATTCCTAGGGTTTAACTAGGATTAGTTACTTTTCACTTGTAAAACATTAGAATTGAGATTAAAAAGGGTATGGGATTGAATTACAACCTAAAAGATAATTCAATCAACCTTGGATTTGAATTCTTTAGGGGGATTGAAATTGATTTTTGATGGAAATGCAACACAACTAGCTAGTTTTCAAAATGCAATATTTTGATATGAATATAGAAAATCTGGGAATTGATAACCAAATTTAATGACCAAAAACAATAGAGTAGACACTTATACACTTATGAGCTAAATTTGAGCTTGATTTGAGTGGATGAGGGTGCCAAGGGTTCCCAAGTCTAGGGGTCTAAAGCTGAAATTTGACTTCATAGTCCTCACGTCCTTGGTCTACGGCTTCTTACTTTCGTATGATCTTAGAAGATCTAATATGTTATTTCATATCTAGAAAATACTAAATACAATTTAGGAGATCTAATTAACATTCAAAATGTTGTTGTTTAAACTCTGCGGTTTCAGGTCCCTGTAAAACCTATTTTTTCCTTTTCAAAAACATTCAAAATGTTGAGTCTAGAAAAATGTTATGTAGGAAATGTTATGTTAAAATAAAAGTGTAATTTTATTTGATTTTATATCTTTTTTTGAAAATTATTATATTTTTAGCAGAATTCAATAAATTTTCTAAAGAATTACATAATTGGGTTAACATAGTTTCTAATTTTGCAAAATTTGAAAACCCTAGTTCATTACACTACATTAAAATTTCAAAATCCATCTAAACAATAGCAAATCCAGTTTGAGATCTAAACCAAAATATTTTTAGACATCAGTTACCTATCCTTAGTGCCTCAAAACTAAAAATTTTAGAAATATTTTAAGCTAGTAGGGTGCCCTAGGCACCCTTGTGAAGTTAAAATTTCCTTAGATTTTAGATGCATTTCTTATCTTTTTCCTTTTTTCAAATTTGGAATCTAATTTCCAAATCTATACCTTCAATAGACTTGTACTAATGTTTCCAAAATTTTAACTTATATTAAAAAGCACAAAACATAATTTGAATTTAGAAATTAATGATTAATCTTATAGAAAGTATAGCAATTTGATGATGTCATATCCCTTTCTTCATGCACGTTATATACCTATTAATTTCCCTTTAGTCTTGATGAATTTGATATATTATATGATTCCCTTGAGGAATTCATCTCACCTAGATCATTCACTAAGGCTTCTAATATTACAACACACCAAAAAAAAAGATAAATCATCAACACTCATAACACTCATGTTTATTCTTCTCTCAATATCTCACCTACTTATGAAGACAATATCTTGCTACAAGAAGATTTTATATTGAGATTCATCATAATCATATTTGTTTCCCTCCCAATAACTCTCCTACTTGGGAAGGTATTGTGGCACAAGAGGATAAAATAATTCATACATTTTGATGAGTCCAGATACTAGTTAGTTTTTATATCTTTTATACCTTCTTATAGACATTACCAGGACATTTCTTATACATTATGCTATCTTTGATATCTATTATGCAAACATTGAACCTGGTTTAAGTATATGGAAATATAATTATGATGTGATGGTTAATGCATGATTTATGTGTGAATATGTGTGAATTATGATTGGATCTCTATGATTAGTCATGGTTGTTAGTATTGTGTACATGTTTTGTGAACTAACCCCTTGCAGCCAGAGGAGGTACTATAGCCCACAACCAAAGGATTTCTTGAACAATGAAATATGGAATGTCCTAGAATAAACTGAACATGATGACTACAACATGTAGACATTTAATGAAGGAGAAAGTGCATCACTATAACATTCAATAAAGATGGCGGTGAAGGAAGAAACCTGTTATAATTGGGATTCTAGCGTAACTAATTTTTAGTGTTTCATGTTCCATTCTATTGCAACATAGTCACAATCCAACATGAAATTCAAGATTCTTATTTTGTAGTTGCATTTAGCTTTAATTGAATATTTTTAACCCTTTGAAATCCAAGGAGTGGTCATTAATGGTTTTAGTTTAGAGTCCTATTTTCAATAAGTTTCTCCATGCCTATATGTACAACACAATGGTTGAGTCTTAAGTTAGCTAGTTGAAAAAATGAAAAATAAGTTTTGGGGATTGTGAAAATGTGTGGATTCAATAGACCTATTTTCCTTTCTCTCACTAAGAAATTAGATCCAAATAGTGAATTGATTACCAACCCTTAGGTGAATCAAGCCAAAGTGTGAATCTTCATATTTCCTTACGATTGAACGATGGGGATCCAGGTTAAATAACACTTTGGGGAGAAAAACTAAAAAATATCAAATCAACACCAAAATGAAATCTAACACTTGAAACAACAATATTAAACTCAATATTTTCAAAACAAGAAAATATAATGCAAATCTGAGAAGGGGAGAGACTTGTGTAAAAATCACCAAAATTTATTTTTAGAAAATGATCTAAGACTCATTCACCCATATAAAAATGGGTCCAATTACATGGGTTGCAACAATATTTTGAGAGCCTTTATTGTAGATCTAAAGCTTCTGATTTTTCCAGGTTTTAGTGCCAACAAGTCAAAAATCTGATATGTAGGTGAGATTATGTGATTTGACAACTGTGACAACTTTGTAAATCTTTCTCTTCAAAAGGTCTTCAAGTCTTCTTCAACCTAAATCTGCAATTGCAAACAAAAGAGAGAAAAATGTTTATTTTTGGGTTAATGGGGGTTTTCCCTGGTCAAACCCCATTTTGGTAATCAAACCTTGAATTGAAATAATGCATTAAAGAGAGAATGAAGAATGAACAAAACTATATGTTACCACTCAACAAACCCTTGTATGAAACCTTTATAATGGATATCTTAGGAGGTCTGCAACTTGCTTGAGATGGTTGAATTGGATGTCGATCTTGAGACTTGAATCTTGCTTGAAATGATACTTTGAATGCTTTACTTGATCATGAAACCTACATTACAATGTTATCTCCAAAAATATGCATGATGCAAGAAGACTTTGACATGATGGATGGATCTTGAATGCTGCAATAAATCTTTGATATATTTTCTCTTGAATTTCTTTGGTCACAAACATTTTTATACTTTTTCCCACTTCAAATTGCTAGGTGAAACATAGTGAAATAAACGTGTATTTATAGGTATATATCCTTAATTTCTTGAAATTCAAAATATCACAAGTAGATGTTGAAATATGGATATGAAAACATTAAAATACCACCAAAAATATAATTTAAATTTTGGTCCAAAGGTTTAGGGAGGAACTATTCACCCATGGGAAAATGGGTCCCAGGTCCATAAACCTGGAACACACTTTGCTCAATGTAAAGTGTTATTTTTAGGCATTAATTATTGTCAGGTTTCCCCTTAATAAAATGTAATTAATTAGGCTCAAAAATGAGTTAAAGGGATAATTAAGGAATAATGAAGCTCAATTAATTAAGAGGGCCCACATAAGTGTGTAAATGTAAAGGGGTACATTATTAATTCCAATTTTACCTAGGAGGTCCCAAACAAGTGAGAAAATGTAAAGGGTTACATTTTTCTACACTACATTTAGCCCCTACTTTGGTGAGAGGTTGATCTTACATCAAAATCACACTAAAGTAGACAATCAAGAGAGGTCTAATTGTACAATAGTTGGAAAGATAGGATGACCAAGATCAAGGAAGGTGATGAAGCCTCCAAGATTGAGATTTCATGGAAAAACCACCAACGACACAAGAAGGCACATGCCTATGTTAAATATATATATATATATATATATATATATATATATATATATATATATATATATATATATATATATATATATATATATATATATATATATATGTATATAGAAACAAAAAAATACTCAAGCATACAATGTCAGAGACTAAAACAAAGAGAAAAAAGAAAAAGAAAAAGAGATAGGATCAACCATTTACTTTCCAATGTGATTTGGAACACACCTCAACTATTTTTCCAAAAATGTTTACAAGTGGAACTTGTCCAAGATGCAAAAAGAAATGCATGATTTGGTGGGCTAGAGAAATCTGTTGTCTAGAATAGGTGAGCCCCCAAGGGTGGAAAATGAGAGAATCTTCTTAGGCTCCCTTACCATACCAAATTTATAGCTTAGATAACTTTCATAAAAAACCACATAATACAAAATTCAAGATCCATAAGACTTAGCAAGTTGCTTTATGCTAAACACTTATAAAAAAACAAGTCATGAATGGCAAGCAAAATGTGTTATGCTTGATGGCCATGAAAAAGGGTTGAAACTTTGAGCTTCATAATGTTAACAAGTTGCATTATGCTAAACACTTATTTGGAAAGCCCTATGCCAAGTCATATGTTTCTAAATAATGCTATGTTATGAAAAAGGAAGAGGTTGCACCCAAAATTAAATCCCAAAATAACATAAGGGATCCACAGATTTAGGGTTAGTGTATGTCTTTGCTACAATGATATTATAGAGCTCGAAAAATTCATCATTCCCCAAATAACTCATGGAATAGGAAGAATGGCACATAGAAAGTGAAAAAAGAAAAGAAAAATGTTTGGGTCAACATGGAAGAGACCTAAATTTCTCAATGCCTTGCATCATTCCTAAAATAAAATCACATGATAAAGAAAAAAATAAAGGTGGCTTACAACATATAGAAGAATGAAGGTATAAAAAGAGGAATGTACATGAATATACATCAAATAGAATAGTACAGGGGATCACATTATGCACATGTAATCACAAAAAGAACATGAAAATTAAAATAAAGTCAAGACTAGTAAGACACATGAAATTCAGCCTATAGAAAATTGTTCACATCTCAATCTTGTTCATCATATGTGGAAGGCAGACAACTAGCTAAAGGGACAACATCAAGTGCCAAACTAGGACAAGCACCAAGTTTAGCACATGGTGAATCATTATTTTTGGGAGGATCATCATGATTGTTATCATTTAAGCTCATGGAAGTGGAAAATAATAAATTTAACTCTTTATTCACTTCCTCAGCAATCTTTGTAGTTTCATTATCATCACCTAAGTTGATCACAATAGAAGGTATAATGATAATATCCATGGAAGGTCCTCATTCTTGTTGTGTTTGAGGTTTAGGATTTTCTTAGTTCATTGAAGGAGAAGAATCATCATGCATTTCTTGAGGTAAGTTTGGATTTTAATTTTGTGTGTTTTTATTTTCTTCTTTCTCTTGTAACAAACAAGTAATAGCATAATTTCTACACTTGTGATCTCTAGCATCTAAGTTCCTTTTCATTCAATTTTCAAGTTGTGATTGTGTAGAAGCAGGTTTATCAACCATATGTTTCTTTTCTTCCCTTAAGGGAGGAATGGAAGGAACCATGTGAGGTTGTTTAACCACTTTCTATTTAACCACTTTCTCTTTATCTTTCTAAACTTTGTTGATTTTAGGAGGCACATCAAGACTTATTTGGTTATCTCGTGGTATCTTATAAGAAATAGGTGGAGAATTGTCCTATTTTGGTTTTCATCACTTGGAACAACTTTTGGTTCTATGGAAATGGAAATTATACTCCCTTCTTGGAGATAGTGCAATTTCTTGCATAATTTGGACCTATTTTGGTACCCTTGCATTAAATATCCCTTTAAATAATCATTAATAGGCCTCTAAGAACCTTTATTTTGGATCTCGAGGCTTATTTCAACTCAAAACGCATCAAAACCATCAAAAACATTAAAGTTTCTAACAATCCATCCCAAAAAATCTAGGGTGCAACTCATACACCCCCTTGGGCATATGATTCCCCCTAGGTGGGACCCATATGTGAGTAGTGGTGTATGAGTCCCATTTCACCCCTTTTTTGAGTTTGAGTGGGAAATTAAAGTTTTTAATTCAAATTTTTGGTTGATTTCAGATTTTGAGATATAAATAACGGTAAATTAGGTGTAATTCCTATATAAACAAGCTTCTAAAGTTATTTTTGATCTATGCAAGAATCTAGAAGAGCAATTTCAAGATCCAAGCATTCAAGCATTCTTCACAAGAGCATTCAAGAGCAAGTAATCAACAAAGTTGAATCCTTGGAGCAACATTATTGTGTTTTTTTAGGTCTTCAAGCTCACTTTCATTCAATATCTAGCATTGTAAAGGGTTGATTATGGTTGCCTATAGTGAATCATGATGGATTCTAAGTTGGGGAGATGCAACTAACCATCAATCCAAGCCTAATGACTTATTTCCTAAGTGATTCCATCCTTCGTTACCACTCTATTTTCATCCTAAGGAAGGTACATGTCTTATTTTAGATTATTAGCATGAATAGAGATCTCCCAAAGTGAGTCATTCATCCTCATGCTTCATACATACATCTTATTCTAGCACATTAGAATAGGGTTGCACTGCATTTTTGATTTCCTAATCTTAGACATACTTAAGGTTAGGGTTTACATTTATATTTACATCCATGATCCATTTTTTCTATCAAGATTTAATTACCAAACTAGGGGTTTGATCGAGGGAAACCCCCCATAAGAAAATCAACAATATATTCTATTTGTAGACCTTTTTATAGGTTCATATCAAAAAATTAGTTTGGAAAGGAAGATCAAAGATTGGAGTATATATTTAGACTTTGAATTATTAAAAAAGTAGAATGGGACTAATATGCCAAAAGTGGTGCATGAGTCCCACTATAGGAAAATTTCCATAGTTTTTTCATATCTTGAATCTACACTATCAAAAACTTGTTCCAAACTAGAAACCCTAGTTTGGGATTGATACACCCAAATCTAGGCATATGAATCTAAGTGTTCCCTAATTCTAGCATTTTTTAGTGTTTTAGAGCTCATTCTAGGCATATTCAAGTTCCCAGGTGCACACCTTTGATCTCTGAGCTTTGTGTTCTGATTTACATTCTTTTGTAGGTCATTTAGTGAATTCTTGCATCATTAGGTTTTAGCATTAGGACTTTCATTTCATTAGTCTTTCCAAGCCCTAGCTTGGTGGTGAACCCCTTTCTAGTTTCTAATCCAAAACTAGTACATCCCTATTATAGACCTCTCTCCCCTTTACACCATTAGATTGAGATCTCTAGGGTTTTCCTTGAATGAGAGAGTGAAGAAGAATTTTATTCTATCTCCCAAGCATAGAACTAAAATTTTTAACCTTTCAGTTTCAATCATGATTTTTGTCAAGGATAGGAGGGGAAATCATGGGTTGAGGCATATTAGGAAGGGTTAATTTTACTATGGTTTTTTCCTTAAACTTTTGATAGGATTTAAAAAATAATTCTTCATGAGGCCTAATAAGTTCCACTGGCTTGGACCAAAAGAAATCCAATGAGCAATTCATATTGGATGACACGAGATTAAAGCCACTATGATGTATAGTAAAGATCTCATTTCCAAATGGAAACTTTAAGAATTCATGCACAACTGATAAGATGATGTATTCATGGAGTGAAACCATGGGTAGCTGAACTTCACACAAAATTTTTCCAATGAGAGGATGATGGAAAATGAGACACACAATATTTTTGATCAAAGTTTTAAAGGAAGAGTTATTGAGCCTATCAGAGGGAAAGAAAAACCATTAAGCATTTGGATGCATGCTTTTGGACTTTCATAATTATCTTCATAAAGCTCATGCACAAATAAGAATTCTTTAGTGATCACATTATTTATACAAATGAGATCAATTAATATCCCATTAGTAGGGTTGTCATTGATTCTTCTAGCTATGTAAAGAGGACCATCATGTGCATGTCTAATAATTTCATGTTGTGATAAAGCAATGTCAAGCGACATCTTGGTTAGGACCTTACAAGGTTTAACTTCAATGAAGTTGACCAAATGGTTTATAGTGTTCTTCTCTTTATTTCTTATGTGATGTTGCATGATGTGATTAAGGTTATGCACCATTTCTATTCCTTGTTTATTTTTAATCAATTCTCTTAGGTTTTGTATCATAGGAACAACATTATCGATGATGGATTCAGAACTTACAAAGTTTTACAATTTATCTAACTCTTCATCCATTCTTCTAAGGCTCTCATGAGGGAAATTAGCAATCATTGCATCAACATCAGTCACATTAGGTGTAGGTAGAGAAATTAACAATCATTACATCAACATCAATCACATTAGGTGTAGGGTTGGAAATGGACTCCAAATCAGAAAGATATGATGCTCAAATTCCAAGTTCACTAAAATGAAACAAAGAAAAATAGGTTTGGGGGAATGTGAAAATGTATGGATTTGATAGAGCCATTTTCCTTTATTTCATTAGGAAATGAGATCCGCCCAATGAATTGATTATCAACACTTAGGCGAATCAAGCCAAATTGAGAATCTTCAAATTTCCTTATGACTGAAGGATGAGGGTCAAGGTCAAACATCAATTTCGAGAGAAAAACTAAAAATAGAAAATCAACACCAAAATGCAATATAACACTTGAAACAATGATATTAAACTCAATATTTATAAAACCAGAAAATAGAATGCATGTCTAAGAAGGGAAGAGACTTGTCTATCATTTACCAAAAGTTCTTTTAGAAGCTAATCTAATACTCATTGACTAATGGTAGAATGATTCCAAGTACAGGGGTTGCAACAATCCTTCGGGAGCCTCAAGTGTAGATTTGACGCTTCTGTTTTGTCCAAGTTTCAGTGTCAAAAAGTTAGAAATATATTTTATAGGTGAGATTTCATGATTTGAAAACTTTGAAAACTTTGTAAATATTTCTCTTCAAAAGGTCTTTAATTCTTCTTCAATCTAAATCTACAATCATAAACAAAACAAAGAAAAATGTTTGTTTTTGGGTAAATGGAGGTTTTCCTTGGTCAAACCCCATTTTGGTAAGAAAACCTTTAATTGAAATAATGCATGAAAGAGGGAATGAACAATGAACAATGCTATGTTTCCACTCAACAAAACATTGTATGGAACCTTGGTAATGGAGATCTTAGGAAGTTTGCAACTTGCATGAGATGGTTGAATTGGATCAGGATCTTGACACTTGAAATGATACTTTGAATGCTTGACTTGATCATTAAACATAAATCACAATGTTAGCTCCAAAAACATTCATGATGCAATAATACATTGACATGATGGATGAATCTTGAATGCTATACTAGTTCTTTGATATATCTATAGACGTGTAAAATGTTCTAATTGACATTGGACATCTTATCTTAATCACTAACACCAATTCATCCTAAAGCATCCCTTCGTCTAACCATTTAATCGAATATCTTTATTTAATTAAATTCATTAATTTTCCTCTCTTAATTAAATAAATCGTGTATTTAATTAAATCTCTTTTGTTAATTAAATCCATCAATCTAATCTAATTATCCCTATTTAATTAAATAATTAATTTTATTTAATTAAATCTCTAAGGTTTATCTATTAAATTAAGTAAATTAAAACCATATTTAATTTAATCTAGCTTCATCCCCTTAGTTAAATAAATCAAAACCCTTTATTTAATTAAATCTTTAAATCATATTCTTCTCATATTTGATTTAAATCAATCCATAAATTTAAGTCAAATAGGTCACATCATTTAATCCTTCATTAAATTAATTAACCTTGATTAATTTAAACTCTTCTCATGTCCCATCCTCCATGTTTTTCCACTTGCACATGAAAATAGAGTTATTTGATTTATTAAATCTCTATTTATCTTCAACATGGCATAAAGGAGGAATATTCTTCAAAGTTTGAAATTCAAATCTAAGTGGACTTTTTCCTTCCAACAAGGCATTCACTCCCTCTTACAAGTCATTTTGCATTAAGCCAAGTGGCCATTACGCCATTTGACTTTCCCTCCACCTTGTCATTAATAAAATTTTAAAATTCAAATATTGGCATTTATTGGCACATTCATCAAAACTTGCACATCCTTGGCCCATTCACATTTGGACAAGTGTTACCTTGCCATTGAATATAAAATAGTCCTGCATTGCTCTATTTTGGGAATTCTTTCAACTTGATGTTCTATAAATAAGAGGCTTCATTCCTCATTTGATCATCCAAAACTTGAGTAAAACTTACTATACTCAAATCTTTAGCAATCTTCATCCATACTTTTGAGTTATAGCTAGGCTATGTAGGTTTCTATCTCGGAGCATTCATCACTCTTCATCAAAGTGGATCAACTTTCATCACCAAATCACCATTGGATCATTGGAGTTGGGAACGGGCCAATTTTCACATCAAATTGGCACCAATTCCCTCAAGAGATTCAAATTTTTCTTTGCTTTAGAATAGGATTTGATATGTTTTAAGATTTGTTGTGTTCTTTATTTCATTTCCTCTCTCTTTTGCAATTTAAATGAATTTCTTGAGGAATCATGTTACTAATCTTGCATTTGATTTAACATATTGATTGTTTCTTGTGTATGTACTGGTTTGGCTCCATGGTTCACATTTTGGCACTAGAAGGAGGGCCCAATCTCATTTTCTAATCATGTTTTTTGTCAAAATTTTCATGCTTTTTTTTGTCTATAGGAAAACTTCATCGCTGGAAGCTCAACGTTGCTCTATAGAATTGTTGAAAACTATGAATTGTGATGCCTCTGACTTCCCACCAAAAATTTTGAATTCTAAACTATCGTTGAACCTATCTAACTTGCGAGAATCTTTTATAAATCTAAATTGCACCATTGACCAAAAGGGTGATGCCTTCGTGCTCACTAGTCTGGTCACAAAGCGACGTTCATTAGCAAGCAACACTTTACAACACCATTGGTGAATTCAAACTATGACGCCTTCGTGGATTGCACCACTAGAGGGGAGTATAAGGTGAAATTTTATTTTTAGCACGTGCTTTTTTTCAAATTATGCTTGTTTTGTCTGTTTTCTACTTTTTCAACTTTTATTTCTACAAAATATAACTGACTTTCTTGTAGGTTGGATCGATCAAAGATGAAAAGGGAAGGGAAGCATGATGATATCATTTCACAAAAGCAAGTGTTTTTAAACACTCTAGTGTTTGTTTAACACTCTTAGAGGATTCACTATTCCTCTTAAGGAAAAATTTGTTATCTCTTTATGATTAGGACTTACTAATTTCATTTTGGGATTTAAAAAGAACCTTTTAAATTCTTGTTACGAAAAGGCTTAAATTGAACATTAGGACTCAAATTTACTAGAGTTTGTTTTGGGCTTAATAATCGAACAAGGAAAATTGTCACACTTACTTTTGTGCTTTAAAACAAATTCACTTTTTCTTTGTGGACTTAAAATGAACAAGTGTTTTCATTATTTTGTAATTAATTACACAAAGTAATATCATCAAAAGACATATGTGCTTCTCTCGTGCCTCACGAGGATCTTGAGAATCAAAATGATTTTGGTGACATTAATTTGTGTAAATAATTGACCATACACACTTCAATTTGGGTTTAAAATTAAACAACAAATTGTGTGTGTGAGTAAATATATTGCATGTGTTCTCCCTTTGTTTCTAAATGGAGGTGGATCAAACTATGAATGCATTTACTCAATTTTTTCTATCTTAGAAGGCCTGCCTTGGGGAAAAAGTACTCAACCAAGGGAATGACTCAACCGATAACACTCTGAACCCGAGACTATTTCCAGTCGAGATATAAATGTGGGTACTATAATAAACACCAGTATCACACATTTGGCTCCGATGAGAAGGGAAACAATGGTATCTTGCCATGTTGGGTCAACTCCTACAAACGGAAAGTCTGAATTAAAACCCTTGTTGTAGAAAGGCCAAAATCCCTATCTATTTGTTGGTGCAAGAACGGTCATTCTGAAGCTGCCCCACACTTCTACGGTCTTTAGTATAAATGGAAATCATTCCATGGGATTTTCATGGGTGTTGATGCTTGGTTGCCCCGTATAAGTGAGAGTCGTGGAGGGGAGCCAGTGGGGTCAAGAATCTAACCATTCGCTAAAGATAAGTGTAGTTGGACTTGTCCAAGTGGGGACTCAACAAATATTGTCTTTCATATCCATAAGTTTGTGCTTGCTCTTAGTTACGAAATGCTTTGGTTGTTTGAAAAAAAATTAGAAAGAAACACTTGACATCATCATCAAAATTTCAAACCCTTTAGGGTACAAATACAATTGACCAAATTCATGTGTTATTGCTTTCCCTTGGGATTTTATCCTTAGAGGTTTCATTACATCTCAATTTTCCTACTAAAGTTAAACAATAGGTAACCCTTTCCTTGAATTAATCAAATTTCCACATAACATACTTTGTGAGATTTAAAGAAATTGAGACATTGGACATCTAGTTTGAAAACCTAATCAAAGAAAATTTTGTGGTAAAACAAAATCACTAAACAAAGATAACAAAATTGGCTCTCACATGTGTTAATTCCTTGTGATTACCAAGAAAGCCAAAATCCTGAAACAAAAGTCCTTGAGCCAAAATTCAAAATTTAGGAGTCACACTTGAAAGGTCATCAAAAAATACATTAGGAGGGTATGTACAGGATCATCATGGAAAAACCAGGCCCATAAGTGGCAAAAAACTTAGAAAAATCAGAGTTAGTAAACTTGATGTAAAAATTTGAATAAGTTATCAATATTATTTCAAAAATATGTAAGAATAGAATCTATAGCAAATTGAATGTAGTTTCTAAACTACTAGGTTTATTTAAATATAAATATATATATATATATATATATATATATATATATATTTGGTGGAATTTTGAAATTTCAATGCAACAATACTTAAATTTCAGGGAAAAAATAAGAACTAGGTGTTTCTCTGACCACCCTAACCACAATAAAATGATAATATTTTTTTATAATATTTTAGATATAAGTAGAGGATTCATGTTCGGATGTGAAAAATATTTTGTTGTATTTTTTTTCCAAATAAATAATTAATTATGATTTTCTTATT
>VDFB02000003.1:460600946-460795628 GCA_007258455.2 Sequoia sempervirens
AGACATACACTTGCTTTATATTTTTTCCTAAAAATTTAAAACTACTGAATTGAAATTTCAAATTTTCACCAAATAGATTTTTTTTTTTTTCAAAAAAAGAATAGTATCTCAAAAACTACATTCAATTTACTACAAATTTTGTTCTTACATATTTTTTAAATTATGTTAATAACTTATTCAAATTTTTACATCAAGCTTCCTAACTCTGTTTTTTCTGAATTTTCATTGCCACTTAAGGGCCTAGTTCAAACCCCCATGATCCTACACTGACCCATCCCTAGATTGAGATCTTTAAGGTTTCCTTCAATGAAACTTGAAGAAAATTGGTCCAGGTCCCTAAACCCTAGTTTGTGTTCCCTCTCCCAAAAGGTGGAGCAACCTATTTTCTTCGTTTCAAAGTGTAACATCCCTTTACCCTTGAACAACCTCAAATGGATCCTTTGCCTCAAATTTCACCTTCAAATGACTATCTACTTCATTCATTCACTCTCTCTTGGAAACTTTTTGATCTACTTGGAATTCTACTTGATTATTCTCACTTCTACACACTTCATTTACAACATTCTCACCTCAATTAAGGCAACATGTTTTTTTTTGTGAACTCAACCTCTTCGTTGTTGTGGCAATGTCGACATTTGCAAGCTTGCAAGCTCACTCCTTCTCCCATTTGTCTTGAGTGCACATGGTTGAAGGTGATATTGTTCCATTTTCTTTTCTTTAGAATTATCGCATTGTTTTCATAGCATATTGTTGTTTAGTATAGTGCATTGTACATTCATTTTGATACTTTCTTTATCACATTTCTCTATTGTTTCTATAAAGGTTGTCCATGGAGGTGTAAACACCAAAGTGGGTGACTGACTACAATAGTCCTCTATACACAACCCCAATATTTCCCGTCACTATGTGTAGGTATTTTGTTCATGTGGAGCTTGCAGGAGGCCGGATTGGCGTAAGTTGGATTTCTACTACCCTTGCTTGTCATTTCATTCATAATCAATCTATCTTTCAAGTTAAAGTATTCTTCTTGTTATTTTAGTAATTTAGTTGCTTTTTGCTTTATGTTATTATATTAAACTCCATTTGTCAAGTCATTAGCAGGTTTCTTTTGTTCTTAGATTGTACCTTACGCTTGATGTTCGTATAGACGCCAATACCCAACTGAGACACCAATGCGTTGCACTATCATTCGTTCGTCGTGTTGGAGTCCTTTGGTAGTGAGCTACCTAAGTTGTAGCCTATGTCTAGGAACCCGCTCACCTAACTTCCTGAACCTCTTAGATTGGTAGAAGGAAAGTGACAGTTCAATTGTCCTTCATTTTCACCTTTTTAAACATCAAACCTAACTTAAACAATCCCTTAATGTGAGGTAGATCAATGTAGATGATTGTTCTAGACCCTCCCATGACCTTGGGTCCTGAGCAGTCAGTCCCCATCCTCTACAATACCAAAATATTAATGCTATCAATCAAAATGTATGAAAATATAAACTAAGAAATAATATTCATGGAGTTGAATCTAGATAAATTACACATGGCTAAGAAGAGATTGTCAATATCTTTCCAATGCCTATTTATTTGTGAAAAATAGAGATTCTAGACAAAAGAAATGAATTGAAAATGTAAAACACAAAATTTTGACTTTAAAATCTACTAAAATACTAACAATAAAATCTAGAAAAATAACCAACACCACTATAAATTTCTTCAAATTGAATTTTCATTGTGTATAGTCTTATAAAAATCCTATAATGCAGGCTTGAGATATGCCCTTTGGAAGAAAAGTGCTCCTTTACGCAATAAAAGGAGATTGGAAACATTGTTCATTGACTGAAAACATTATTCATGCTAGAAACACTATCACACTTGAAAAATTGCTACTTATAATCACAATTACAATTCACCACTAAAAGCACTACTCAGATGGTCATATGACCTCCAAAAATAGTTTGCTTCACAAATTCCTATGCTCAAATCTGATATGCTTTATATAGATTGTGGTTTTGATATCTTCTAAATGTAATGGTTTGGTAATTTTTATACTAGGATATATCGTATGAAACCTCATGATTAAAACCCTAAATAAATTATGAAAAAAACTTTACAAATATGAAACTCTAATACCATATTAAAACTGATAGATAACGCCAAAAACTTTAAGATCACATGCAATATTCTTTTTCTTTGATTTCAATTATTGTGTGATTATGACTACTATAAAGTTGCCTATCAGCTCTAACATTAGGACCACCTATTGTTGAATAATTTTAGCGTGAGAACTCTTCATAGTTTTCCTTATATAAGAGTTGACATCCTTCTAAAAACCCCCCTTTACTATATATCAAAACCTTAAAAACAGAAAATCGCTTATATTTGCTTGCTCGTTGAGATAAGTAGGCATTTTTGGATCAATAACAGGGAGCGGTAGGGTCGCACCCATATGCACAGCCGGCGAACTGATTTCCAAGCATCTCTTGTCCTTGTGCAGTCGGTTTGGAGTGATACCTTGCCATATAACTTTTGTCTATTTATTTGCAGATAAAGTTTGCAGTAATACATGACCATACAAACTTTTAGCTTTTACTCCACGAAAATAGCATTCGACAATTACTTGTGGAGCGATATGTGTCATATAACTTTTGTCCGTTTATTTCAGGATAAACTTTGCAGTCATTCACATCCATATAAACTGATGGCAGTTATCGTCACAGCAGGGCAGGCTTGAGGGCGAAAATTTTATGAGGATTTGATCTTTTAAATATCTTTTATTTGATATTTAAAAAGAAAATGTCAAAAGTATTTAATTTCAATTTTATTAATTATATATATTAAATAAATAAAAAATTGAATAATAAGTAGAAGATTGATAAATATGCTTTTTTTTTTGTCTTATGGTTCTTTTAAAATTAAAAAAATTCTTGTTAGATCATTAATCATTTAGATATCCTATATATATTATTAAAAAATGAAGTATAAAATTAGAAAAAGAATGATAATTATTAGTATAAATGAAAAAATCTTAAATTTACTATTCAATAAGTTTTTAAATTCATATTCAAATCACTCTTTTTAAATAATTTAAAAATTAAAAAGATAATATTCTAAATTAATATATATTTTTATAATATGTATTATAAATTAGAATATTATGTTATATTTATGTAAATATAGCAATTGATCTAATAAATTTTAAAATTGCAATATGAAATCTAAAATTGAAAAAAGGGGGCACATAGATCTAGGCCTGTACCAGGGATCCAATATGAAAAGCAAAAGCAACTTTATTCTAGACAAATAATTATTTGCAAATCACATGGTAGTACAGAAGGAATATAATTCCAACACCATGAACCAAATACTAAGTGCCTAATATATATGCTCTCAAATCATCTAAATTTGAATAATCAAGGCGATGATGAGTCATCACAAACGCTATACAAATATATATAACAGAGCTCTCAGATGTTGGATAAATGATGCTGATCTCGCAACCAAGAGTTCGCTGTCGGCTTCCTACGCAGATTTTTGTTCTGCTCCGAAGCCTTGTTTACAGCGGTCGAAGACATTAAGTTTAGGAGATTATCCAGATTATTTTAATGTGGTCGCTGATTTTACAGATATACAAATACATATACTTATAACACGACTCTCAAACAACATTTAAGAAAAGCAGTAGAAAGAATCTAAACTGCTCCATGCTTAGCATCGCCATCCGTGATGGGAAGAACCACCTCACGACTCATAGTATCCACAATAGCATCTGCAACACCTTCGCCGAGTCCTTCGATAAGTCCGTCCACAAAGATTTGAACAACCTGAGAAGCATAACGAGCAGCCCTGCCAACCTTGCTCAGCTTAGGCGGCACAGTAAGTCCCTGCTGCTCGAGGCCATTTATCACACCTTTTGCACAGAGAGCGTGGAGATAGAAGTCACAGGGAGCGCAGTAATATACCCAGGTGGTGCCCTTTTTGTTGCAGACATTGCAGGTGTAAGGGGAGCTTCCAGAGATGGGGGAGCCGGCTAAGAGCTTGAGGGAGTGCTGAGGATGCTCTTTGATGGTGAGCTCAGGAGGGAGCTGGGAACAGCAAGGGTGAATGTTGAAGGAGCAGGTTGGGCAGCGGAAGGCGAAGCCCTTGGTGGCCTTTCCACAAATCTCGCATTTCGACTTCTTCAACCCGCCTGGTTTGTTCTGGAAGAGGACCTGGTGGTTCGTGTGGTAGGGGTGGGAAGAAATTGATGGTGCCTTGGCGCAGAATTCGTGTGCATTGAAGCTGCACTGGTTGCACCTGTGTCGAATACAGACAAATGTTATTTAACAAACATGCAATTTTACTTTTAGTTATATGATTATTTATGTGATGGCTTTTTATCAGAATTTTGTCATAAATTTGAGAACATTGTGTCAGTTTAGAAGAAATCGTCTAATATAAGATTTCCTTTGCTTTCTTTTTAATAGACGATACGTATATGTTTAAACGTAAGAAAAGAGAATTCATTATTGTATTATAATAAGGAAGAATTTTACTCTTTTATATTTATTCAACACATTTACCATACTTTTCTTTCTATACAATCACAAGATTAATTTAACTTATTATATTTAAATGATATTGACAATAAAAATAATTTTTAAAAAATACTATATTTTATTTTTAGGAATATTTTTTTTTAAAATAAAAAAGAGAATGATTAATTTATCATTTTTATATATGAATTAAGAAATAAATTATTTGACATAATCTAACTTCAAAATAACAAAACTTAAATTCAAATCTTTATCTTTATAGAAACAGTAAAATTGAATTAAATGTACTTTAAATCAAGACACCTAAGATTGCTGCAATCTAAATATGAAACTAGTAAATTGACTATAATTTGTCTACAAATATACTTTACTTTTAATTTTCTTATACCCATCTTTATTTTAAATGATTTATTTTACATTTTCTATTTTGATGTATATTTTAGAAGAAATCATCTAATATAAGATTCTTTTTAGGTGGTCCAAACTATATTATTATAGGAATCCCAAATATGTAATTTAAACAAAAAGTATAACTGTTAATATAATATTAAAAGTACTTTTAATTTTCTTATACCCATCTTTGATTTCTTTTACATTTTCTATTTTGATGTATATTTTAGAAGAAATCGTCTAATATAAAATTATTTTTAGGTGGTCCAAACTATATTATTATAGGAATCCCAAATGTGCAATTTAAACAAAAAGTATAACTGTTAATATAATATTAAAAGAGAAGTGCGTGCCTATGAAAAGATAAAGCTGCTTGCACTAGCTGAATTGGTGATTCTGCTCGGAAGATAAGAAGAACAGGCTCTTTTAAAACTTATAATGATTGAAGAAATTCTTTCTTACCCGATCCTTTCCAACAGACTTCATTTTCCACTGGAGAACGTTCTTAATGCTTGTAATAGTTAACAGAGCAGTATCTGCAAATTGATCTAGCTAAGAAAACGTTCTAAGCCTCCCATTTTCCACACAAACAGAACACGTCGCTTAAACTGGCTTTTTGGAATATTTGTAAGCCTCGTTTTTATTTCTAACTTCGACATTTTGCAGAGAGGAAGTTAAGAGTTCTTATTGAAAAAGTAATACACCTAGCCGATCAAAAACTTCTAAGGTGTAAAGATTTGCAAAGCTTACTTCCTAATTACTGACGTAGTTTATTTATTTAGACTTCCCTTAAATACTCTATTCCAGTAGATCTTATGAAAAGTAATATTAATATAATATGAAAAACAAACGAAAGGTAACGATTAAAACCAAGATCTCCTCCCTTTTCCTTCATAGATTCTACATTTAGGAAAGCAGATACATAATACCCATAACGAGCAACTTATCCATGACAGAAAGAACAATTGAAATTAATGTCAGGCAAAATAATAAAAAAAATTAAGCCTGCAATGACAAAAACCGCTTTACTGCCAAAACTTTGAAATGCGATGAAACCTGTAATCTTTAAGCAGACAAAGAAAATAAAGAAATCATAAAGGTAAACCTGTATCTTAGTCCAGCTCCATATTCCTTGCAGGCGCTGCAGACGTAGGGTAATTGGTCAAACATGAGATTGAGAGGATGTTGTGAATGACTGAAATGCTGAATCTCCTCCCCTATTTTAGGAACCATTTGCGGAGTTGCCATCAAGTCTGAAAATATCTTACTCAAATCTGTCAAAAACGAATAAGCCCACCTAAACTCTTACCTTTGGCTCAATATTTTACAAGGACTTATTACTCTCACTTATCTGCAGCCCTTTTATCACGAAGGGCCAGGATTTTAGAACTCTTGCCAATGGTATTATCTAAACCGCCTTGCAGCAAAATATAACAGTATTCAGTGGGAACTCATCTTCAAGACAATGAAGATTCGTGTTCACTTGCAATCAACATTTTCAGTCTCATCTCATATAAAAAGCAAAAATCTAGCTTGCTCAACAATCTCTATCTCTTAGATTAAAGCACAAGATACATTTTATGTGAACAGGAATAGTTTAGTTTACGTGTAGTTTAAGAAACCTAACGGACTCGGCATTTTTTTCAAACATTCCCAATGCCGGATCATGGAGATGGAATTTGCCAGCTTTTTCGCGGGTCGAATCAAATGAGGGATCTCCTGTACTGATCTCTAATGACTTTATTCGATGCAGTTCTAAATCTTCACTAACCAGTATTAATCTATACCATGGTTTGATCCACTGTGTTATTTCAAGCCCAAAAAATCTCTTAATACATCAAATACATCAATTTACTGTCATATCGTATGTCTTCTAGTTCGTAATTGATGCAAAAGCCTTCCTTGCACAGAAAAGATAAGTTTCATATTTGATAATTACAAATGGTATATACCTCATATATACTTGAAAGGATTTGAGATTATATATTTCTTGTACGTTTCCACCATTATATTGAATTACAGCTAAAACCACGATGCATTATTGAAAACTTTTTGGCAAGCTTAATTATGCATATGTCTAGAGGCCAAACTCACATAGTCGTCTCTGCTGGTAATTTTTTAAGTTGGTGGGTCCCTTTGGATTCTCTGGATAAATTTAACGGCAGCTTTTTGTGCTTAAAGTCGCAGAAAGAATCCAGAGAGATTTCAAAACAAGAAAAGTATAGCATCTCTTTTGTGGTCCTTCATTGTAATGGTAAGTAGATAGGCTTTGCTATTCTCACCACAGATGATTAGTTTGCTTCACTGGCAAGATTCCACAAAAGTTCAAAATTAAAGATTTGAATACTACGTTTTCCTTGCGGGGCTCATTTGTCACGGACGCCATATTACTCGTTCTAAGAGGGAAAAGTCAAAAAAAGAAAAAGTATGTTTGCATTTGTTGTAATGCCCCACCAATTTGCGAATATTATAGATTGTACATTTCTCATTAAAAATGAAAAGAGATTCACTGATCGCGTTCAAGCTTTAAATTATTGTAAGCTAAAGGTAATAATGTCTAAAGTTGGTTAAAATGTCAAAGAAAGGCAAACTTTATAAATTATAAAATAATACAAGACTGTCATCTATGGATGCTTGTGTTTTAGGCGGGTCTTTTTTTTTAGTAATGAGAAACAATATTAATAGCATAAATAGAATTTATAAAGCTTATATGGAAAAAAAAATTAGATATGTAAAAATAATATTGATATAAAAATTTTGGTTATTAAATAAATGTAATTAATCAATAAATAGTTAGTTTAGATTTAAGCATAGGAATTGATTATATATATGTATGTATGTATGTACATACATATATAGATGTATATATATGTATGTATATATGCACACACACAAATATAAATAAATAAATAAAGATTTTAAAAATTTGTAATGTCATTAATATTTTGAATTTGATTGCGTATTATTTGTATTCAATTTTGTGAGTGTGAAATTTATATTCATATTTTCAAACATAAATCAAGTATGTAGATCTAAAATTATAAGTTACAAATCTAATTTGGAACAGTTTTAAAGACTAGAACACACCTACATTAATTATTAGTTTCTAGATTTTCTTAAGGAAAACTACTATCTACAAAAAATCATTGGATAGTTTGTGAAAATTGTAAACATCAAGTTCCGCTTGGTCAATTCATGAGTTAAGCAACTTTACAACTTAAAAAAAAAGATTGTTGTTATTGGCCTCCTATCAAGTATTGGTAGGAAACAAAATAAAATTTTCAATCAAGTGTTGGGATTGCTCTGTGAATGCAAAATTAACTCTGTGAGATTAAACATAACGAAAATTATTAAAAGTCCATTGTTCACTATTCTTAAGTTTGATTACTTACCCTTTTCTTGTATTTTTTTGTTGACTTGTATTCCATGAGCGCTAGTCTTAGTTGGCGTCTTTTATGTCTCTTTCAAAATTTGTGGTTGGCCCCATTGCAACAATGTCTCATAATGCATAGTGGTTTTTCTAGCCACAAGTTTAATTAAAGTTATGATTTCTACTCTTTATTTTATTCTATATCACAAATTTTAAGTAAGTTAAACTCAATTTATACATATTTCCTATGGCTCATTTTATAGGTGGCAATAGTCCTTGTTGAAAGGTGTAGAGCATTTTCAATACACTACAATTTTAAAAATTTATTTGAGATTCTTAATTTTGTGATTTAATATATAGCAAGAAGCCATGTAAAGAATGGAACCAAGAAAAGTTGCAACATGTGTTAATGCAACTAACTAAGTAAAAACATAGCCCATTGTAGCATTGAAAATTATCATCCTTGACAATTTCACACTAGGTTTTGCTTCCTCCTATGTGCTTGGAACTATTATGCATTAATTTCCCATTTTTACAAACATTATTGGAAAATAAAAAGGGGAAATACAACTATGCATTTAATATTTTTTCCCTAACACTTTTAATCCCCAAAATGGTTGATCTAGTTAGACCACCTAATTTAGCCCCAAATTTGAATATGTCAGTGTTGGTAATATTATTTTAATTTCCAATTTTAAATGTTGGCTATCAGTATTTTATTTTTAGGAAATTAGAATAATTGAATATAAATACATGGTATTTTCATAATTTCAAATCTAAGAGCTTCAATTGAGAAAATAAAGTATCCTAAAATAAGTCAAGAGAAGAATTATTAATTATTTTAGCAACATTGTTATAGACCTTTCATTGATTAAGTTCAATCTTGAAGGTCATTAAGATGAAGGAAGAAATTATGTTCAAGGAGATATTATGAACAATCATGCCAAATCATGAAAACTTGTTGAGTTATCCTATACATAGAAGTTGCATCAATCTATTGAGTATGTGAGTTAACCTTTTGCAATTATATCGAGCAATCAAGCCATCCATCAATTAACTTATTTGTGGCATCTCTTCTTCAAGGGTTTTCACATCAAGGTAATATTATTATTGGTCATTTATCATTTCAATCAATTATTATTTTTTTGGCCTCTACCAAACCTATAGTATGCCCTCTTGATCATCATAAATCATTGTTCATGGAGGTAGGAATACCAACATAGGGTTTCACTTAGGTAAGCCGCTATACAACATGAAATTTCCACTATTTTTATTTGTGCAGGTCAGATCTAGAAATTTTAATGGGTGATAGTTTGGGAAAGCACAATGCAAACTACAACCTTCAATCTAAAATTTATAGATATAGAAAAGAACCAAGCTAGTATAGAGCATGTTGCACCCTTTTCCTTGAAAATTAGGCACAAATTTATAATACATGTTCTTCTTTGCATCTCAATCTCACATATGAAGTCATTTTGTTACTTTTCATTATAATTTGTCCACTAGATTATATATTTAGATCTAAGGTTATATGTCAAATAAGATTTCCAAATAACATATCAAATTTATCATCCACAAAACACATAAAAAACATAAATCACTAGGGTATTATCTCTCCATGATGGAAATAAGATAATTATCAAAACTATCATGTCCCTTTTTCTGAGAAATCAACGACAAAATTGAGGAATCCTATCACATTTGATCATATGATATCCTCTCGACTTGTGATTTGGAAGATAACATCTGCAATGATACTTTCACATGATATCCATAGCCCATGAAGAAAAGATCATATACCCAAAAGATATCACCATTAGGAGGTCAACAATTCATGCTCATTATACTATAGTAGGATCCCTTCAAGTAATTTTTGTATATTCCTTCGTAGGGGCACATTCCTACTTATGGTTTGGAACATAACATCTACGATGACACCTACACATCCTATCCAAATCTCAAGAGGAATGGATCAAGTACTAGAAATATATTACTATCAGAAGATGATTGTGATAGATAACTGATAATTACTTTAGTAGGAATAATGGGTACATGGCACCTCTGGATCATCTAAAATCAATTACAAAGAAACAAGACAAAGAAAAATACCAAGAAGGCTCATGGATAGGTCAATAGGGCCACATGTTATTCAGAAAGGCTTCTCCATTATCCTTGGGGCTGACCTAGTGTAATGTGGAATTACTTTTCCTACATATCATTTTGGTGAACTCAACATTTTGAACATTAATTAGATCTTAGTGTATTTAGTATTTTCCAGATATGAAATAGTTAGCAAATTATCTAGAAAATATTAAATATAAATTAGATCTAATTAATGTTAAAAATTTTGAGCTCACCAAAATGTTATGTAGGAAAAGTAATTCCTAGGGTTTAACTAGGATTAGTTACTTTTCACTTGTAAAACATTAGAATTGAGATTAAAAAGGGTATGGGATTGAATTACAACCTAAAAGATAATTCAATCAACCTTGGATTTGAATTCTTTAGGGGGATTGAAATTGATTTTTGATGGAAATGCAACACAACTAGCTAGTTTTCAAAATGCAATATTTTGATATGAATATAGAAAATCTGGGAATTGATAACCAAATTTAATGACCAAAAACAATAGAGTAGACACTTATACACTTATGAGCTAAATTTGAGCTTGATTTGAGTGGATGAGGGTGCCAAGGGTTCCCAAGTCTAGGGGTCTAAAGCTGAAATTTGACTTCATAGTCCTCACGTCCTTGGTCTACGGCTTCTTACTTTCGTATGATCTTAGAAGATCTAATATGTTATTTCATATCTAGAAAATACTAAATACAATTTAGGAGATCTAATTAACATTCAAAATGTTGTTGTTTAAACTCTGCGGTTTCAGGTCCCTGTAAAACCTATTTTTTCCTTTTCAAAAACATTCAAAATGTTGAGTCTAGAAAAATGTTATGTAGGAAATGTTATGTTAAAATAAAAGTGTAATTTTATTTGATTTTATATCTTTTTTTGAAAATTATTATATTTTTAGCAGAATTCAATAAATTTTCTAAAGAATTACATAATTGGGTTAACATAGTTTCTAATTTTGCAAAATTTGAAAACCCTAGTTCATTACACTACATTAAAATTTCAAAATCCATCTAAACAATAGCAAATCCAGTTTGAGATCTAAACCAAAATATTTTTAGACATCAGTTACCTATCCTTAGTGCCTCAAAACTAAAAATTTTAGAAATATTTTAAGCTAGTAGGGTGCCCTAGGCACCCTTGTGAAGTTAAAATTTCCTTAGATTTTAGATGCATTTCTTATCTTTTTCCTTTTTTCAAATTTGGAATCTAATTTCCAAATCTATACCTTCAATAGACTTGTACTAATGTTTCCAAAATTTTAACTTATATTAAAAAGCACAAAACATAATTTGAATTTAGAAATTAATGATTAATCTTATAGAAAGTATAGCAATTTGATGATGTCATATCCCTTTCTTCATGCACGTTATATACCTATTAATTTCCCTTTAGTCTTGATGAATTTGATATATTATATGATTCCCTTGAGGAATTCATCTCACCTAGATCATTCACTAAGGCTTCTAATATTACAACACACCAAAAAAAAAGATAAATCATCAACACTCATAACACTCATGTTTATTCTTCTCTCAATATCTCACCTACTTATGAAGACAATATCTTGCTACAAGAAGATTTTATATTGAGATTCATCATAATCATATTTGTTTCCCTCCCAATAACTCTCCTACTTGGGAAGGTATTGTGGCACAAGAGGATAAAATAATTCATACATTTTGATGAGTCCAGATACTAGTTAGTTTTTATATCTTTTATACCTTCTTATAGACATTACCAGGACATTTCTTATACATTATGCTATCTTTGATATCTATTATGCAAACATTGAACCTGGTTTAAGTATATGGAAATATAATTATGATGTGATGGTTAATGCATGATTTATGTGTGAATATGTGTGAATTATGATTGGATCTCTATGATTAGTCATGGTTGTTAGTATTGTGTACATGTTTTGTGAACTAACCCCTTGCAGCCAGAGGAGGTACTATAGCCCACAACCAAAGGATTTCTTGAACAATGAAATATGGAATGTCCTAGAATAAACTGAACATGATGACTACAACATGTAGACATTTAATGAAGGAGAAAGTGCATCACTATAACATTCAATAAAGATGGCGGTGAAGGAAGAAACCTGTTATAATTGGGATTCTAGCGTAACTAATTTTTAGTGTTTCATGTTCCATTCTATTGCAACATAGTCACAATCCAACATGAAATTCAAGATTCTTATTTTGTAGTTGCATTTAGCTTTAATTGAATATTTTTAACCCTTTGAAATCCAAGGAGTGGTCATTAATGGTTTTAGTTTAGAGTCCTATTTTCAATAAGTTTCTCCATGCCTATATGTACAACACAATGGTTGAGTCTTAAGTTAGCTAGTTGAAAAAATGAAAAATAAGTTTTGGGGATTGTGAAAATGTGTGGATTCAATAGACCTATTTTCCTTTCTCTCACTAAGAAATTAGATCCAAATAGTGAATTGATTACCAACCCTTAGGTGAATCAAGCCAAAGTGTGAATCTTCATATTTCCTTACGATTGAACGATGGGGATCCAGGTTAAATAACACTTTGGGGAGAAAAACTAAAAAATATCAAATCAACACCAAAATGAAATCTAACACTTGAAACAACAATATTAAACTCAATATTTTCAAAACAAGAAAATATAATGCAAATCTGAGAAGGGGAGAGACTTGTGTAAAAATCACCAAAATTTATTTTTAGAAAATGATCTAAGACTCATTCACCCATATAAAAATGGGTCCAATTACATGGGTTGCAACAATATTTTGAGAGCCTTTATTGTAGATCTAAAGCTTCTGATTTTTCCAGGTTTTAGTGCCAACAAGTCAAAAATCTGATATGTAGGTGAGATTATGTGATTTGACAACTGTGACAACTTTGTAAATCTTTCTCTTCAAAAGGTCTTCAAGTCTTCTTCAACCTAAATCTGCAATTGCAAACAAAAGAGAGAAAAATGTTTATTTTTGGGTTAATGGGGGTTTTCCCTGGTCAAACCCCATTTTGGTAATCAAACCTTGAATTGAAATAATGCATTAAAGAGAGAATGAAGAATGAACAAAACTATATGTTACCACTCAACAAACCCTTGTATGAAACCTTTATAATGGATATCTTAGGAGGTCTGCAACTTGCTTGAGATGGTTGAATTGGATGTCGATCTTGAGACTTGAATCTTGCTTGAAATGATACTTTGAATGCTTTACTTGATCATGAAACCTACATTACAATGTTATCTCCAAAAATATGCATGATGCAAGAAGACTTTGACATGATGGATGGATCTTGAATGCTGCAATAAATCTTTGATATATTTTCTCTTGAATTTCTTTGGTCACAAACATTTTTATACTTTTTCCCACTTCAAATTGCTAGGTGAAACATAGTGAAATAAACGTGTATTTATAGGTATATATCCTTAATTTCTTGAAATTCAAAATATCACAAGTAGATGTTGAAATATGGATATGAAAACATTAAAATACCACCAAAAATATAATTTAAATTTTGGTCCAAAGGTTTAGGGAGGAACTATTCACCCATGGGAAAATGGGTCCCAGGTCCATAAACCTGGAACACACTTTGCTCAATGTAAAGTGTTATTTTTAGGCATTAATTATTGTCAGGTTTCCCCTTAATAAAATGTAATTAATTAGGCTCAAAAATGAGTTAAAGGGATAATTAAGGAATAATGAAGCTCAATTAATTAAGAGGGCCCACATAAGTGTGTAAATGTAAAGGGGTACATTATTAATTCCAATTTTACCTAGGAGGTCCCAAACAAGTGAGAAAATGTAAAGGGTTACATTTTTCTACACTACATTTAGCCCCTACTTTGGTGAGAGGTTGATCTTACATCAAAATCACACTAAAGTAGACAATCAAGAGAGGTCTAATTGTACAATAGTTGGAAAGATAGGATGACCAAGATCAAGGAAGGTGATGAAGCCTCCAAGATTGAGATTTCATGGAAAAACCACCAACGACACAAGAAGGCACATGCCTATGTTAAATATATATATATATATATATATATATATATATATATATATATATATATATATATATATATATATATATATATATATATGTATATAGAAACAAAAAAATACTCAAGCATACAATGTCAGAGACTAAAACAAAGAGAAAAAAGAAAAAGAAAAAGAGATAGGATCAACCATTTACTTTCCAATGTGATTTGGAACACACCTCAACTATTTTTCCAAAAATGTTTACAAGTGGAACTTGTCCAAGATGCAAAAAGAAATGCATGATTTGGTGGGCTAGAGAAATCTGTTGTCTAGAATAGGTGAGCCCCCAAGGGTGGAAAATGAGAGAATCTTCTTAGGCTCCCTTACCATACCAAATTTATAGCTTAGATAACTTTCATAAAAAACCACATAATACAAAATTCAAGATCCATAAGACTTAGCAAGTTGCTTTATGCTAAACACTTATAAAAAAACAAGTCATGAATGGCAAGCAAAATGTGTTATGCTTGATGGCCATGAAAAAGGGTTGAAACTTTGAGCTTCATAATGTTAACAAGTTGCATTATGCTAAACACTTATTTGGAAAGCCCTATGCCAAGTCATATGTTTCTAAATAATGCTATGTTATGAAAAAGGAAGAGGTTGCACCCAAAATTAAATCCCAAAATAACATAAGGGATCCACAGATTTAGGGTTAGTGTATGTCTTTGCTACAATGATATTATAGAGCTCGAAAAATTCATCATTCCCCAAATAACTCATGGAATAGGAAGAATGGCACATAGAAAGTGAAAAAAGAAAAGAAAAATGTTTGGGTCAACATGGAAGAGACCTAAATTTCTCAATGCCTTGCATCATTCCTAAAATAAAATCACATGATAAAGAAAAAAATAAAGGTGGCTTACAACATATAGAAGAATGAAGGTATAAAAAGAGGAATGTACATGAATATACATCAAATAGAATAGTACAGGGGATCACATTATGCACATGTAATCACAAAAAGAACATGAAAATTAAAATAAAGTCAAGACTAGTAAGACACATGAAATTCAGCCTATAGAAAATTGTTCACATCTCAATCTTGTTCATCATATGTGGAAGGCAGACAACTAGCTAAAGGGACAACATCAAGTGCCAAACTAGGACAAGCACCAAGTTTAGCACATGGTGAATCATTATTTTTGGGAGGATCATCATGATTGTTATCATTTAAGCTCATGGAAGTGGAAAATAATAAATTTAACTCTTTATTCACTTCCTCAGCAATCTTTGTAGTTTCATTATCATCACCTAAGTTGATCACAATAGAAGGTATAATGATAATATCCATGGAAGGTCCTCATTCTTGTTGTGTTTGAGGTTTAGGATTTTCTTAGTTCATTGAAGGAGAAGAATCATCATGCATTTCTTGAGGTAAGTTTGGATTTTAATTTTGTGTGTTTTTATTTTCTTCTTTCTCTTGTAACAAACAAGTAATAGCATAATTTCTACACTTGTGATCTCTAGCATCTAAGTTCCTTTTCATTCAATTTTCAAGTTGTGATTGTGTAGAAGCAGGTTTATCAACCATATGTTTCTTTTCTTCCCTTAAGGGAGGAATGGAAGGAACCATGTGAGGTTGTTTAACCACTTTCTATTTAACCACTTTCTCTTTATCTTTCTAAACTTTGTTGATTTTAGGAGGCACATCAAGACTTATTTGGTTATCTCGTGGTATCTTATAAGAAATAGGTGGAGAATTGTCCTATTTTGGTTTTCATCACTTGGAACAACTTTTGGTTCTATGGAAATGGAAATTATACTCCCTTCTTGGAGATAGTGCAATTTCTTGCATAATTTGGACCTATTTTGGTACCCTTGCATTAAATATCCCTTTAAATAATCATTAATAGGCCTCTAAGAACCTTTATTTTGGATCTCGAGGCTTATTTCAACTCAAAACGCATCAAAACCATCAAAAACATTAAAGTTTCTAACAATCCATCCCAAAAAATCTAGGGTGCAACTCATACACCCCCTTGGGCATATGATTCCCCCTAGGTGGGACCCATATGTGAGTAGTGGTGTATGAGTCCCATTTCACCCCTTTTTTGAGTTTGAGTGGGAAATTAAAGTTTTTAATTCAAATTTTTGGTTGATTTCAGATTTTGAGATATAAATAACGGTAAATTAGGTGTAATTCCTATATAAACAAGCTTCTAAAGTTATTTTTGATCTATGCAAGAATCTAGAAGAGCAATTTCAAGATCCAAGCATTCAAGCATTCTTCACAAGAGCATTCAAGAGCAAGTAATCAACAAAGTTGAATCCTTGGAGCAACATTATTGTGTTTTTTTAGGTCTTCAAGCTCACTTTCATTCAATATCTAGCATTGTAAAGGGTTGATTATGGTTGCCTATAGTGAATCATGATGGATTCTAAGTTGGGGAGATGCAACTAACCATCAATCCAAGCCTAATGACTTATTTCCTAAGTGATTCCATCCTTCGTTACCACTCTATTTTCATCCTAAGGAAGGTACATGTCTTATTTTAGATTATTAGCATGAATAGAGATCTCCCAAAGTGAGTCATTCATCCTCATGCTTCATACATACATCTTATTCTAGCACATTAGAATAGGGTTGCACTGCATTTTTGATTTCCTAATCTTAGACATACTTAAGGTTAGGGTTTACATTTATATTTACATCCATGATCCATTTTTTCTATCAAGATTTAATTACCAAACTAGGGGTTTGATCGAGGGAAACCCCCCATAAGAAAATCAACAATATATTCTATTTGTAGACCTTTTTATAGGTTCATATCAAAAAATTAGTTTGGAAAGGAAGATCAAAGATTGGAGTATATATTTAGACTTTGAATTATTAAAAAAGTAGAATGGGACTAATATGCCAAAAGTGGTGCATGAGTCCCACTATAGGAAAATTTCCATAGTTTTTTCATATCTTGAATCTACACTATCAAAAACTTGTTCCAAACTAGAAACCCTAGTTTGGGATTGATACACCCAAATCTAGGCATATGAATCTAAGTGTTCCCTAATTCTAGCATTTTTTAGTGTTTTAGAGCTCATTCTAGGCATATTCAAGTTCCCAGGTGCACACCTTTGATCTCTGAGCTTTGTGTTCTGATTTACATTCTTTTGTAGGTCATTTAGTGAATTCTTGCATCATTAGGTTTTAGCATTAGGACTTTCATTTCATTAGTCTTTCCAAGCCCTAGCTTGGTGGTGAACCCCTTTCTAGTTTCTAATCCAAAACTAGTACATCCCTATTATAGACCTCTCTCCCCTTTACACCATTAGATTGAGATCTCTAGGGTTTTCCTTGAATGAGAGAGTGAAGAAGAATTTTATTCTATCTCCCAAGCATAGAACTAAAATTTTTAACCTTTCAGTTTCAATCATGATTTTTGTCAAGGATAGGAGGGGAAATCATGGGTTGAGGCATATTAGGAAGGGTTAATTTTACTATGGTTTTTTCCTTAAACTTTTGATAGGATTTAAAAAATAATTCTTCATGAGGCCTAATAAGTTCCACTGGCTTGGACCAAAAGAAATCCAATGAGCAATTCATATTGGATGACACGAGATTAAAGCCACTATGATGTATAGTAAAGATCTCATTTCCAAATGGAAACTTTAAGAATTCATGCACAACTGATAAGATGATGTATTCATGGAGTGAAACCATGGGTAGCTGAACTTCACACAAAATTTTTCCAATGAGAGGATGATGGAAAATGAGACACACAATATTTTTGATCAAAGTTTTAAAGGAAGAGTTATTGAGCCTATCAGAGGGAAAGAAAAACCATTAAGCATTTGGATGCATGCTTTTGGACTTTCATAATTATCTTCATAAAGCTCATGCACAAATAAGAATTCTTTAGTGATCACATTATTTATACAAATGAGATCAATTAATATCCCATTAGTAGGGTTGTCATTGATTCTTCTAGCTATGTAAAGAGGACCATCATGTGCATGTCTAATAATTTCATGTTGTGATAAAGCAATGTCAAGCGACATCTTGGTTAGGACCTTACAAGGTTTAACTTCAATGAAGTTGACCAAATGGTTTATAGTGTTCTTCTCTTTATTTCTTATGTGATGTTGCATGATGTGATTAAGGTTATGCACCATTTCTATTCCTTGTTTATTTTTAATCAATTCTCTTAGGTTTTGTATCATAGGAACAACATTATCGATGATGGATTCAGAACTTACAAAGTTTTACAATTTATCTAACTCTTCATCCATTCTTCTAAGGCTCTCATGAGGGAAATTAGCAATCATTGCATCAACATCAGTCACATTAGGTGTAGGTAGAGAAATTAACAATCATTACATCAACATCAATCACATTAGGTGTAGGGTTGGAAATGGACTCCAAATCAGAAAGATATGATGCTCAAATTCCAAGTTCACTAAAATGAAACAAAGAAAAATAGGTTTGGGGGAATGTGAAAATGTATGGATTTGATAGAGCCATTTTCCTTTATTTCATTAGGAAATGAGATCCGCCCAATGAATTGATTATCAACACTTAGGCGAATCAAGCCAAATTGAGAATCTTCAAATTTCCTTATGACTGAAGGATGAGGGTCAAGGTCAAACATCAATTTCGAGAGAAAAACTAAAAATAGAAAATCAACACCAAAATGCAATATAACACTTGAAACAATGATATTAAACTCAATATTTATAAAACCAGAAAATAGAATGCATGTCTAAGAAGGGAAGAGACTTGTCTATCATTTACCAAAAGTTCTTTTAGAAGCTAATCTAATACTCATTGACTAATGGTAGAATGATTCCAAGTACAGGGGTTGCAACAATCCTTCGGGAGCCTCAAGTGTAGATTTGACGCTTCTGTTTTGTCCAAGTTTCAGTGTCAAAAAGTTAGAAATATATTTTATAGGTGAGATTTCATGATTTGAAAACTTTGAAAACTTTGTAAATATTTCTCTTCAAAAGGTCTTTAATTCTTCTTCAATCTAAATCTACAATCATAAACAAAACAAAGAAAAATGTTTGTTTTTGGGTAAATGGAGGTTTTCCTTGGTCAAACCCCATTTTGGTAAGAAAACCTTTAATTGAAATAATGCATGAAAGAGGGAATGAACAATGAACAATGCTATGTTTCCACTCAACAAAACATTGTATGGAACCTTGGTAATGGAGATCTTAGGAAGTTTGCAACTTGCATGAGATGGTTGAATTGGATCAGGATCTTGACACTTGAAATGATACTTTGAATGCTTGACTTGATCATTAAACATAAATCACAATGTTAGCTCCAAAAACATTCATGATGCAATAATACATTGACATGATGGATGAATCTTGAATGCTATACTAGTTCTTTGATATATCTATAGACGTGTAAAATGTTCTAATTGACATTGGACATCTTATCTTAATCACTAACACCAATTCATCCTAAAGCATCCCTTCGTCTAACCATTTAATCGAATATCTTTATTTAATTAAATTCATTAATTTTCCTCTCTTAATTAAATAAATCGTGTATTTAATTAAATCTCTTTTGTTAATTAAATCCATCAATCTAATCTAATTATCCCTATTTAATTAAATAATTAATTTTATTTAATTAAATCTCTAAGGTTTATCTATTAAATTAAGTAAATTAAAACCATATTTAATTTAATCTAGCTTCATCCCCTTAGTTAAATAAATCAAAACCCTTTATTTAATTAAATCTTTAAATCATATTCTTCTCATATTTGATTTAAATCAATCCATAAATTTAAGTCAAATAGGTCACATCATTTAATCCTTCATTAAATTAATTAACCTTGATTAATTTAAACTCTTCTCATGTCCCATCCTCCATGTTTTTCCACTTGCACATGAAAATAGAGTTATTTGATTTATTAAATCTCTATTTATCTTCAACATGGCATAAAGGAGGAATATTCTTCAAAGTTTGAAATTCAAATCTAAGTGGACTTTTTCCTTCCAACAAGGCATTCACTCCCTCTTACAAGTCATTTTGCATTAAGCCAAGTGGCCATTACGCCATTTGACTTTCCCTCCACCTTGTCATTAATAAAATTTTAAAATTCAAATATTGGCATTTATTGGCACATTCATCAAAACTTGCACATCCTTGGCCCATTCACATTTGGACAAGTGTTACCTTGCCATTGAATATAAAATAGTCCTGCATTGCTCTATTTTGGGAATTCTTTCAACTTGATGTTCTATAAATAAGAGGCTTCATTCCTCATTTGATCATCCAAAACTTGAGTAAAACTTACTATACTCAAATCTTTAGCAATCTTCATCCATACTTTTGAGTTATAGCTAGGCTATGTAGGTTTCTATCTCGGAGCATTCATCACTCTTCATCAAAGTGGATCAACTTTCATCACCAAATCACCATTGGATCATTGGAGTTGGGAACGGGCCAATTTTCACATCAAATTGGCACCAATTCCCTCAAGAGATTCAAATTTTTCTTTGCTTTAGAATAGGATTTGATATGTTTTAAGATTTGTTGTGTTCTTTATTTCATTTCCTCTCTCTTTTGCAATTTAAATGAATTTCTTGAGGAATCATGTTACTAATCTTGCATTTGATTTAACATATTGATTGTTTCTTGTGTATGTACTGGTTTGGCTCCATGGTTCACATTTTGGCACTAGAAGGAGGGCCCAATCTCATTTTCTAATCATGTTTTTTGTCAAAATTTTCATGCTTTTTTTTGTCTATAGGAAAACTTCATCGCTGGAAGCTCAACGTTGCTCTATAGAATTGTTGAAAACTATGAATTGTGATGCCTCTGACTTCCCACCAAAAATTTTGAATTCTAAACTATCGTTGAACCTATCTAACTTGCGAGAATCTTTTATAAATCTAAATTGCACCATTGACCAAAAGGGTGATGCCTTCGTGCTCACTAGTCTGGTCACAAAGCGACGTTCATTAGCAAGCAACACTTTACAACACCATTGGTGAATTCAAACTATGACGCCTTCGTGGATTGCACCACTAGAGGGGAGTATAAGGTGAAATTTTATTTTTAGCACGTGCTTTTTTTCAAATTATGCTTGTTTTGTCTGTTTTCTACTTTTTCAACTTTTATTTCTACAAAATATAACTGACTTTCTTGTAGGTTGGATCGATCAAAGATGAAAAGGGAAGGGAAGCATGATGATATCATTTCACAAAAGCAAGTGTTTTTAAACACTCTAGTGTTTGTTTAACACTCTTAGAGGATTCACTATTCCTCTTAAGGAAAAATTTGTTATCTCTTTATGATTAGGACTTACTAATTTCATTTTGGGATTTAAAAAGAACCTTTTAAATTCTTGTTACGAAAAGGCTTAAATTGAACATTAGGACTCAAATTTACTAGAGTTTGTTTTGGGCTTAATAATCGAACAAGGAAAATTGTCACACTTACTTTTGTGCTTTAAAACAAATTCACTTTTTCTTTGTGGACTTAAAATGAACAAGTGTTTTCATTATTTTGTAATTAATTACACAAAGTAATATCATCAAAAGACATATGTGCTTCTCTCGTGCCTCACGAGGATCTTGAGAATCAAAATGATTTTGGTGACATTAATTTGTGTAAATAATTGACCATACACACTTCAATTTGGGTTTAAAATTAAACAACAAATTGTGTGTGTGAGTAAATATATTGCATGTGTTCTCCCTTTGTTTCTAAATGGAGGTGGATCAAACTATGAATGCATTTACTCAATTTTTTCTATCTTAGAAGGCCTGCCTTGGGGAAAAAGTACTCAACCAAGGGAATGACTCAACCGATAACACTCTGAACCCGAGACTATTTCCAGTCGAGATATAAATGTGGGTACTATAATAAACACCAGTATCACACATTTGGCTCCGATGAGAAGGGAAACAATGGTATCTTGCCATGTTGGGTCAACTCCTACAAACGGAAAGTCTGAATTAAAACCCTTGTTGTAGAAAGGCCAAAATCCCTATCTATTTGTTGGTGCAAGAACGGTCATTCTGAAGCTGCCCCACACTTCTACGGTCTTTAGTATAAATGGAAATCATTCCATGGGATTTTCATGGGTGTTGATGCTTGGTTGCCCCGTATAAGTGAGAGTCGTGGAGGGGAGCCAGTGGGGTCAAGAATCTAACCATTCGCTAAAGATAAGTGTAGTTGGACTTGTCCAAGTGGGGACTCAACAAATATTGTCTTTCATATCCATAAGTTTGTGCTTGCTCTTAGTTACGAAATGCTTTGGTTGTTTGAAAAAAAATTAGAAAGAAACACTTGACATCATCATCAAAATTTCAAACCCTTTAGGGTACAAATACAATTGACCAAATTCATGTGTTATTGCTTTCCCTTGGGATTTTATCCTTAGAGGTTTCATTACATCTCAATTTTCCTACTAAAGTTAAACAATAGGTAACCCTTTCCTTGAATTAATCAAATTTCCACATAACATACTTTGTGAGATTTAAAGAAATTGAGACATTGGACATCTAGTTTGAAAACCTAATCAAAGAAAATTTTGTGGTAAAACAAAATCACTAAACAAAGATAACAAAATTGGCTCTCACATGTGTTAATTCCTTGTGATTACCAAGAAAGCCAAAATCCTGAAACAAAAGTCCTTGAGCCAAAATTCAAAATTTAGGAGTCACACTTGAAAGGTCATCAAAAAATACATTAGGAGGGTATGTACAGGATCATCATGGAAAAACCAGGCCCATAAGTGGCAAAAAACTTAGAAAAATCAGAGTTAGTAAACTTGATGTAAAAATTTGAATAAGTTATCAATATTATTTCAAAAATATGTAAGAATAGAATCTATAGCAAATTGAATGTAGTTTCTAAACTACTAGGTTTATTTAAATATAAATATATATATATATATATATATATATATATATATATTTGGTGGAATTTTGAAATTTCAATGCAACAATACTTAAATTTCAGGGAAAAAATAAGAACTAGGTGTTTCTCTGACCACCCTAACCACAATAAAATGATAATATTTTTTTATAATATTTTAGATATAAGTAGAGGATTCATGTTCGGATGTGAAAAATATTTTGTTGTATTTTTTTTCCAAATAAATAATTAATTATGATTTTCTTATTACAACTTTTAAAAAATATTAAAACTCGTATGTCTGACCACCTTAACTTGGTCAAAACTTCATGAAATTCATTTTTCATATTTTTAATCTTATAGTATATGAAGCATAGAATTTCACGCATGTTTTGGATTCAAAAAATATGATACCGTTTGAAAGCTATAGATTTTTATCAATTAGCCTATCAATTAGGACTTTAGTCATAATTCGAATAAAAAATGAATAATTATTATTTATTAAATTCAAAGTAAAGCATAATTTATATTGGTGGAAAGCTGAGAATATCCTTTAAAAACCCTTTACGTTTCATCAATTTTGGGTAAAAAAAATGTTGTCAGCCACATGGGCCATTATATCACTTACATATTGCCACTTTTTGGCCCATCATGATCCTGCACATACCTAGTAAGTGCAATCAAAATAATCAAAAATTCACAAGGTTCTATTGACTCATTCCTTTGAACAATCTGGAAATGTATGCTCAGTTTGAACCACTTCTTGGCTAAGAGGTCCTTAGAGTATTACATGTTATTCAATACCGAGGTCTAGTAAACAAGTGTCTTTTTTGGTACATTCTAGGATCAAAATCAAAAATTTCATCCATCTTTGAACATAAAAAAAAATCCAAAATCATCTCATCATCAACTCTTTGAAAATCTTGGAAAAATCCTTCATGTTAAAATTTGGGAAAATCATTTGAAACCAATCTGAAATCACCTTGTTTGATTGAATGTGTGTAGATGCATCCTTCTCTACATATTTAATCAAATTATCAAACCTTGTGAAATAAATTCATCCCTTGATAACATCCAACATCTTGGGATATAGAAGTTCATTATCAATCTCATCTTGTTTGGAAGAGTGTTTAGATGAATCCTTCTTCTCACACCTAGACAAATTAGCATCTTGTGAAAAAATTAAACTCTAGGACAACATCCAACCTCTTAGAGTTTATGAGTCCACCAAAATCCAAATCCAAAACAAATAAATCCCAAATTAAGTCCTAAATTTTAACATACCCTTCAAAAATCTTCTTAAAGAGTTCCAATCATCAATCAAACATCCATATTCCATCCATATCATTATCACCCTTTGATCCTCGAATCATCCTAAATTTTTTGTTTTGTGCCTAAAGATAGATTAATCCAAAGAATTAGAGATTCATCTCCTATATTCTTCAAAATTTATCCCTATTCTATGGTACAAACTAAATCTCAACACAAGAGGAGCATGGAAGCCAACAAAGAAACATCCACTACAAGTGACCTAAGTCAAAAAAATTCTAAAACAAATCTCGTTGAATCAAGTAATCCTTTAATCAACTTTCCTACATCATCACAAAACCCTCAAGAGGAGGTAGAGGATCATACCAATAATCCCTTTGGAATGTCACACAAGGAAATCACCAAAATGATTAAAAATTTGAAGAACCATAAGATTATCAATATCATGATGAGACTCAACGATTCACTATACATGCTCAAATTAGCAAAACAAGGGGCTAAACTACCTTCTAATTTTGATGTGAGCTCTATAGTGAAACCATCTTTAGAGGTCATGCCTCCAATTTCATCCACACTCCCCATCTCATCTACACCCCCATCCCAAAGCATCACTCAAAACATCCTGCAAATCACAACATCTATTGCTCCAACTCAACCTAATGTTAATAAGGGAAGTGCATTTCTCAATGCCATTCAAACACACCCCCTTTTCAATAATCAAGACTTGGATGCAAACACCATTTTGGAACAAAACGTACCCCAAAATCCATTACATAAGTATGCCCCTCTCACTTTCCATGATCCTAATGATCCATTATCATCATCCTTCTGTGCAACACCCCAAACCTCTCTCCCCATAAATTCATAAGGAGAAGGTGACATGTTCAGACCAGGGGGCATTTTTGATACTACACCATTTCCTCAAGAGGTTACACCCCTCACACTTCCACCACTTCTGCCATTTCCATCATCATCCAGGCCACTTCTTGGCTTAGGGCTTCCCCCCTTTACCAAATATCAATCAAAATCAAGCCAACATCCTGAACATCAATCAAAGCATCATGTTAAACTCTCAAAACTTATCATCGATATCACAACAACAAATGAAAACTACACAAGCAATCACCATGTCATCAACCACCCCCTAACATCTCAAAACATGAATTCTTAGGGACCAACCACATTAATTGCACCATCCACCACTCAAAACCCAAATATGACAACACCTCTCACCACCACCACAATCACCATTCTGAATCCACCACCACCTCCACCTCCACCACCACCAAGATCCAACATATCAAGCCAATATAGCATGGCATTGCATGCCACTCAAAAAGTTTCTTATCAAAAGACATTTTGACAAGTACAAAAACAACAAGTTGCACAACTAGCCACTCAACAAGCCACACAACTAGTTATGCAACAAGCTGCTCGAGTAGTGCAAGCTACTCAAGTTTCCCAAGCTGCATTACAAGCACAATAGGTTTCCCAAGCCTAGATCTTATTGAAAAAACAAGTTGCACAAGCTCAAGCCCAATATCAAGCACAAAAAGCACAAGCACAAGTGCAGTATCTTGCACACCAACACGTAGTGCAACAATGAGCATATCAACAAACGTTGAAGCAATATCAAGAAAAATAGGAAGCAGCCCAATTAGCAAGTCAACAACAAATATTGTTAGCACAACAACAATAGCAGGCTCAACAATAGGAAATCTTGGCATTATAACAACAAGACCAACAACAAGCATTGTTGATATAATAGCAAGTACAAGCATAAATGGTTCAGAAGAATGTACAAATACCACTGATCAACACATCAACCAATCCATCCATCACACCCACAAGTGAACCAGCTTAGAACACTTTCATCCCACCTCCTGATCCACCAAAAGATGTCACAACACAAATCAAATTATTCTCAAATAAAGTGCTTGACCTTTAATCAGGGCGAACCATGAAAAGATCCAACTTATGTCCTTATCTATTTGATATGAGGCTTGTGATGAAACCATTCTTGAAGGGATTGTAGATCCCCAAGTTTGGAAAGTACCATGGGACAAGAAACCCTGAAGATCACATTAGGGAATTCCAAGTTCATTGCATGGAAGTCGCGTATGACGATACCTATCTGATGCAGCTATTTCCTAGGAGTTTGGATGGTCATGCCATGGAATGGTTCTCTCATCTACCTACATACATCAAAACATTCCAAGAAATCATAGACATGTTCATCAAAATCTATACATGCAATATCGCCATGGATGTTAGTCTTGAGAAACTATCAGCTTTGAAACAAGGTAAGAATGAATCATTCACTTCATTCCTACAATAATGGCAATCCAAGGCCAATCAGAGCAAATGGGTCATGCCCAAGGAATCAAAATTTTGCACTATCATACCTAACCTTGATGACCTCTTGGAATTCCATCTCAAGGTCCAAGGGATCACAACATATGACCAGTTGATTTCCAAGGTGCTCAGCATCAAATGAGCCCTTATGACACAACCTAGAAGATCAACTACATATCTTGAACAATAGAATAATCGCCCACCCACCAATTACAATGACAAACCTCACACATGGGTAAGAAACAAAAATATTACCAATGATGGTGTCGTTGATGCCAAAGTTGTCATCAGTGCCCCTTGGAAAAACACAACTGCACCACAACAACAAATCCAAAACCATCATCAAGTGAACACAACAACACAACAACCAAACAACCAAGTGAACAATAACGTCAATGACCAAAGAGGACTACCCCAACAAAACAAGAACTTCACCAAGCGGAAGTACGCTACTCTTGGGGAACGGCTCAAAGTCATCATAAAGAAATTAATAAATGAAAACCTCATCAAGATTCCCACCTATGAGAACTACCAAGAACTAGATGTTAAACCTCCTTGGTACAATGAAAATTAGCTCTACAACTTCCACGAAATCAAAGGGCACACCACTAGCAATTGCATGAGGTTAAAGAACATAGTCCAAGATCTCATTGATCAAATAATCATAAATGTGGAACAACCAATAGGAAACCAAAACCTAAAAATATACACGAATTTGATGCCTAACCATAATGGGAACAATAACACTGATAAGGGGAAAGGCACCTTCAAAAACCTGAATCATGTGTATGAAATTGTCGTCATCTCCCTAGATGAACACTATGTAGTAATCACTATCAAAGGAGCTCAGGCTGATTGTGGAGTCACCACAAGAGGCAGAAAAGTTACTATCATAGGATCATCTCAACCAAATAAAACTTTCATGTCCAATTCAAGATTCATTCCCAATGGTTACAATGTCCTGGATTAGCTAAAAAGAAAGCCAAAACAAATCTCCATCATGGAGTTATTAAAAATCTCATCTGCCCACAAGAAAATCCTTGAGGAAGCATTGGTTTCATCCACCATCCCTATAGATCTTGATGCAGAATAATTCCAAGCTATGGTTGGAAACATCATCACTCCAAACCTCCTTACGTTCTCCGATCAAGATTTTCCCACTCAACCATCTCATAACCACACACTCCAATTAGAGATCCTAGTGTAGAAAAGTAAATTCAAGTGAGTTTCTGTGGATGGAGGTGCAAGCTTGAATATTTTTTCCCTCAAGCTCATTAAGCAGTTAAAAATATCAAAGGATTCCATTGACAAAGGAAAAGGTATAACATTTAGAGCATATGATCATCAGGAAAGAGTGTCCCAAGGAATAATTAGAATCCCTATTCAAGTAGGTCAAGCTATCATGGAAACCACCTGTCAGGTCTTAGATCTTGACTTTCCTTATAACATTCTCCTAGGACGTCCATGGATCCATGCAATGCAAGTGGTGGCATCAAATTTCCATCAATGTGTCAAATTCACATATTAAGGAAAAGAGGTCACCATCCATGGAGATCCTGAACCATTCTCCTACTACAAGAACCATGAGGAAAAATACTACAAAATCCCTCAAGTGCCTAAAAATCATGAAGGCCCATCAACATCGTACATTGATCCAACCACTCTCGCTTCCACTTATGTGATAGAGGCACCCACCACTCCTGCCACCCCCACCATCTTTGATATCAAATTCATCATCCAGGATAATGGTTATGGAAACTACAAAATTCCCAAAAATGATTTTGTGGTAGGAGAGTTACCACAATCTCCCAGATCATGAGGACATCCACAATCAAATGAATCCTCCACATCTCAAACATCCCTTGAAGAATACCCCAACTTCATAAGTTGGGGAGATCTCGACCAAGAAGTAATATTTGAGTACCCATCCCATCTCCTATACCAAGATAATAGACCAGCAACTGATCTACCAATGGATGACAAAAGCAAAGGTTTGCAAATGATACTCATAATGGGCTATGACAGAAACTAGAGACTTGGGGAAAATGACAATGGGCTTATAATACCTATCATTCCAGAGGCACAAATGAGAAACCTTGGCCTTAGATGTACCCATCCAATTATAACCATACGTGGAAAAGTCCTCTAGTTAGAAAGGTCAATAATCCTCCTCAGTAATACATAGCTGAACTTTGCTTACCCATATCTATAGGCCAAGTCATAAAGAATTTCACATTTGACATAAATGACGTCTATAGTAGTAGTGATGGCAAGGATCCCATAACCAACCTACCCAAGCTCTTCAAGGATATGACTCTTCTCATGATTAGCACCTTATCCTTCGATTCAGACCATCAAAATCATGAAATCCACCTAGTTTATCCCCAACTCATTGATTATGATCAACAAGGACCACCAATTCTTAACACATTTGAAAATGATGAGGTGCTCTCATAATTCATGGGAATATGGCATAACATTCCATGTGGGGATCACAAAGAAAGATTCATCATTGAGCTAGATACATAGGCCTATTATGGGGAGACAATTGAATCCCTCACAAAAGTGAGAAATTAAGAATAATATCTAAGTCCTTCAGTGAAAACCAACTATGGCACTCTCCAACATGAAAAAAGTAAAAAGAAAGGATGCATCCAATTGTGAAAACCTCTCCAAGGCACTTGAGTATGGGGGATTCAATCTTCCTTTCAGAGCCCTTCATAAGGAGATATTAGTGGTCCTAGTAGAAAAGTGCAATCTAGTTAATCTAGGAATAGAGGAGACCCCACACATCACATTCTATGAGGAGTCATTACTGTCAGAAGAACAAGTACTCACTCCTAGCATCCTTCTTGAGAGAGAGACATGTAAACTTTTCATGAAGCTACGCAGACATGCCAGGGCTTGATCTAGAAATTGTAGTCCATCACCTAGCAGTATACTTAGAAGAAAAGCCTATTAGACAAAAGCTCGGGAAAATTCACCCTTAGATTTCCCTGCTAGTCAAAATGGAGCAAACGAAGCTATTGGATGCAAGATTCATTTGACCAATAGACTATCAAAAATGAGTGTCAAACCTGGTTCCTATCTCAAAACCTGATGAGGGCATCAAAATTTTCATAGATTTTAGGGAATTAAACAAAGCATGTCCAAAAGATGATTTCCCATTGCCCAACATTGACATGATCATAGACATGATGATAGGACATGGAATGCTTTCCTTGATGGGCAATTTCTCAGGATATAGCCAGATAATGATTGCTAAAGAATACCAATGAAAAATGGCCTTCACTTGTCCATGGGGGACTTACTACTAGAATATGATGCCATTTGGCTTGAAGAATGTAGAAGCAACATACCAAAGAGCCATGACATTAATCTTCCATGACATGATCCATAAAACTATCAAAGATTATGTCGATGACATACTAGCCAAATCTAGAAAGAGGAAGGATCACATAGCAACCTTAAATGCCATTTTTGACAAGCTAGAGGAATATAAGGTCCAATTAAATCCAAAGAAGTGTATCTTCGGCATACAATCAGGAAAGTTGCTAGGATACAGTGTCAATGAGAGGTATTGAGGTAGACCCTACTAAGGTAAAAAAATCCTTGAGATGGAGGCACACAAAACATTGAAACAATTGAGAGGTCTCCAAGGTAGGCTTTAGTCCATCTGAAGATTCATAGCACGGATAGTAGATAAAAAGAATCCATACTCTCACCTACTTCACAAGGGAGTAGCGTACAGGTGGGATAACAAGTGTGAAGAAGCCTTCAATAAGATCAAATAATATCTACTTACACCACCAGTCCTCATGCCACCGATCCCAAGAAATCCATTAATTCACTATGTGTCATCAACAACAACCCTTAGAGCTCTTCTAGCTCAGCATGATGAAAATGGAACAGAAAGGGCAATCTATTATATCAGCAAAAAAATGGCCGGTCATGAGTTAAACTACTCATTCATCAAAAAAGCATGTTTATTAGTAGTGTTTGCTTCACAGAAATTCAGACATTACATGTTGGCACACAAAGTCAAACTCATCGCCAAAATCGGCCCTCTCAAGTACTTACTGTCAAAAGCAATGCTCACTAAAAGAATGGCCAAATGGGTCATGATACTATCATAATATGACATTGAATATGTGGAGCAGAAAGCAATTAAAGGCCAAGTCATCATGGATCAGCTTGCAGAAGCACCAATCTATTATGAGAATCCTCTCTTCTCAAAATTTCCAGATGAATCCATCTTCAATCTCAACATAGGAAACCACTATAAACTTTACTTTGATGGCTCATACATGCAACATGGATCAGGAGTTGATGTCTTCTTTATCATCCCACAAGGGTACTGCATACCAAGGTCCTATAAATTAGCATTCCCCTCCAATAATAACATTCTAAAGTATGAGGCTTCAATCATAGGTCTTAGAATAGAAGTGCAATGGCACATCATGGCCCTCAGAGTATATGAAGAATCTCAACTGATAATAAACCAAGTGAATGGTGAATACCAGACTAAGGATGATAAGCTCACTCCATACAAGAAATTGGTGGAGACTCTCAAGGAATCCTTTATCGAGATCACATTTGAATAGATACCCAAAGAAAAGAATAGAGCAATAGATGCCATGGAAACGATTGGATCCCTACTAGACATCCCTCACAATGTCCCAAAATATGAATTCTTGGTATCTAGCATCTTCTCATGCCCGCATTTAAGGTACCAAAATCAGAAACTGTGTGTGAAATTACATTGGTCCCTCTGATCCCTGGTACAACGGAATTTATACCTACCTATGAATAGGTGTCCTACCTATTGACTTACCCCCAACCTCAAAATGAACCTTTGTCAAAAAGGCATCTTATTTCCTCATCCAAGGAGATACCCTATATCGTAGGAGCATAGAAGGAACCTTATTACACTGTTTAAATGTTGAGGAGGAATTGACCACTTTAACTAAAGTACATAACAACATTTGTGGTTGACACTCAAGTGGAATGACCCTAGCCAAGAAATTGTTGAGGATGGGGTATTATTGGCCTACAATGGAAAGAGAGGCGCATAACTACATCAAAAGGTTCCTACAATGTCATTAACATGGGGACCTCATCCATGCTCCAGCTCAAGAACTTCATCCCATCATCACATCATGGCCCTTTTTGTAGTGGGGACTCGATCTCATTGGAAAAATCACTCCCACTTCATCTAGTGGCCACAAGTTCATCATAACTACCACTGAATACTTTACCAAGTGGGTGGAAGCCATACCCATGACATATATAATTGGGAAGTAGATATCAAAGTTCATCCTAAACAATCTCATTTGTTGCTATGGTGTCCCATAAGCCATTATCCTAGATAATGAGGCACCATTTAAGAATTAGGATGTTCATAATCTATGTGAAAAATTCAAAATCCAACATTTCTTCTCCACCTCATACTATCCCCAAGGAAATGGCCAACGAGAAGCCACAAATAAAACCATTTTAAAGATCATCAAGAAAACAATCAATGGCATAGGTCATGAATGGCATCTATAGCTCAATCCCGCCCTTTGGGCCTACTGAACCATCATCTGTACACCCACCGATGCCACCCCCTTCTCCTTGGTCTACAGATTAGGAGTAGTACTCCCCATTGAGATTGAGCTCCCATCACTAAGAATATCATTGCAAAACCTCATCACAGATGAAGAGTACCAAGTATCAAGACTGAATGAGTTGGAGCTACTAGATGAGCAGTGTATAGATGCTTTAAATCATTTGCAAGTCTATCAGAACAGACTCAAGAGGAGCTATAACAAGAAAATCAAAAGCAAGACGTTCCAAGTCAGAGAATTGGTACTAAAGGAGAATTAGAAGAACACCCCAAATCCAAATAGTAAAGGAAAATTTGAACCCAATTGGTTGGGACCATTTAATATCACAACAAGCTATAAGTTAGGGGCATATCAGTTATCAACACCCGAAGGGGAACCTCTGAAAGAGCCCATGAACAACTCTCATCTCAAAAAAATTTATGCCTAATCTTTCAAGGTATAGAACCAAAAAATCCAAAAAAAAAGAAAATGCCCTAAAAAAATGGTTACCTTGGAAAAAACCTAGAAAATAGGCATCTTGGTGACAACAAGAAAATTGAAAAAAGAAAAAAAATCCAAAAAAAATCCAAAAAAATTAAGAAAAAGGATCAAAAAATAGTAAAGAGAAAAATTGTCCTCTAGTGAAAACCATTTTTGTGGCACTTTGGACAAGTACCTTGGTGAAAACCTAGTAAACAGGTGCCTTGTGTAAATAAGGACTTTCCATCTACCAGGATATTTATGGCTTGTTCTGCATCATCCATCCATTACATTTCCATCATCCATCACATTCAAATCTCCATCCATCACCCATTCATTTGACATTCGCATCATAGCTTGGACCTGTGTTCCTATCATGATCCCTCCTAGTACTACTTGTCCCATCCTCAAGGTCAGTTTGTCCTGCCTTTATTATATTAGTCTATTGCATCACGCTGGGGGCATGTTGTCATTGGATCGGATTCATGTATATTCTTGAAGTCCGAAAATCTCAGAAAATCCAAAAAATCCAAAAAACATCATAAAATCACAAAATCCAAAAAAACATTCAAAACATATCAAAATTCAAAAACAGGTCAAAAAGGCAGTAAAATTTTCAAAAACAAAGTAATCTTGTGAAACTACGGGTCTTTGAGCCTTGAACATAGGCAAGGTTGATCTTTGATCATCCCCCAAGACATTTAGTTCAGTCCTTTAGAGTTTGTCATAATAAATTGAAAATTCATCATGTATATCTTCATTTGTAAATCAGTTAAGTCGTCAGTCAAACTACGTGGTCTCTGCATGGATAACGTAGGCAAGACTAATCTATTGATCATCCCCTGAGGCCCCTATGATAGGTGTTTAGATTAGTCTCTTGGTCAAAATCTCAAAAAACCCAAAAAAATTGGAAAATCAAAAATAAAAACATTTATAAAATCTCAAAAAATACCAAAAATAGCCTCAAAACATTGCAAAACTCCAAAAACATCCAAATATTTGAAAAAATCCATCTATCTCATCTCGCTTGCATTTGCAATAAATGCCACTCATAATAAATGATCGTCACCCTCAACCTTTGGTGAAACAATCAGAAACAAGTCTAGCAAGTGAAAAGTAAAATCTAAGCATCAAAATCTCAAGCCTAAGTCAATCAGTAAACATGTTGATCAACTTTTTATGTCAATAGCTTATCAGTCTTAAATCAATCTCATCATTTTCTGATAAAATCACATCCTAGGATGAATCCTTCCTACAATGGGCACTTTTTTATCAGACAAAGCACTTTGGATAAGCAAAATGACGTGCCTCCATCCACTAATATGTCCTAGGATATATCGTTCCAACAATGGACATCATCTATTGGAAATAAGTTTTAGTTTTTATCCTTCAAAAACATAGTTTCTTTTGGCTAGCGGTATGAAGAACATTAGCTTGTTTGTTTATGTGATTTTATCTTACTTATCTTATTGTGCTCATTTCAAGGACCTCTCAATGATATCTAAACAAAGGATTTAGAGATATAAGAATGGGGAACTGATCATTATCTTTTCTCTATTGTGTTTGTTGGATATGAGTATGTGGAGGATCATGATGGGCCGAAAAGTGGTGATATGATGGGTATGTTTAGGGTATGTGGTTGATGAATTTTTTTTTACCCAAAATTGATGAAATGAAAAGGGTTTTTAAAGGAGATTTTTAGCTTTGCACTAGTATAAATTATTCTTTAATTTGAATTTAATAAATGATTATTAATAATTTTCCATTTGAATTGCGACTACAGTCTTGATTGATAGGTTGATTGAAAAACATCTATAGATTTCAAATGGTATCACATTTTTTGAATCTGAAACATGCATCACATTCTATGCTTCATATACTATAAGATTAAAAAAATATAAAAAGAATTTCATGAAGTTTTGACCAAGTTAAGGTGGTTAGACATACAAGTTTTTATATTTTTTAAAAGTTGTAATAAAAAATTCATAATTAATTATTTACTTGGAAAAAATTACAAAAAAATATGCATCACATCGGGACATGAGTCCTCTACTTATATCTATAATCTTATAAAAAAATATTATCATTTTATTGTGGTTAGGGTGGTCAAATTGACACCTACTTCTTATTTTTTCCCTGAAATTTAAGTACTACTGCATTGAAATTTCAAATTTTTCGCCAAATAGATTTTTCTTTTTTAAATAAACCTAGTAGTTTAGAAACTACATTCAATTTACTATAGATTCTATTCTTACATATTTTTGAAATAATATAGATAACTTATTCAATTTTTTACGTCAAGTTGCCTAACTCTAATTTTTCTAAATTTTTTGCCACTTAAGGGTTTTTCCATGATGATCCTGCACATACCCATATTATTATAATATAACCTCGGTGAATATTTGCTTTATTTAGGTATGTACGGAGGGTGTTTTCGATATTTTGTTTACCACATAGGAGGGCTTACCTTCCTATGTTTTGGTCTGAGATGTTTGAAGTACATAAAGTGCACCCTAGTAAGGTTTTCATATGTCAGGTGCGAACAAGGATACTCCTATCTAGTTGTTGATTCAAAGTCCATCACACTATATACAACATCATCCTAGTTCTTAATACTTTGATGCATCATATTTATGTGTATTATCAAATAGAAGGTAATTGGCCCTTTGAAAATCCTAACTCCTCGGCAAGTAGTCATCATTATTTGCATATTCATCATCTTATGTCTTGTTGGATTGTCTTCTTTTCTCTCATCCCTTCTTGCTCTTCACACTAAAAAGGTACTATGATAGTTAATCATGATCATCATCAATCCTGCATCCATAAAATGTTAACATATTACATAACATATCATATAGGAAACATATGCATTGCATCTCCATCATCATATAAATGTGTTATTATAAGAACTTTTCATAAATAAGCACATCCATTTTTCATCACATTACATCCATTTTTTATCAAATTTCATTCATCACATAAACCATCACATAACATTCATTTGCATAAACATTTCATAATCATTTCATATTACCATCTACTGCATAATCAAACATAATAGGTATGTGAGCATTATAGATAATCCATCGCATTATAAGCATATACATTCATATAGACCATCTCATAAAAGAAATTATTATGTTATCACATGAACATCATAAAGTCATCTCTAACATTACACTCATTTTGCATAGCATAAAAAATCATCATACTACTTTGCATTAACATATCATTTCATATATTACATCACATCAAATCGTTAATAAATGCATCACATAAATCTCACAATCATATAACATGTTTAGGATAATATATATTTGTTATTCTCAACATCTTAAAAACATCTCATTTACATCATCAAGGCATATCATATAGAGCATGACCATTGCATTCACATCGTATCATACATAATCATAAAAACATACATATCGTCCATCATTCATCCATATCATATAGAACATCTCATAAATAACCACATCACAATCATTTTTCCATTTCATTTTACAAATCATTCCATATCATTATAGGAATTTAGTGCACAATTATTTACAAGGAATAATAGGAACATAAACATTATAAAATCCATTGCATTAAAAGAATACATCCATCCATAACCATATTATTTTTTTATAAAAGTATTTATAATCATGACTCACATATCATTTTGTGTATACACCATAAATCATCTCCATACCATTTTGCATATCATACATGACAAATCATGTACATCCATACATTCATAACCACATAGCACGATCACTGCATCATCATCACCATCATAATGAAAAAAGGAATTGAAAAAAAATCATTGCACAAATCATCACATTTGCATCAACATCGTAAATCATCATATAAATGTACATATCATCCATCTATTGGTGTATTTAATATTTAATTACACTTTACATAAGTTTACTTAGGTAATTATTTAATTCCTAGGTTAATTAGTTGTCATCCTTATCTTGTTGAGCTATCTTGTTGCTCAAGATAAGATTAGGGTTATGCATATCTTTTCTTTTATACAGAAAATCATTATCATGTAATTATTGAATTCTCAAATAATATTATGTTGCACATTCTTTTGCAACCTCTCTGCTTTTTCTGATTTTCTCTTTTGTGGAAGGTCTTTTCAGTTTGTAAATCTAATCTTGGTTTCTAACATGGTATCAAAGCCTTGATTTGCAGCCCCTTCTCAGATTTTTGAGAAAATTTATTGCAGGGTTCGTTCAGGATTCCTTGAGAGTATCATGCCTTGAGTTCATCTATGCAGTGTTGTGGATCAGATCAGGCTTCACCATTGGATTCAGAACGCTGGAAAAAGTCAGGATTGACTTTTATTTTTCATATATTGGCCATCATTTTCCAGACCTGTGAGGGTTTCAAGATGGGAGATTATTTGCAAGTTCTGGAGGTAGTGGATTTTTCAGAGCAGTTTGAGCACAAACAGAGCTCACCATCACGTTCCCAGTGGCCAAAAACCCTAAGAACACTTGTCATTTCATCGATTTTGGTGCAGTTGATCCAAGAGGGAAAAAATTTCCTGGGGGCCATACGGCCTCCCTAGTATGCATTATAAGGCTCAAAAATAAAGAAAAATGCAAACAAATACATTTTTTTGAAATCTGGGCCACTACTGCTAGTGTTAAATGATCCCGCCGCCCGGCGGCCACCGGCCTCCCACCATCGCCGAGCTCCTCCACCTGCCAGCTGCTCGGCCACAGTTAGCCCCCATAGGCTCTGCTTTCCAAGCCCCTATCATATGGAGATCCAGGGGCCAATGCCCAGTCTAATAACCGTTGTAGAATATTTCGTTAGGAGACCATATTTCATCTACTAGACAGGGAATATTTTGACCAAAAGCACATATAACGTCAGCAAAAAAAAAATTCTGGCATGGGGGTGATTTTTTGCCCCGATCGCCAGATGGATATCAATTTTTTTCACATGAAGTGCTTACGTCAGCATGACATCATCGGTTGTACAGCTCCTCTTTGCCCCTCCTAGCCCTAATTTTTCCTAAAGGAGCAGTTTTTTTCTTTTAGTCATAACTTGGGCATACGGTATTGAAATCGGGCAAACGAGATATCATCGAAAAGCCGGTTCTGAGAAATTTCCAGTGGTGCTATTTAATTTTCAGTAATTTTTTATTTATTGCATTTATTTCTGTTTGAATTTAGATGTTCTTTTTGGGCTTCCGAGCTCATAACTTTTTTCCACGATCTCCAATTTTCTCCTTCTTTGTAGCATTCGAAAGGTATTCAGGAGATCTATCTTGCTGTCCATTTACTTTTTTTGTATCTATCCCAAGTTTATTATGATTCTAGATTTGTTCTTATGGGTCTTTTGAAGATTACTTTGATGTTTTGGCAATTGGAAAAGTGAAACCTGAATATTTGCACTTCATTTCAGTACCAATTCATCATATTTTTTGTTTATGCACATTTAGGATTCTCTCCTTTTACAATCGTTGGGTTATTGTAATAAAGGAACTGAGATAAAGTTCCATCAGGGGGGTTTCTTCCATAATAAATTTGATTAGAGTGTGCATGCACTTTGATCTCCATATCCATTTTGATTTGTTGGCAGCTTGTATGGGTTATTTGGTTTCCTAGTTTCTTTTGGCCACATTTTTGCTATAGCTTGAAATATATCAGATTCATTGGTTCCCACTTCAGTTGAGAGATTATGTTTCTTGATCCTCATTGGTTCAGATTCTTCTTAGTTTGAGGGCCACGTTTTTATGGTTAATGTTCCAGAGTCTATTTTTGGTACTCCTTCCCATGGAAGAGTTTTAGTCACAGTTTGGCACTGGCATCAAGATACATGGTTTCCAGATTATGTCATCATCTTATCTACTGTTGCTTCACAAATTCTAGGGTTGTTCCAGTTTGTGAGTTTTCCAGTGTTCCATGGCATCAGGTCTGCTATCACATTATCATGATTCTGGTTTTGGTTTTAGTTGTAGACAAAAGTATCTTTCCTTGCTTGTCAGATTGCGATTCCAATGTTACTCCATAGTTTTCTTCCAATGCTTCTTTGCAATAGTCATCTCATTGTAGGGGGGTTTTGTCCCACTGGGTTTTCCTTCTCTACTTCATTTTTTCATTTGTACATGAGTACTTGATCAGGCCTTGTTTCCAAGACTCATCTTTGCATAATAATTTTTCTTCTCCATAAGTTACACTTATGGGGGGTTGTTGGTATAATTAATATTTAATTACACTTTACATAAGTTTACTTAGGTAATTATTTAATTCCTAGGTTAATTAGTTGTCATCCTTATCTTGTTGAGCTATCTTGTTTCTCAAGATAAGATTAGGGTTATGCATATCTTTTCTTTTATAAAGCAAATCATTATCATGTAATTATTGAATTCTCGAATAATATTATGTTGCACATTCTTTTGCAACCTCTCTATTTTTTCTGATTTTCTCTTCTGTGGAAGGTCTTTTCGGTTTGCAAATCTGATCTTGGTTTCTAACACCATCCATATCATATATCATATAAATCCACTTGCATACCATATGTCATTTATTAGAAGCATAATATAGATCTATTAGTCACATAACCATCACATAATGCATACACCATCAGAAAGAAATGCATCCATATATGCATTGCATAACACCATAACATTATTGCATAACATATAGAAATAGACCCATACATAAATGCATAATAAATAAGCAATACACATCACATCGTATCAACATCCTCATCTCATATATATATCATCCGGTAACTGCCATAGTACAAAATAATCAGATCACTGTACATGTGTATGTCAATAAGTACAAAAAGGCCCAATGGGCTATCAAAAATGAGCCCATATGGTGTAAAAGAATAATATATCGATCAAAATGAGGTCTAACCCTCATCTTTGCTACCATTGCCTCTATCACCATGACCCTCTACCGGTCTATGGTTGGTCTACTGTGAGTAATCTGGGGCCCAACCTGCTTTCGGTATGGCCAGATGATAGAGCAAATGATAACAATCTGCCTCCTGGATGGCCTCCCTATAAGAATAAAGAGGCACTGTGCTCTTAGAGGAGGAGGTCACAATGCTCTCTAACTACTGTCTACAACCCATCTCTACAGTCGCATGTAACTTTACGGCCTGCCTCTGCAAAATGGCCTGGTCTCTCTCGGCCCTGGCCTAATCCCTCTCCATTGTCAAAGTCTGAATCCAAGCTTGCAGTTGTGCAATCTATGCATCTTAGGGATCTGGCTATCCTGCTAGCTATAATTGTGGGGGTTGTACATGAGGTTGATCCTCACCCTCAGTTCATGGCGGTACATCTTCCTGATCCTGCTATGTGACTAGCCCCTAGTCCTGATCCTACATGTGAACATTTTCCTGGATCGACTAAATTGGACCCTTGTCTGGCTAATCCTACAACTCACCCTCTCTCCATCATCATCCTCCCCCTCTGCCCCTCAATCTCCATTGAGTGGAAGTTGCACTTGGAACTGTTAATCTTAGGGGTGGCCAAAACCAATCTCTATAGGCCTGTGTCATGGTTAGATCTATGGGTCCCTAATCATATACCCACAGTTGGGCCACCAACTATCTAAAACTTTCTACCACCTTAGACGTAGGAACATATCACCCCTAGGAACCCTATGATACTGTGTGAGAAAATATAGCCACATAGTCATCATCTGGTCAGTCATGTGGCTCACCAAACTGATGCTAAACTCACCTTGGTAGGTATCTCTCAACCATTGTATGCTCCTTCCCTTGCATAAAGCGGTCCTGGTGGGAAAAGAATAATTGTTGTGCATCGTCAACCCATCCGGGGTGACCAAGGTATAGACACAAGGTGAAGACCTCCATATCATCTATGACCCTCCTCTTATGAGGAATGATGTGCTCGCGTGTGTGTGAAGGACACACCACCTCTGTAGCACCACTCTAGGGGATCATCAGGCCCCATTGACATTAGAACAACTTGCAACCAAAGAACACAAATTTTCTCCCACACCCACACTTGAAGAAGTGTGACACCTACTCCAATTTCTCTCTCATCAAGGTAGACGTACTCATATAAATCCCTATAGAGGGAGGCTAGAAGAACAAGCCTCCAAGAAAAATGAGTAGGCCTGTCACACATCACCATCCATTCCTAGTAGAGCCCCTAGCCATGACTGAAATCTTGGCCTCATTGATCTGGGGCAACGAGACCTAAAATGATTGCTGCAACCACCAAGTGGAAGGTTGAAGTCAAGGCCTTGTGATGCTCTAATTATATCTAACCCTCATAGTATATAACATCCTCTATAGCAAGGATTGTGTGACAAGCATCCTGTCCGACATCCATATCATGAATAACGCACTGCCCATGTATCAATAGTTTGAGGATCTGTCGCATATCCTCTAAGGTCATGGTGACCTCACCAATAGGAAGGTGGAAGGTGAGGTCTCACTGTGACATCTCTTAGCAAGTGTTGACATCATCCCAAGGTGGGCCCATATGGGTGTTGCATAAGCAATATACCATAGTCCCATATTTCACAACCGATCCTACTCCATGTCGCTTAGATCTCCCAGGTAACAAAAAATCTCCCACGATCTATGCTCCTGAGAATAGAGCTCCCTCACCGCGTCTTGCATCAGGAAAGGTAACCATGTTAAAACCATTGAGAAATTTTATTCCAAGCATCCAAAAAGCCAGCTTAGCATCACTATCTATGAAGGTGTCGTAGTTTAAAATTTGCAAACTACGACATTGGGACTATCAAAGACTTACAATGCACCACCATTGTGCACTTTTCTAAAGTGGCGCAGTTTGACAAAAATCCTAGTCTAAAATTTCGCCGCTGCGTCAAACTTTGAAATGGCCCTCCTAGAGGTAGCATATGCATCAGAGTTTGAATTTTGTTTCCAAACTCCAAACTCCACCACGACAGCGTATTCTATAGTGGCGAGTTAGTTTGAACCACCAAGTGGTGTAGTTTGGATTCTGAGTGGTGCTATATGGCACCACTGCAGAGAAGCTAAGTTTAAAAGCATTAAATAAGCACAAAAAATTAAAAATGAAGCTCAAGTAAGGATCACTTACCGGTGCCCCAATGTCGGGAGGTCACTGGTATGTCTAGAATCGATCAAAAATATTCATCGAAAGTTGTCATTGTGCCATCTAGTCGAAGTATCAGAGCTCAAATCGCTAAATCGCTAAAAGGCTATGTGTGAAAATGAATCGAAAGTGACCCCTCAAAGCCTTTTTAAGCCTAAAAATTATAGTTCTTTTGACCTTGTATGGCTATCCTACTAGGTTTTTGAACTCTTGAATGTATTTTTGTCCAGTTAAGGCTTGTTTTACATCGTTTTGTTGCGTTTAAACATGTTTTTGGACTCTTGGAGCCTTTTTGGACCTATCGGGCACCTTGTCCTCCTTTTTCGCAAGATCACCCAAATATCAAAAAAATTGTCCAATCTCTCGAGGAGGCAGTACATTAGCATGTTTTCTCTCACCAAGGTAGCAATGGGGAAAATTTTTGAAAATGGAAATTTTTTGGCTTTGATCAAGACCATTTATTCTTTGACTCAACACGAGTGCATTGCTTCAAAGAGGGGAAAAATGTAGACGCGTAAAATATACTAATTGATGTTTGACATCTGATCCTGATCACTAACACCATTTCATCCTAAATTATCCCTCGGTTTAACCATTTAATCGAATATCTTCATTTGATTAAATTCATTAATTTCCTTCTCTTAATTAAATAAATCATGTATTTAATTAAGTCTCTTTTGTTAATTAAATCCATCAATCTGATTTAATTATCCCTATTTAATTAAATAATTAATTTTATTTAATTAAATCTCTAAGGTTTATCTATTAAATTAAGTAAATTAAAACATTATTTAATTTAATCTACCTTCACCCCCTTAGTTAAATAAATCAAAACCCTTTATTTAATTAAATATTTAAATCATATTCTTCTCATATTTGATTTAAATCAATCCATAAATTTAAGTCAAATAGGTCACATCAGTTAATCCTTCATTAAATTAACTAACCTTGATTAATCTAATCTCTTCTCATGTCCCATCCTCCAACTTTTTCCACTTGCACATGAAAATAGAGTTATTTGATTTATTAAATCTCTATTTATCTTCAACATGGCATAAAGGAGGAATATTCTTCAAAGTTTGAAATTCAAATCTAAGTAGAATTTGTCCTTCCAACAAGGCATCTACTCCCTCTTACAATTCCTTTTTCATTGAGCCAAGTGGCCATTACTCATTTGACTCTCCCTCCACTTTGTCATTAATACAATTTCAAAATTCAAATATTGGAATTTATTGGCACATTCATCAAAACTTGCACATCCTTGGCCCATTCACATTAGGACAAGTGACACCTTTCCATTGAATGAAAAATAGTCCCACATTGCTCTATTTTTGGCATTCTTTCAACTTTACATTCTATAAATAAGAGGCTTCATTCCTCATTTGATCATCCACAACTTGAGTAAAACTTACTATACTCAAATCTTTAGCAATCTTCATCCATAGTTTTGAGTTATAGCTAGGTATGGCAGGTTTTTATCTTCGAGCATTCATCACTCTTCATCACCAAATCACCATTGCATCATTGGAGTTGGGAAAGAGCCAATTTTCACATCAAATTGGCACCAATTCCCTCAAGAGATTAAGAGTTTTCTTTGCTTTAGAATAGGATTTGATATGTTTTAAGTTTTGTTGTGTTCTTCATTTCATTTCCTCTCTCTTTTTGCAATTTAAATGAATTTCTTGAGTAATCATGTTACTAACCTTTCATTTGATTTAACATATTGATTGTTTCTTGTGTTTGTGCAGGTTTGGCTCCATGGTTCACAATATCTACTCTTAAGTTCCTTTGATCAAAAACTTTTCTATAATTTTTCTCACTTCAAATTGCTACGTGAAACATGGGTAAACAACCTTGAATTATAGGTATGTATCCTTAATTTCCAAAAATTCAAATATCTCAAGTTAACATTGAATTATGGATTTGAAAAAATTAACATAATTCCAAAAACCTAATTTAAATTTAGGTCCAAAGGTTTAGGGAGGACCTATTATGTTTAGGCATTAATTATTGTTAGGTTTCCCCTTTGAAAAATGTAATGAATTAGGCTTGAAAATTAATTAAGGGGCCAATTAATGCATAATTAACCTCAATTAATTAAGAGGGCTTAAATAAGTGTGTAAATGTGAAACTATATAAATAGGGGAAAGGGATTTATATCCTTGAGGGGATAGGATTCCAATTTCACGCACTTGTTTCACTCAAGGAAACCCTAGAGATCTCAATCCAAGGATGGAAGGGAGGAGCAAGATCTACTAAAGGTTGTCCTAGCATATGATTAATGATTAAAGTGGGGTTCACCACCAAGCTAGGGCTTGGAATGACTAATAACATGCAAGAACTGATTATTAAACTTAATGATATGCAAGACTTGAGTAAATGACCTAGAAATGAATGCAAAGCTGGGAAATCATAGGTGTGCACCTAGAGACCTATATAAACTTGAATGGAGACCTGAAATGCTAGAAATTTTGAATTTAATGCACACTGGGAATCATACACCAGATTGGGTGATTTAGTCCCAAATTAGGCTTTCTGGGAAGGAGCACAAATCTGCAAACACAAGTTTGGAAGTCCTAAAAAGTACAAATTTCATTGTACTAGAACTCATGCACTGGAAGTGGCGTATCAGTACTACTTGGATTTTTTGGAGGACCAGGATGTGAATCTGCACTTTAATCTCTACTTTATCTTCTTAACCTAGTTTTTGGATTTGAATTGGAGGATTATGATTTGTAGGCTTCCTTCAATGGTCTTGTAAATAATATGACAACTATGATGGCTTTGCACACTTGACAACTTATTTCCAAACTTGCTTCTTAGAGATTCTTCAACCTAGATATGCAAATCACACACTAAAGAGAGGGAAAAATGTTTTTTTTAGTGGAAAGGGGTTTTCCTTGGTCAAACCCAATTTTGGTAATCAAACCTTGTAATGAAATAAAATGAGATAAAGGAATGATGAATGAAAAAATAATAATGTTGGAAGTCACCAAACCCTAGAAATAAAGTGCTACAAACATGTATGACATGGCTCCAATGGATGTAGATCTTGACTCTTGCTTGAGTTTAATAGATCTTGAATTGAATGCTTTCTTGAATCATGAAACCTTACATCACAATTGTTAGCTCAAACAAAAACATGATGTATGATGACTTTGACATGAGGGTATGTGCAGGATCATCATGGAAAAACTAGGCCTTTAAGTGGCAAAAAATTCAAAAAAATCAGAGTTAGGAAATTTGAAGTAAAAATTTGAATAAGTTATCTATATTATTTCAAAAATATGTAAGAATAGAATTTGTAGCAAATTGAATGTAGTTTCCAAAATACTAGGTTTATTTAAAAATAATAATATATTTGGTGAAAATTTGAAATTTCAATGTAGTAGTACTTAAATTTCAAGGAAGAAATAAGAAGTGGGTGTCTGTCTTACCACCCTAACCACAATAAAATGATAATATTTTTTTATAATATTTTAGATATAAGTAGAGGAGTCATGTCGAGATGTGACGCATATATTTTTTTTAAAATTTTCCAAGTAAATAATTAATTATGAATTTTTTTATTACAACTTTTAAAAAATATAAAAGCTTGTATGTCTGACCACCTTAACTTAGTCAAAAATTCATGAAATTCAAATTTTTTTAATCCTGTAGTATGTGAACCATAAAATGAGATGCATGTTTTGGGTTCATAAAATGTGATACCATTTAAAATATATAGATGTTTCTCAATTAGCCTATCAATCAGGACTTTAGTTGTAATTCAAATAGAAAATGAATAATAATTATTTATTAAATTCAAACTAAAGCCTAATTTATATTGGTGAAAAGCTGAGAATCTCCTTTAAAAATTCTTTTTGTTTCATCAATTTTGGGTAAAAAAGAGGTCGTACACCACATACCCTACACATGCCCATCATATCACCACTTTTTGGCCCATCATGATTTTGGACATACCCATGATGCTTGATACTTGAATGATGCTCCAAAACACTTGATAAATATCTCTTGAAGACTCTTGAATGCTCTTGTAAACACTTGAATGCTCTTGTGAACTTCTAAATGCTTAAATTTTATATAATCTATGAATACTCAAGTTCCTAGGTGTAAAATGAGTGAAATAACCTTTTTTTATACTTGTTTATGCCAAATTTCCTAAAATTACAACACTATAAGCTGACATCAGATCTAGGAAGAGAAAATACCACCAAGAATTTGAATTTAAATTAGGTCTAAGCTAAGAAAGACTCATACGCTAGAATTGGCTTATGAGTCCCATTAGGTGAAGCTCAGGACACATTTTTCAAGAAAGGATTAGATCATGTGAAATCTAGATCAAGGCCCCAAAACTTAGGTGGGACCCATACACCCATGGTGGAGTCTGAGTCCCAAATCACTAAATCTGGGACATACATGTGGACACAAAAAAAATAACCCTTATACTTTTGTCATGTCTAGGCCCTTCTAGTGGACTTTGGCTTGATTTTTCCTAGATTTAATGTTATAATGTGTTCAACATCTTCATATTAGGTCTTGGACCCTTGTGAATCATTAAGACTTCTAGGATGTCTTGCAAAAGTGTTGTGAGCCACTTTCACACTTTTCTATAACGCTTTTATCATAATTCACCTAAATAACCCATTTTTATTACTTACAAAGTCTTATTTCAAAGTGTTGTAAAGATTTGTAACAAACTTTCATGCTTTTCTAGACTTGTCATAACTAATTCAACCCTTTCTCGTGTTTAAGTGACCCCTTAATGCACTTTTTGGTCTTACATAAGTGTATTTTTGAGGATATTTATGTTAAACAAAATTTAATGCACTATAATTTTTAAAACCTAGTGAAATTGCCCTGGTGGGACCAAGTCGCCACCTAGGGTGACTTAGTCCCACTAGGTACAAAAATCAAAATAATTTTAATTTCTTGGTGGGATTTTATTCTCTTACCCTAGAGGTTAGCCTGTGATGTGTTATTCTCAAGAAATTTAGGAAAATCAAGTATAAATAAGGGTTTTTATCATCATTTTACATCTCCTAATTGATCAAGCATTCAAGCATTTACTCACTTAATCATTCTCAAGAATTCAAGCACTTTAATTATAATCAAGTCATCCATTGGAGAACTTAATTGCATATCTTTAGATTTCTACATCAAGGGTTTGGTGAGTTCTTGACATTTCATGTTGTTTATTCATCATTCTCTTCTCATTTCATTTCATTTCATAGGGTTTGATTACCAAATTGGGGTTTGACCAAGGCAAACCCCTATAGTCTAACCCTTAACCATTTTCCCCCTCTTTGCATGTGTGTTTGTAGACTTTGTATGTAGATTTGTCAAAGAGTTTGGTGTCAAAAAGTGGTCAACAATCCTTAAAAGTCAACAAATCCCTAATTGAAGCTTGGAGACCTCTTTCAACCCATTTTCTACAGAATCAGGATCGAACACCTATCAAAAAAGCAAGTGTAGACCGAAAGCTATAGAATATTGTCCCAAAATTCTAGAAATCTCTAGGTGGAATAAGTCAGCATTTGTGGCAAATTATTACCACTACTAGGCCTGAAAGTTGATTTTCACATTTCTGGAGACCCATATGACAGATTCCTATTCTAGTAGATTTTCTCTGAAACTGGACTAAGTCTCCTTGCTTGGCGTAAGTGTCCCAATCAAAATTTCCAATCAACTATGTAGGATTCTAGAGCCTCTTTGCATCAAAATCTAGATTCTAGGTGCACCTCGCTAGTTTTGTTTCATTATTTCATCATTTATTTTCATTCCTAGGTTTTTTTCGTATACATCAAGTGTTTCCAACACTTTTCATTTTCTAGGTTTAACATCAATAAATCATTTCTTTTTTAGTTTGTTGAATGTAGATATCATAATTAGATATATTGCATCCCTTTTTTTATTAATCTTGAGTGTAGAAATTAACATTTTTGCCCCGTTTTTTCCCCTTCTAGGTGAAAAACCTAGAAGAGTTAGAGAAACCCTTGGGTAACCAAAATATTTGTTTACATTTTGGTGAACCCAACTTTTGAACATATTTTCTTCTAATTTCAAGTTCATCCTAGGATTACCTTACATTAGCATTGCATTAGCATTGCATTAGGTGTTGCATTGTTTAAAGTACATCCTAGGGTTTAAAAAATTGAATTAGTGATTTAAAGCTCACATAACTTGCATTTTTGTATTTTATTTCATTGAAAATGACAAAAAATCTATATTTTCATACTGTAGCTACATCTATGCATCTGAAAAACATCAAATTGCATTCCATTTTTTTGAAAAATCACAAAAAAAAACATCATTGGGACTACTTTGCCACACTGGGAAACTTAGTCCTTTTGCACATTTTGCACTATAATTTTTGGAATTTTCTGCATTTCCATTTTCTACTATTGCATCTCTATTACAATTTCCAAAATTTCAATTATTAGCATTTTATTACTCCTAGTTTTCATTTTTGAATCCACCTCACCTTTAATAGCCTTTGTATGAGTGTTTGGTGTCCCATTGATAATAATTTTGTGAGAAGAATTTCATGAATCATGGCATGCCACGATAACAAACTCATTGTGGACCTTGGGTTGTCTTGACCTACTACTCCTGGTACTAACAATACTGCATTAGAAATTGACCCTACCTTTAATAATACTATTCCTTCCAATAGCATGCAAGTTGACACATCAAATGATCATATTCTACAAGAAAAAATCATTAAAATTCATGAGGATTTAGCACATTTGCAACAAAACTTGTCTCTTGAAAACATTTCATCCACTGCATTTTATACTATAGAACATATCCATCACTTGATTGAAACTGACAAAGGCTTAAACATTATGAAACACATTGTTGAGATATACAACAAACATGCTCCTTCTACATCCCAACCAACAAACACTATGTTTAGTAAAGGAGGACTTAACACTACTCCTCCTTCCACAGTGGCATCCATACCTACCTACACTACTTTGCAAGTCACAACCACAATGCAACAAGTTAGCAATGAAATTCCTTCCTTGAATATTCTTGCTAGCATTCCTAATTCTTCTATGGTATCGAATGCTTTCTATTCTTCCACCATACTATCCATTAGCATCCCCTTCACTTTCCCTACCACTACATACACTCCATCACCACTTTCCCTTCCACCTCATACCACTTACATTGACCCTCTCATAACACAAATTTTCCAAACCATCTCCTCTAAGTAAAAACAAATATCCACCATCAACCAAAACAAAAATGGACAACTTGCCTGTTATGTCTGAAGCATCCCACTCTCTTTAGAAATCCTAAGAACATTGATGCCATAGGGAATATAAATGCCTAGATTTGAGAAGTACAGAGGAAAGGGCGATCCTACTAATCATGTTAATGATTACATAGCCTTGCGTAGTGACTTTTTTCTTGATGATAAATTGTTGGCCAAACTATTTCCTAGGAATTTAAAAGACATTTCCTTAGAATGGTTTTCATCCTTACCCAATAATTCAATTATTTCATTCAATGAATTAATTGATGCATTCATAACAAATTTCCAAGTGCATATGACTCTAAAGAACACATTGGATGATTTAATGTAATACAAATAAAATGTAGAGGAAAAGGTAACTAATTTCATCTCATGCTATCAGTCACTTTATGCCCAACTTGATGTTAAGATTCCTAATCCACATCTCCATAAGATGTTCATTGAAAATTTACAAACTCACATTCAGGATAGATTGACCATGATGAAATTTCCCTCCTTTATTCACTTGTGTACAACCCTTTGTGATTATCACAATTCGGTTAGTAGTCGTGATGCAAAGTCCACTTCCAACCGAACTGAAAAATCTGAATCTAGCACTTCACACAATTCACAACCATTTTGAAAACCAAACAAAGGTTTTTTATAGTTTAACCCTCCTCAACAGCCAACTCAACCTGTCAACAACCAAGTATCAGTTGTTAAAACCATGATTCCTTATAGCTATGGAGATCCAAAATGATAGTTTAAACCATTACTAGACACTCTCCATAAAAGAATGACCCAAATTATACAACAAAAAATGATTTCTTTACCTACTATTAAACCATTGGATCCAACTAAATCTTTTCCTCCAACCTTTCAACCTAATGCTTAATGCCATTATCATAGACAAAATGGACATGACACCAAATAGTGTAATCATCTTAAACACAATGCATGACCTCATTGATTTTGGTCATTTATCTATTTCAAATGTTAATATTAAAGGCAATACATTTGTTGCCCTACCCAATCAAAATTTGTAATTTTTTACCAATCTAATGCCTAAACATAATGTGTCATTCATCAAAGCCATTGAAACTCAAAATAGTGATGTGATGACTATTCATAAAACTATTAACATCAGAATCCTATTCCACATACCACTTTTATTAATCCTATGGATGATATGGTAGGAGCAATAGAAATTATCCTTCATAAGGGACAACCTAAAAAAAATCTTGATATTAGTTTCTCTTCTAAGGATATTCTTTCGAATCTTCCCAATGGTCCTCTCTACATAGGCGACCATATATTTGATAAGCTCACTAATGGGATACTCATAGATCCTACTTGTGCTGATAATGTGATCACTAAAGCATTTTTGGTATTATATGATCTTTATCAAGATGAGTATAACAAACCGAGAAAATTGATCAAAAAACACAATTTTTTTCCATGCCCTAGAATAGGATCGATCATTATTACATTATAGATAGGACCTAGAAAAATGGATGTTATATTCTCTATCATTCCACAATTAGATTAGTTTTTTCTATGGCTATGCCATCCATGGCTTCACTTGATGAAAGTTGTCCCTTAATTCATACACAAAATTTTTAAGTTTCCGCTTGACAATGACATATTCATTGTTCACCATAGTGGCTTTAACCCTTTGTCTTCTAAAGGAAACTTCTCCTTAGAATCCTTTTGGCCTGAGCCCATGGAACCCATAACACCTCGCAAAGATTTATTTTTCATTGCTTATCAAAATTTTAAAGCAAAGAAAATTTATGCATTGTCTCCCCACAACCAATCCCCATCCACTTCTGACACTCCCATCCTCGATGAGACAATGCTTCAACTTGAGACTAAACCAATAAATCTAGATAAACCACCACTAAACACTTCACCTTCCTCATCTAAACATCCAAGAGATAATGAAACCAACCCCATCACGTCCCTCACATAAAAGAGTGTATAAAGTAAAAGATAAATTGATTGAACCACCTCCTATGGTTGCTTTTATTCCTCCCATTAGGGAAGAAAAGGAACCTATGGTGGATCAACCCACTCTTACACCAACAAAAATTCAAAATAGAATGAAAAGAAACCACAGTGCTTGGGAGTGTAGGCGTCAATGTCATCTCCTTGCTCGTCAATTACAAACTGAAGGAAACAAAGAAAACCAACATCCACCTTTGACAAAAGCACTACCTAATGACCATACTCCCCAATCACAAAAAAATGATCTAATACAACAACCAAAACTTCTAATACATCCTTCATTAGAAATTACCATTCATCCTCTCGTTGTGATTAATTTGGATGATGATGATGATGAGATATCTAAAATAGATGAATAGGTGCATAATTATTTGAATACACTATTTTCCTCTTCCATGAGCTTAAATGAAAAATCTCCTACAACAAGTGTAGAACCTGGTACTTCCCTTAGTTTGGCACTTGCAGTTGTCCCTTTGGATAGTCAACTAGCCTTAGAATACATTGAACATGATTGGGAGGTGGGCATGACTTGTTAGATGGATGACTTGCATTCACCTTGCTAGCCTTTTTCATCTTTTTTATATTGAACTTGTATGTACATATCGTGTTCCACCACGATGTGACATTTAATGTTCTCCTCTCTTCATAACATTCCTCTGTTTGTACCTTGATTCTTCTCTATGTCATACATCACTTTTTTCTTTTTTTCTTTTTTTTGTGTTTTCCTTTTGGGGATGACAAAAAGTGTAGAGACACCCTATGTCTCTTCCATGTTGACCCAAAAGGTCCTTTTCTTTTTCTCTTTTTCTTTTTGTTTCCTTTTGTGGATGATGCAAAGTGTAGAGAAACCCTATGTATCTTCCATGTTGACCCAAAAGGTCCTTTTCTTTTTCACTTTTTTTCTTATTTTTTCCTTTTGGGGATGATGCAAAGCATAGAGACATCCTATGTCTCTTCCATGTTGACCTAAAAGGTGCTTTTCAATTTCTTTTATTCTTTTTCTTGTGTTTTTCTTTTGGGGATGACACAAGGCATTGACCTAAAAGGTGCTTTTCAATTTCTTTTTTTCTTTTTCTTGTGTTTTTCTTTTGGGGATGACACAAGGCATTGAGACTACAATTTCTCTTTCATGTTGACCCAAAAGCTTTTCCTTTTCTTTCACCTTTTCATTTTCATTTCACTTGTGTTTTTCCTTTCTGGGATGATGCAAAGCATTACGACAAAAATGTCTCTTCCATGTTGACCCAAAATGGACTTCATTTTTCTTTTGTTTTCACTCTCTTTGTGTCATTCTTCCAGTTCTATGTATTTGGGGAATTATGACAATTCTAAGCTTTTTAATAAAAACATTGCAGCAAAGAACATACTAATCCCAAATCCATAGACCCCTTATGTGTTTGGTGTGTTCCTTTCTAGGGAAACCCCTCTTTCTTTTGTTCCTTTTCCTTCACATGAAACAACCTTACTTGAAAATGGATGACTTGGCATAGGGGCTTTCCAAGTTGGCTCTCATGTCTTATTTCTTTTTTCATTTTTCATTTGCTACTTTAAAGTAATTGCTCACAGAATGGTGTGTAGAAATTCCTTTAAAGTGGGGGCATACATTGACATTATTCATTTTCATTTTTTTTCTTTTCGTAGTTCTTAGTGTAGCCTTGCTACTTTATATGATGCATTTGTCACTTTTTGGATGACATTGGGTGTGATGTTTCTCATGAGCATGATCTATATTAGCATATTACATTCCTCTTTATGGCTTGATTTGATGAATTGCATCCCCTAAATTGTAAATATTCTATTCTTTGATTGGTCCTCTTTTGGAGACATTAGACACAATGTTCCCTAAGTTATAGAACTCACATGAACTAAGAAAGACTCATTTGAACATCCTTTTACATGTTTCATTTTGCATTTACATGGCCACCTTGCATAACATAGATTGCATTCCTGTTGTTCCATTGTATTTGTTCATGATTTCTAAGCATACAATGCTTTGCTTGTCTCATGAAGCATGAAATGACATTATCTTTTGTGGTGCCTTATTAAAGTTATTAGGAGGTATAACTTTGATATGGTTGAGCTGGAAGCCCATTCTAAGGCACTACATTCCCCATAGCCACCTTTTGGAATTTCTCACCCCACAGACAACTAGAAGTTTTGTGGCCCTAGAGTGAGTATGTTGTGGATTTCTCAGCCCGTATACAATGAAAAGTTTCATGGCCCTAGAGTTAGTATGTTGTGGATTTCTCACCCCACAGACAACCAGAAGTTTTGTGGCCCCATAGTGAATATACTTGGTCATTCTCACCTAATAGATGGCCATGAGTTCCATTGCCCCAAAGTGAGTAGACTTTTCTTGTTTCAAATGACCAGCCTACATTTGATCCACAATGAGTTGGAAAAATTATTTAAGCTTTCTTTCATCCTTTTTCATCACTTTCATGTGTGTTCCTTTTTGTCTATGTTTGGTTTGCTATGGGATCGTGATCCTAGGTGCTTGATCATCCCTCTTGATTGTTGTTGTCTCATCTTACTAGCATGAGTGCATTTGGATCCCTCTTGATGTGCATCTTGGATTACTTTAGTGTCAGTTTGAAGTGAGTTCATCCTCTCACTAAAGTGGGGGCTAATTTTGGACATGGAAAAAGTAACCCTTCTATTTTTTCTCATGTTTAGGCCCTCCTATTGGACTTTTGCTTGATTTTTCCTAGAATTAATGTTGTAATGTGGTCAACATGTTCACATTAGGTCTTGGACCCTTGTGAATCATTAAGAATTCTAGGATGTCTTGTAAAAATGTTTTCAAGTGTTGTGACCCACTTTCACACATTTATAGGACCATTTAATCATAATTCACCTAAATAACCCCTTTTTATTACTTACCAAGTCTTATTTCAAAGTGTTGTAAATAGTTGTAACAAACTCACACTTTTCTAGACTTTTCATCACTAATTCAACCCTTTCTCGTATATAAATGACCCCTTAATTCACTTTCTGGTCATACTTAAGTGTATTTTCGAGGATATTCCCATTAAACAACATTTAGTGTAATTTAATTTCTGAAACCCAATGAAATTTTCTTGGTTGGACCAGGTTGCCACCTGGAGCAACATAGCCCCACTAGGCACAAAAATAAAAATAATTTTAATTTCTTGGCAGGATTTTATTCTCCCACCCTTGAGGTTGGCATGCGATGTGCTATTCTTGGGAAATTTAGCAAACTCAAGTATAAATAAGGGTTTTTCTCCTCATTTTACATCTCCTAATTCATGAAGCATTCAAGCAGTGACTCACTTAATCATTCTCAAGTATTCAGGCACTCTAGGCATAATCAAGTCATCCATTAGAGCAGTTCATTGCATATCTTCATATTTCTACATCATGGGTTTGGTGAGTTCTTGACATTGCATGTTGTTTATTCATCATTCTCTTCTCATTTCATAGGTTTTGATTACCAAATCATGGTTTGACCAAGGAAAACCCCTATACTCTAGCGCTTAACAAATTTTCCCCTCTTTGCATGTGTGTTTTCAGACTTTGTATGCAGATTTTTCAAAGAGTTTGGTGTCAAAAAGTGGTCAACAATCCATCAAAGTCAACAAAGCTATAATTGAAGCTTGGAGACCTCTTTTAGCTCATTTTCTATAGAATCAGTTCATCAAATGACTATTAGAAAAGTAAGTGCAGACTGAAAGCTACAAAATCCTATCCTAAAATTCCAAAACTCTCTAGGTGGACTAAGTCACATTTGTGGTGAATTAGTCCCACTTCCAAGCTTGAAAATTGATTTTCACATTTTTGGACACCTATATGGTAGATTCCTTCTCCGACAAATTTTCTCTAAAAATAGACTAAGTTGCCCAGCTTGGTGTAAGTGTCCCTATCAACATTTCCAATTAACTTTATAAGATTCTAGAGCCTCTCTATAAAAGATTCCAAATTCTAGGTGAACCCCTCCAGTTTTGTTTAATTATTTCATCATTTACTTGCATGCTTAGGTTTTTTTCACATACATCATTATGTTTTCTAGAACTTTTCATTTCTTAGGTTTGGCATCAATAAATCATTTCTTTTTTAGCTTTCTACATTTATACATCATAATTAGATACATTTCCTCCCTTTCTCATTAATCTTGAGTGTAGACATTAGCATTTTGGCCCCATTTTCTCCCCTTCTAGGTGAAAAACCTAGAAGAGTTAGATAAACCCTTGGGTAGGGTATGTGCAGGATCATGATGGGCCAAAAAGTGGCAATATTATGGGTATTTGTAGGATATGTGGTTGATGACTTTTTTTTTACCAAAATTGATGAAACAAAAAGGGTTTTTAGAGGAGATTCTCAGATTTCCACCAATATAAATTATTCTTTAATTTGAATTTAATACATAACTATTATTCATTTTCTATTAGAATTACAACTAAAGTCCTGATTGATAGGTTGATTGAAAAACATCTATAACTTTCAAAAAATATCACATTTTTTGAATCTGAAATATGCATCACATTCTATGATTCACGTACTATAGGATTAAAAAAATAAAAATTAAATTTCATGAAGTTTTGACCAAGTTAAGGTGGTCATACATACAAGTTTTATATTTTTAAAAGTTGTAATAAAAATTCATAATTAATTATTTGCTTGTAAAATTTATAAAAAATATGCATCACATCTGAACATGAGTCCTTTACTTATATGGAAAATATTATGAAAAATATTATCATTTTATTATGATTAGTTGGTAGACACCTACTTCTTATTTTTCCCTGAAATTTAAGTACTACTGCATTGAAATTTCAAATTTTCACCAAATAGATTTTATTTATTTTTAAATAAACCTAGTAGTTTAGAAACTAAATTCAATTTTCTACAGATTCTATTCTCACATATTTTTGAAATAATATAGATAACTTATTCAAATTTTTACGTCAAGTTGCCTAACACTGATTTTTCTAATTTTTTTGCCACTTAAGGGCCTATTTTTTCCATGATGATCTTGCACATGCCCGGTAACCAAAATAATTGTTTACAATAAAATCATAAAACACCTAAATCATGATTGGATGTTAGTTTGTGTCATGATTAGCCTTGAAAAGATGCATTAATTTAGGCTCGTGGATACAAAATAAGGCCAAATAAGTCATAAATAAGTCTAATTAATAATGAAAAACCTAGATTAGTGTGAAAGTGTGATGCAACACTTTACAACACCTAAAATAAGACACAATTAGGTTTATTAAGTTTAGAAGGGACCAAGACCTAATGTGAATGTATTAAACACATTACAACACTAAATCAGGGCAGTATTATTCTCAAATTAACGAGGGATCAAAGAAGCACAAAAAAGTAGATGGATACTTTTTTTGTTGCCATATTTAGCCCCCATTTTAGTGAGAGGAGGAACTTGCTTCAAATTCACAATAAATTAAACAAAATCACATCAAGAGGGGTCCAAGTGTACCCATACTGGTAAGATACGATGAAAATGATCAAGAGGGATGATCAAACCCCCAGGATCAAGATCCTATGACAAACCAACATAAGCACAAAATAACACGCACGAAAAATGATATAAGGAGCAACAAAAAGGTCTGCCAAAGTCAAAAAGAAAATAAAACAAGATGGGTGGATCAAGCTTTGACCATTTTTCCATCACAATGTGGATCAAATCTAGGTTGTTTGTCCAAAAAGCATACTCATTCTAAATAAATAGAGCTCTAGGATGTCCACTAGGTGAGAATCCAAAGAGGTGAGACACATACACACTCAACCAGTATGCACTCACATACACAAGCAAGTGGCTATTGGAAATTCATGCCTAAGTTTGGCTTCCCATACAACCAAACCAAAGCTATACCTCTCGATAATTTTGATAAGGGGCCATGCAATAGTGAACTTATAGTTTTATGAGGAAAGCAAAGATTTGTATGCTTGGAACTCATGAATAAACAAGATGACTCCATAGGCATGCAAAGTGTTTTATGAAAGGTGGCTATATAACCAAAATTATAAATGCAACATAGGGAATGTTTGAAGGAGTTTATCTTAGTTCATGTAAGGTTTTTAACTTATGAAACATCATGCCTAATGCCTCCAAGAGGGGAAAAATCAAAGAATAAAATATTCACAACTTAAGCAACGCAATGTCTTGCATCAAGCAACTAAGAGGAATATAATATGCTAAGAGAGATCATGCTCTTGAGGGATATCACACCCAATATCACCACAAATAAAAAAATGCATCACATGAAGCAAAAAGACTACACAATAAACCATGAGAAATGCAGAAAGAATAATTTCAATGTATACCCCCACTTTAGAGAAATTCCTAAACACCATGCTATGAGAAAGTACTATAAATTAGCAAATGATACGTGTTAAAAAGATATGAGAGCTTATATGGAAATCCCTATTCCAAGTCATATGTTTCTAAATAAATCTATGTCATGAAAGGGGGTTTCCCCCAAAATGAAATCCCACAACACATAAGCGATACATGGATTTAGGGTCAGTATGTCCTTCCTACAATGTTATTATAGAGCTCAAAACTATCATCATTCCTAAAATACTCATAGAACTGGAAGAATAACACAAGAGAGTGAAACCAAAGAAAATCCTTTTGGGTCAACATGGAAGATACCTAATTTTTTTTATGCCTTGTGTCATCCCCAAAAGTAAAACACATGAAAAATGATAAAGATAAAGAAAATGGTAAAATACTTATGACATAGAGAAGAATGTAGATACAAATAGAGGAATGTCACAAAAAAAGAGAGATACGTCAAACAAAATAGTATGAGGGATCAGGTTAAATACATGCAATCACACAAAATAAAAATAAATTATGTAAGAGAATACTAAGGAACATGTGAGTCAACCTATTAGCAGGTTGTCTACATACCAATCATGTTCATCATATATAGAAGGTATACAACTAGCCAAAGGGACAATGAAAAATGAATTAGTAGGATAGGGCTATCCATTTCTTTCCCCCACTTAGTGCAAGACAAGAATGAGTAGAGGTAGGTGATGAGAAAGAGCTCCTTGCATTTTTAAATGATTTCAATGAATGTAAAGCGTGCAATAGTGAGAATATGATGATTCTAAAACTATTACATGGAAAGGAGTGAAAGAGGCCCACTTTAGGGGACTATTTCTATGATATCAAACTTTTTAAATATTTGTTTTAAAGAACAACACTCATCAATACTATGTTGAAGAACTCTATGGTATTGACAATGTGATGTATTTGTATTCTTAGGGTTTGGGGATCGATCTTCTCTTATGGGTGGTAATGTAATCAATCCTTGGTTTAAGATTATTTGTAAAGTTCTTTCAGTGGTAGTTAGTGGACAAGGGAATTTTAGTTTCTTTAATTTGTAAGGCCTTCGTCGCTTGCTAGATTCATCAATTTCTCAAGTTGAATGTTGAGGAGGATGACCTATGATGATCCTATCATCCTTATCATAGTTATGAAGCATTAGTTGTTCTTTAGGAAGAAGGACACCCATATTGAGAGGAGGATCTTGATATCCTAACCCTTTAGTATCTTCAATTAGTATTTTCTCTAAGAGTTGATGAATTTCATGTTCACTTGTTGTATCACATCCTTGTTTGCTTAAGATCATGAATCTCTTTCCATATGTATATTCTAGATTGATGAGTGTGTTGGTCACTTTGTTGACCTAGAATGGTTGAATGCTTTTTTGATTAGAGGAATTAGGTTCACCTATTGTAGGGAACTTAAGTTTAGTTTTTGTTTTAGTTTCAGGATGTAGGTAACCAAACATCTCAAGTGGTGGTATTATAGGCATTTTTGGTTGTTTCATGGATGGATAAAAGGATGTATTAGTCTCAAGGTTATTAAGGAAATCATTTAGGAATTTATTTATGTTGTTATCATCTTAGTAAAAAGGTACATCAAGATTATTGTTGGGTGGTTTATCAAAAACCATACACCAACAATCCCAAAAGTTATCTACTATGCCCTTATGTGTGCACCATTTTATAGAAAGTTTTGGTTTGTTAACATTAACTGGAAAACTAGTGCTGGGGTTAATAAATAAAGAGGCTATTTGGGCTTTTGTTATTTGGAGATTTTTCACATCATCATAAGACAATCCACATGCATAATATTCCCTCATGGTTTCTCACCATGAATGAAAGGCATTATGTTGGGTGGAGAGGGTTTCTACATTTGTAATTATTCCTATCAATGTGGTTGACATATAGGATAATAGAGGGATTTTCTTATAAACATCACAAATTCCCCTCAATTGCTCCAATTTTTCATGAATTAAGTCTTCAATTGATGGTTGTGGAGGTGGTGGAGCATTTGGCATTTCTACATTTTGATTCTCATCTGGTGGATTTTCATTCTCAACTGGTAGAATTTGTGCATTCTCATTCTCAGCAGCCATAATGCCTGATTAAAATTAAAAAAATAATTAATCTAATTAAAATTAGACAATATAAATGAAAATATTATAAAAATACCCTATTTTTAAAAAAAAATCCAAAAAAAACCCTACTTTTTAACAAAAATCTATAAAATTCTCTAGTTTTTAATACAAATACATAAGCAACACAATTTTTAAATCAAAATCAATAAAAAACATTCTTTTTTTTATCAAAATCCATTCTAAACTCAATTGTTTCATAAAAAATCCACAAAAAAACATTCATTTTTTTTATCAAAATTCATTCTAAATTCAATTTTTTCATAAAAATTCAATCAAAACCCTATTTTTAAAAAAAATCCACAAAATCCATTCTAAACTCAATTTTTTCATAAAAATTCAATCAAAAGCCCTATTTTTAAAAACAATCCACAAAAAACTATTTGAAATTATCCAAATCTAATTCAAAATTGAATCAAAGCAAATAAAAATAAAAAATCTTACCTTTTCAAATCGAATATCCATTACACGAAGAACCTCCTCACTATGTGCTCGTGGGTTGTTAACTGTCAAATGACTTTAAAAAAATGACAAATTTTGTATATATATGCTTTTTACAAATTGGATATCTAATTTGGATCGGATATCCGATTTGGAAAACTAGGATTGCTGTTTGCTTTGGTGGTGTGTACTGACACCCGAGCCTAAAAAAATTCAACACAATATTTTCACGTTTTTGGGTTGATGAAAGACATGTTTTTTTCCTCATTGCCACTTTTTGGCCCACCATGATCCTACACATACCAACACATTCTCCAAAATGTGTTCCACCTTCATCCATTAGCCATGTGACAAGTGTCACAATCTCATTGGATCTCCTTTAGTACCACATTCATCCCATCTCTCCATTCTTCAACCCTTCAACCTATAAATAGGAGCCACTTCTACTTGAAATCCATCCACAATCTTATGCATTTGCACTATAGGAACTTTCAACTCCATCACTTGCATTTTTGCATCTTCATCATTGGAAGCTTATCAAGGGGGTGGGAAAGGGCATCATTTCCACATCAAAGGAGCACCACTTCCACTATGAAATAGGGTATGAACATTCTTTTATATGGTTTTAATTGATTCTCTTTGGTATTTCATTTTTTTGTTTGCATAACTAGTATGTTTAGATATCTCATAGGAGTCCTTGATTTGTTTTGCTTAATTTGCTAAAAACACTAATGTTTGTTTGTCTTTGAAACAAAGTGCAAATTTAGTGCTTACATTTGGTGCCCACCATATGTGTGTTCATTGTGCTTTGTGCTATTTAAATTGATTGAGCTGCATTAGAGTCTTTGTTTCTGTTTACATAAGATTGATTAATACTTTAAATAGAGGATGCAACATCTATATTTATGCTCATCATAAGTTTCAAGCTCTATACGCTTTCCAATATGTACCATATTGTTTCTCCTCTTGCAGTAAACTCACACTAGGTCTTCAAGCCCATCTTGATTATGTGACAGATCTTGGCATATCTCTTTTTTCAATTCAATCTCTAACATTTCTTATAGTGCAGATCATTTAGCTGGGTGATCCCACAATACTGGTTTACAATTTTTGGCCAAATTAGACACTGAACTAATTTTTTCTAACTAAATCTTCACTTTTGGGAACCTATAGCTGCTAAATCATGAGGAATTTGAAGATGATACAAACTAGTGATTTGTGACATTTTGTTTGTAGATTCTAAATTTTTTTCAAAACTTTTGGAATCAGTTGCACTTTTTTAATCTCCTTTGAAAACTATTTTTCAGTAAACACCATTTTTAAGGAGTGACGCTCACCGTATAACACAATTTTTTTCCATGAAGGATTTTTTTTTTTTTTTTGAATTTAGATTTTTAACTACGATATGTAGTGCTTCCAACTAGTTTCATGGTGTTTTATTGAATATTTTTTCCTTAATCAAGTTATGAAGTCAAACCAATTACAATTCAGAAATTCAAAATTCAATTTTTTTTGTTGGATCAAGGAATTTAATATCTCGTGCACTCATATTTTTCAAATTTTGTTTTGATAATATTCTATTTTTCCACATGTGCAGAACATAGAGCTTGATTTTGGGTGAAAACCTACATTCACAAGAAATAAAAAATAAATATAATAATAAAATTAAATTTATTTAAAATTATACTTTTTGAGAAACTTATAATAAGGACTACATACTTACAAAAATAAATTTCAAATGAATTCATTTGATCCCCCAAAAATTAAATCAAAAGTGGTTTTTTATCACCATTTTGATAGGTGTAAAGGAGACTCCATTATAGGTATGGTTTAAAACTAGCGGGGTTCTATCCAAGGGGGTTTGATATAAGGTAGTTTGGTCAAACCATCTTCAATTGGAATGCTTTAAATGGAACTTTTTAAGGCTTAAATCATTATATTTTCTAAAAATATGTCATTTCAACAAAAAATAGAATCTTCTAGAAATTGTAAACCAGCTTTGTGGGATCACCTAGCTAAGAGGGGACGATTACCACCTCCTTTGATATTTTCTACCTATAACAAAATCTATCTTGAGGGGCACTTTAACTCATATCAATTAATACATTTGGATGTTGGTCAAAGGTTGGGAAATTCAGTTTTACCCCTGCCAATCACATTAGCTTGAAAGTTTGTAAAAGTCCATTTATTCACCACTCCATTTACTATTGAGTGTAAAGGCTATAGGGTAACACCAACTTTTATTGTCACCTATAAAATGTGTGTTGAGTATGGCTACATTTGTGAAACCCATGGATCTATTGGCATATGACCTTGGGAAGTTTTTTTTGGCTTCTAGTGTTGTTATGGATGGAAACTAAAGTCATTTCCATGGTCCACAGATCTATATCTAGTTATACCGGCAGATAAAGTGAAATATTGTGTGTTACCAATGGAATATTTGAAGAACAGGGTATCCAGTCAATCAGTCAATTTGTCTACTTCACCAGATCATCATTTTGAGTTGTGGATCCCTGGGATTGCTTGGTGAGCATGTACATTATCTTATTACTAAGTTTTTTGGTGTTGCTTTAGTCATTGGATGAGCTTTGAGGTCCGGTAGGTTGTTTTTTAATCTATTTTCTCATTGTAGCTGACTCAGTGAATGCAATGTGTTGTGGATCCCTGAAAAGTAAAATTTGAATGATTGGCATGCTTGTGAGTATTTTTTTGGGTCACATCATGATATTGGCCGACAGTGTTAGATTCACATTGAAAATCCAATTGCAATTTTGGGCTGACAATTGATATTATTTTCAAGTTTTATTAAGGCCAACCTATAGCGATTCTATTTCTAGTTTTAGATATATATAAGAGATTCAATATATCATTTTTGATATATGAAAGAAGTGTGGTGGTGTATTGCGATCATCAGGAAGAGTGATTAGGTGATTATGCACAATTTTACTTGTGCATTAATATTTTTGCAGTGAGAGTTGTGCAGAGCAGAGCAAAATTTTTGAATCAGTCTAAAGGATGGTAGATTGTCATCAGAGCTTAATTGGAAGTGTAATAAGGCATTGTGGATGCTATTTCATCAGTTCAATCTTTTAGATTTATTCCAAGTCATTGTAGGGAAGTGAGATCATCCATTTTGAGTAGTGAGCTCTAGGCAGTGAGCCTGAATGCAAGTGCATTCCCATTTTGTACTTCTTATTTTGAGTATACTCATATTATATTGTGGATTGGCCATCCACCATGGTCTTTCCCCTAATTGGGTTTCCATGTAAAAAAATTGGTGTTATGGTGTTGAGATTATTTTCAATCTGTTGATGCATGTTTCTTTTACTAAATTGTTAAGTAAGTTAAATCATAGAATAATAAATTTAATTTTTTTCTCAACACTGATTCACCCCCCCTGTCAGTGTTGCTTGTTTCCAATAATTGGTATTGAAGAGATAGTTCCTCAGAGGAAGTCTTACAACTTGGGGAGATCTTGGAAGGTGTTTTTCAATGGATACAAGCAATCTTCAACAACAACTTATGGTGGCCCTAGATAATCTTGACCAAATAAAATCTGAGAACCTGGAACTACAAGAAAATCTTGAGAATGTAGAAAGTTCATCCAGTCACTAAAAGACAATATCAATGAATCAAGGGAGAAAAGAAGGGAATTATGTGGTTAGTTCAAAAAAAAGAAAAAAGATATGGGAGATGAACAACTCAGTTTGGCTCTGAAGGATAAAATAGAAGAATGTGAAATTTTTTCCAAAGAGAATGTTTCCTTGAAGCAAGAGATGGAATCCATCATGATGAGAATGAACAAGGAGATTGAGGACATGAAGAAGAATGAAGAAAATCTTGCATAGTCTTTGAAAGAAAAGTCTAAACAATGTAGCTGACTAGATAATGAATTGGAGAAATCTAAGAAAAGTGAAGAAATACTTGAAAAGCAGCTTGATGACCTCAGAGATGAACTTGCTACAACAAATGAGTATAAGTAGAAATTCAAAGCAAGCTCAACCAAACTTGATGAACTGATCAAAGGACAAAGGAATGATGGTGACAAATGAGGCCTTGGATATGAGGAAGGAGAAAGTTATGAATCTAGACAAAGGGAATTTGGACAAAGGAATTTTGAACAAGGAAGATTCTGACAAGGAATTCAGATGAAAGGAACTAGAAGAAATCCAGTAAGGCAATTGAATGCTCAAAGATTTAATGGCTATTGTTATGTTTGCAACAAATTTGGTCATATGGCTTCTTAGTGTAGAAGTAGGGTGACCACAAGTAAACCATCATTCTCAGGTTAGTGTTTTAATTGCTATAAGTATGGTCATAAGTCAAGTGAATGCAAAATTGTGATGAATAACTTTCATAGAGATGTCAGATTCTATGCATGCAATAGATTTGGACACATTTCTAATCAATGTAGATCAAGTTAAATTTAGTGGAACAATTGGTCTGTACAAAGAAATGGTGTGTCCTCCAATTGCAACAAATTTGGCCACACTGCTAGATTCTATTGGAACATAAGAGGTTTGGTAAAAGAAACATGCAATAGGATGTTAAAGGAAAAGGAAAAGTCACTATTGATGAGATCAAGAAGCAAATGCAAAAGAAATGGGTGAAGAAGAATCCTTCTGTAGAAGTAAATGGACCTGCACTAGAAACATCTTCTGGTAATTCCTCGGGGAATTAATTTTAGGTTTATGGCATAGCGGGAGCTCTCAAGAAAAAATATTAAACCCCTTCTTGTAGGTGAATGATACTGGAATCCAGATCTATCTAGTAGGAGAGTTGATACTTTTCATATGTTGTTCGACCAGTTAGAAGCACTAGTGAAGAATATTGGAGATTTGCATGAGAGTCATCTATCTCGGTGCCTAAAAGAAAGAAAACTAGATGAGTTAGGGCAAGAGCATTTATTGCAAAATAAAGGAGTTAGGTATGTGGACAATAAAAGGAATGACTTAAACCCTCTTTTTTCATATTGTATTTGGAGAAAAGTGGTTTGGAGAGCTTTGAAGTGATCATTGCGAATTTGTGGAGAGACTCAAGCATAAAGGAGAATCTGCAATCAAATTCCATTTTCATCCCTAAAATTTATTCATTGAAAATATTTAAATTTGTGTGATTTTAATCATGTCTACTCCTCTGGTAGTCAAAGTTAAGGATAGGCCATGTCCAAAGTTCAAATGACATCTGTATAAGTCCATAGTTACAAAACCCTTAGGTACATTTTCATTGGTGTTGTATGGAGTCCTGCATGTTGAGGATATTAGGGCTTATGTGCAGACAAACATTGAAGATTTGGGAACCTCTCATTTTTTGGATTTGTACACTCATCATATAACTCAAGAAGGTCTTACTGTGAAACCAAAATTTAAAACCCTAGAAGATAACAAATTTTCACAATTTGCAAGATTCCCCATATTCGAAGAAGATGAATGGGCTTGATATATGTTGAGTTGTGTCCATGATGAGTTCATGTGGTTGGATGTGCCATTCAAAGTCACCAAAGAAGCTATATGTGTAGTTACAGGACTAAATTCCATCTATAGACTTCCAATTTTGAAGTCTGTGAAGAATAGTAAGGTTACTAAAGTGACAGGCTCAAAATGGGAGAGAAGGGAAATGACGATAGATGATATTGCCATAGTGGATGTTAAATTTGCATCAATGGTTATCAGCTATAAGATTTATCATTCAAATTGAGAGAATTTTGTATCCGAAAAAACTATCTATGCAACATATGAAATGGTTAAACAAAATGCAGACTATGATTTATGTGAACTGCTTAGAGGCTAGTTATTGGAGAATTTGGAAAAAATCAAGAAGGATAAGATCATATTCAAATATGATAACTTGTTGATATGTTTTTTTTCTACTTCTTAGGTGAGGTACCAGGAGTTGGTAAAGTTCATTGGTGTAATGATATGCCGGTAGCTATTCAGATATGGAATATGTTATGTGGACTGGGTGATTGATAGACCCACAATACAATCTTGTGGGGATACTTTAAAAGTTTTCAGAATCTGATGCACACTAGAGAGAGAATTCCTACAACAATTGTGGAGTAATACAAAGACAATATTTGCTTCATGGTAGACACTGACTTGTGCCATATGGAAGTTGCTAATCCTAGAACAGTTTGGATCATGCCTATGGATTATGAAGTAGATGAGAAAATTCTAATGATGTATGCAGAACACCTACTAAAATTTCCACTGGATCAGGGTGAAGAAAGGTTTGGTACTTATGCAGAGAAAAGCTTACAAGTTCACTCAGAATTGAAAAATCCCATGATAGTTAGAAGGGTAAGAAAAGAGACAGAAGCTCTTATAGAGAGTTTTGGCATTCCTATGAAAAAATTGAAAGAAGTGAGAAGGAAAAGAGAAGAAGTTGAAGTATCTAAGGAAAAAGAAAAGGCAGAATCAACCAGTCTAGGAACATCTCCCACTCACACTAGAATTTCCCCTGCAGCTCAATCAAATTAAGTTGAAGCTTCTAGAAAGAGGAAGAAGAAAAAGAGCACTAGATCTTACAAAGCTATGTCTACAGATGAAGAGGAAGAAACTGATTCAAAATAAGTAGTAAGGGAGATAAAGGCTACCGGTACACAAGCTGCCAAATTGAATAAGAGAAAATATTTTGTCAAAGGAGAATCATGAGGACATGCATTAGGAGTTGAGTGAACATGAGTAAGTTCAATTTCCTTAGATTAATTTATGAAAGCATAACTTGACACATCCACTAAGGACTTCAAGGACATCCAAAGTTTACCAAAGCACATATCCATGATGAAATGTAATGGAAGAACTTAAAATTAAAGGTCTCAATGTAAATATGTGATTGTGCAATGTATATAATGAACCAAGCGAAGGTAGATGCAATGAAATGAATGAAACAAAAAATCTACAAATTGAAATAGGTATCTATTAACATAAAAAAAAAAAAAAAGAGAAATAGAGAATTTAATGTTGGAAAATGTAGTGCAAAATTTGAAACAAGACTAAATCACCCAGAGGGGAATATGAGTCCTAATCAAGGTTTTTCAGGGGTTTAATGTTGAATAACAGTCACCATAGAATACCCATAAAATAAGGAAAAAACACCTATATACTGGGACTAAATTTCCCAAAGGGGTGTATGAGTCCCAATTTAGGGTTTTTGGAAAGATTTCACAAAATTCTAAGTGAAAGTTACGCCTTTCAATCTGTACGATGTCTAAACTAAGTGAAAATGTAGATTTTAACTCAATTTCAGTGATGCAAGAGACAAAATGCAACCTATATGCACTTTCACCAATGCAAAAATTAGAAACCCTAGATGCCAATTAACTAATAGAAACCCTAATGCAATGCTAGTGATTGAGCTAGATATATGATGATGATGTACTCCAAATGAGAATTAAGATGCTCTAAATGTACACTCACCAAAATGAAACAATGAAAATAGGTGAAGGAGGCTTTCTATCCTTGAGGGGATAAGATTCCTATTTCACACACATGTTTCACTGAAGGAAACCCTAGAGATCTCAATTCAAGGATGGAAGCGAGGAGAGAGATATGATAAAGGTTCTCCTAGGATATGATTAATGATTAAAGAGGGGTTCACCACCAAGCTAGAGCTTGGAAAGACTAATAACATGCAAGACCTAATTATGAAACTTAATGATATGCAAGACTTGAATAAATTACCTAGAAATGAATGCAAAATAGAATGGAAAGCTAGGAAATCAGAGGTGTGCACCTTGAAGCCTATAGCAACTTGAATGGAGACCTAAAATGCTAAAAATGCTAAATTTAATGCACACTAGGACTTGTTGGAACCTTAATTCTATCATACCATCTCAAACCCTTGTTTGTTTTTAGGAGGGTTTATGATTCATTTTCTTAAAGCACTTGAACATTCTATTTTTTTTTTTACTCCCAATTTCCCATTGCTAGTCACATTTTAAATTCTTACATCTATTGTTGTTATCTAGCAACCAGTTCCCTAACCAATAATCCACAAACTTTTGTTATAATGGTTTTGGTGTTTTTATGTCTTTTCTATTTATCATATCATTCTAGGAAGTCCCCTCCATTAAAACAACTTATGAGCACATGCCTAAAGGTTTTCACTTAAATTCAATTGACCTTTTGTCTTTACCACTCATCCCTAATCAGCTTTGAAATGTATGTTCTAATTCAATGAAAAAGTGATGAGCTGGTATTTCTTTGATATCGCTCATCATGAATAGCTCCTTGAACTTCTAGTTATAAATAGTGATGATCGAGGTTCTTAGTACTATTAAGGGATCACTTATCACTAATGATTTATGACCTCTTAAAGTTGTAATAGTGATGAGTGATGCCCTCTGGCTGTGTGTTCATATTTTTCATCACTTATTGCAAATGTGTTATGAAGTGTGTACGAACCCCAACCTTGGTACCTGCAAAATAAAGAGAGTAAACATGTCAAGTTAGATATAGCAAGCCAAAACAAGGATTCCCCATGAAATCCATTTACAAATTCAAAATAGGAAAGAAAACAATGAAGAACACAATATAAATGATAAACTAGATTGAATCCCAATTTAAATATGCAAACTCATGATCCCATGGGGGAATTGGTGCCAATTTGATGTGAAAATTGGCCCTTTCCCAATTCCTATGATGAAATATTGATATGTTGAAGATGATATTGATCCTCTTTGATGAAAGATAAGAGTTCCAAGCTAAATTTGCAAAAAGTCTAACTAAGAATTCAATGATGGATAGAAATGGCTAAATATTTCAGCATAATAACATTGCAATGTTTGTGGATGATGAAATGAGGATATGAGCTCTTTATTTATAGGATTTTAAGATCGATGAATGTCCAAATTTGAGAAATGTGGGACTAAAATTCATCCAATGATATAATGCTACTTGTCAAGCTATGAATGGATGAAGGATGTGTAAGATTTGGGGTTTGTGCCAATAAATGCAAATATTTGAATTTCAAATTTGTTGAAATGAAATGCAAGAGGGAAGGGAAAATGCAATAAATGTCACTTGGCTCAAGGAAAAGGACATGTAAGATGAAATATTGCCTTCTTGGATGTACATGTTGACTTGGAATTTTTGAATTCAAATTGAGAGAATATTCCAAAAGATGCCTTGTGAGGAAAATAGAGATTTAATAAATGAATTAAATCTATTTTCATGTACAACTTGCATTATCTAGAGGATGTGACATGAAATGAGATTAAATTAATCAAGGGTTAATTAATTTAATGAGAGAGATTAGATGATGTGACTTATTTGACTTAGATTTATGGATTTATTTAAATCAAATAAGAGAGGAATATGATAAGAGGCTAATTAAATAAGGATTTTGATTTATTTAATTAAAAGGGATAGTGTTAGATTAAATCAAATAAGGTTTTAATTTATTTAATTTAATGGATAGACTTTAGAGATTTAATCAAATAAATTGATTATTTAATTAAATAGGGATAATTAGATCAGATAGATTGATTTAATTAACAAAGAGATTGACTTGATTAGATAAAATGATTTATTTATTCAAGAGAGGGAATATTGATGAATTTAATCAGATAGGAATTTGATTAAATGGTTAGACTGAGGGATGATTCAGGAAGAAACAATGTTAGTAAGTCACGATCAGATGCACGATCTCACTCAGTATATTTTATGAGTCTACATTTTGCCCCTCTTTGAAGCAATGCACTTGTTGTGTCGGTTTAAAGAATGAACGATCTCGATCAAAGCAAAAAAAAAATGATATTTAAAAACTTGCCCCACTACTGCATGGTGAGAGAAGACATCCATTATAATGTTGTCTCGAGAGATCAGACGAAAAATTTTATTTTTATTTTTTTTGCTGATCTCGCGAAAAAAGGTGACAAAGTGCCCAACGGGTCTGAAAGGGGTCTAGGAGCCTAAAAACATGTCTAAACTCAATAAAATGATGAAAAAGAAGCCTCAAATGTACAAAAATAGGTTCAGGGGTCCAAAACCCTAGCATGACAGCCATTTAGGGTTAAAAACCCTAATTTTTAGGCTTAAAAGGGGCTCGAGGGGTCACTTTCAAGTCATTTTCACACACCTCTGCTAGCAAACTTTGAGATTCAAGCTCTGACCCTCTGGTAATATGGCGCAACAATAGCTTCCCCTTGACATCACTGATCGAGTTCGGACATACCAGCGACCACCTGGCATCAGGGCACCCGTATGTGACCCTTACCCTAGCTTAATTTTTTCATTTAATGTTGCAATTAATGTTTTAAAGGGGGAGCTCACCTCTAGGGGCACTATATAGCATCACTCAGCATTTAAATTGTGTCGCGTAGTGTCATTTTGCACTGCAGCAGTGTCATTTTGCACTGCAGCAGTGTTGTTTTGCACTACAGCGGTGTAGTTCAAAGTTTAGAAACTCCAATGTTGGGCTCAGGCTCGGCGGGTCAATTTGGGTAGAGTGCATGGCAGTGGTGCCCTTTTCATGCAAACTATGACGTTGGAGTAGAAAATGCACTGCAGTGGCACCATTTTGCAATTTTTATGGCTTGAATATCAGAGTTTGAGTAAAATCAAATTGCGACACCATCACAAACTACACCACTAGGGACGTTCTTGGAGCGTTCGACCAGGAATTTTTCAAAAATATTAACGTGCTGACCTTCCTTGATGCAAGATGCAATGAGGGAGCTCTATTCTCGAGAGCACCGGTCGCGAGATTTGGTGAGCGTCTTACAAGACTTGAGCAACCGGGACCAGGATTGATTGGGAGTTGTGGGATTATGGCACATTGCATATGTAGTGCCTGTGTGCACCCATCTAGGGATGTTATCAGCATTGGCTGAGAGGTGGCACAATGAGACATCATTGTTTCGTCTCCCCACTGGTGAGGCCAACGTCACTCTAGAGGACATTTGATACATTTTACGATTGCCTATTCATGGTCGATGGGAAATCTTTGATATGGATGAGGGACGTAAGTCCTACATCAGATTCCTCGCTACACAGGACATTATCTACTGTGAGGGACATATTGAGCTCAAGTGGTTTAGGGTTATAGCACCTCCCTACCGCTGGGCAGTTGTTGCTATCATTTTGGATCTGGTTGCCCTAGATAGACGAGGGTGGTATTTCAATCCCAACTGGGGGTATTGCTAGGAGAGGATGGTCTGAGACAGGCTAGTTCACTTCGCATGGGGGCCTATCCTTCTTACCTCACTCTACAAAGACCTACACGAGTATGTTTATATGAACAACAGAGCGCTGGGGGTTGAGGTGACCTTACTTCATGTTTGGCTGTGGGAGCACATTTCTAGGCTACGTCCACATGTCATTCCAGTTCAGATGAGGGCAGACGATGCCCTCATGGCACGATACAAAGGCGGTGTGTCATTTACACACACTAGGGAGCACAGGATCCCCTAGTAGAGGTGGGTCCTCGATGAGATGCTAGTTTTCACTTGGCATCCATACCTTGGTCAGCCTGGATGGGTTGATGATGTCGATCAACTTTTTTATTGTCACCAGGACCAATATATGTAGGGGCAGGAGCATACCATGATCGAGAGGTACCTACCTAGGCATGTATGACATTAGTTCAGAGAGCCACAAGATCAGGAGCATACCATGATCGAGAGGTACCTACCTAGGCATGTATGACATTAGTTCAGAGAGCCACAAGATCAGCCTGATGACAACTATGTAGTCATCTTTGCACGCAGCATGACACAGGTGTCATGGGGTGATGGTATTCCTACCTCTGTGGTAGTTGATAGCTTCAGGAACTTGGTAGCCTAACCATGCGCTTACGATCAGGGCCTAGTAGATCCAGGCACCACTTAGGCTTATAGAGACTAGTTTTGACCTCCACTTTGGTTGATCATTCCAGGTGAGGATCCAGATCCACACAGAGTTAGAGGCTGAGGGAGAGGATGAGGGCGAGGACCGAGGATCGATATTTGACAGGACCCACCAATTGTGCCCCCAGTCCTACCAGGTCATGGGGATGTACACATGAATAGTAGGAGCCACCACAAGGCAAGGATCAACCTCTCATGTAGCCACATGTGCAGCCATAGGGATAGGTAGATGGTCAAGATGCACTAATTACACAGCTGTAGGCCCAGGTTTAGGTTGTGACAGTCGAGAGAGATCAGGCGAGGGCTGAAAGAGAGTAGCTTAGAGTAGAGAGAGATTAGGTTGTGCAGCAGAGATAGGCTACAGAGCTACAGGCAACCACTGAGCTAGGCCATAGGTAATAGATCGAGAGTATGGTAGCCTCCTCCTCCCAGGGTACAGTGCCAGTTCAATCCTACAGGGATGTCATCTGGGAGATAGAGTACTACTGACAGGCTTATCATGATACGATACCTAAAGTAGAGTGGGTCCCAGAGTACTCAGAGTGGGCTAGGCAGAGACCACCAGAGGGTCACGATGACAGGGGCGAGGGCAACATTCACAGAGATCGAGCTTGATCTAGATGATACATACTTTTTGTTCCTTATGGGCTCATTTTTAATAGCTCGATGGGCATTTTGTACTGATTGACATATGTGTACAGTGATTCAATTTAATCTTTGTACTATGACAGTGACTTTATTGATGATATATATGGGCCGATTTTGATGGGCTTATTTCTATATGCTTTGCAATGATGTTTCTATGGATGCATTTATTTCTAATGATGTTTATGCAATGATTAAGACTAACAAATTTATATTAAGCTAACCTATGATATGATGTGCAATGATGTTATCTATATGATGATTTATTTTATGCCAATGCGATATGTGATATGGATTTTAATATGTAAAATGATATGATCTATGGTATATGCAATGATGTGTGGATTATGCTTATATATGAGATGATTTATGAATGGATGTAATATGAATGTGATGGTCTTGAGATGATGCAAATGAAATGGTGTTAATACATAATGAAATGGTTTTATGAGATGCAATGATATGTTAATGCGTAAAGTGGTGAGATGATGTCATTAATGTTATGCAAGTATGTATGTTAATGAATTAAATTCTTATATACCTATTGTTTATGATTATGCAAAAATGATTATGAAATGCTTTTGTAGATGTTATGTGATGATTTATATGGTAGATGGTAATATGAAATGGTTATGAAATGCGAATGCAATGTTTATGCAATGATTGATATAATTTCTTTGGAATGCAATGTAATGGGTGAAATGCAATGGCATGGATGCACCTATTTATAAAGAATGTTTATGATAACCTATTTATATGATGATAAAAATGCAATGTGTATGTTTCCTATATGATATGTTTATGCAATGCATATGTCTCCTATATGATATGTTTATGCAACATGCTAAAGATTTGTGGATGCAGGATTGATGACGATGATGGTGATGATGATCAATTGTCATAGTACCTTGTTAGTGCAGTTAGTTAGAAAAGAAGAAATCATTTCAACAAGATGCACGATGACACAAATGCAAATGATGATGATGACGGTGATGATGATTACTTGCAAAGGAATTGGGATTTTCAAAGGGCCAAATTTTCTTATGTTTGATAACACACGTGGTACGATGCATCAAGGTATAGAAACCAAGATGGCGTTGTACCCAGTGTGATGGACTTTGACTTGACAATCAGATAGGAGTATTTTTGTTCACACCTGACATATGGAAACCTTGCTAGGATGCACTTCAGAAATTTTAGACACCTCAGACCAAAACATAGAAAGGTATAACCAATCAATGCAATAGTCAACAAGTTTCCCATGACCTCTTCTATACATACCTAACAAAGCAAGTATTTGCCGAGGTTATATTACAAGAATTTCCAACAAGCACAGCAGACAAAAGATAATGATCATTGCCCCATTCCTATTTCTCTAAATCCTCTATTTTGGGATATCATCGAGATGTTCTTGGAATGAGTACAATAAGATAAATAAAAAGATAAAGACCAAGTAAACAAACAAGCTGATGCTCTTCAATACCGCTAATGGAAAGAGGAAATGTTTTTTAAGGATGATAACCGAAAATTATTCCCAAAAGGTAATGCCCATTGTAGGAAGGATTCATCCTAGGACATGTTAGTGGATGGTGGCACGTCATTTCATTTATCCAAAGTGTTCTAAGGGATGATTGATATGGGACCAATTCAAATGATTAGTTACCAATACGAAGAGATAACCAACTTGCTTATGCACCGACTTAGTCTTAAGACTCGACATTTTGGAGTTTTACTTTTTAAGATGCTAGACTTGCTTCTAACTGTTTCACCAAAGTTTTGAAGATGATGATCAGTTTATTATGCATGGTGATTATTGCGGGTGCAAGCGAGATGAGGCAGATGGATTTTTTTGATGTTTTTGGTGTTTTGCAATGTTTTGAGGCTGTTTTTCGTATTTTTTGAGATTTTCAAATGTTTTGATTTTTTGATTTTTTGATGTTTTTTGGATTTTCTGATATTTTGACCAAGAGACTAACCTAAAGACCTATCCTAGGGGTCTTGAGGGTTGATCAACATATTAGCCTTTCCTAAGTTATACATGCAGAGACCATGTAGTTCGACTGATGACTTGACCAATTCATAGATGATGATATACATGATGAGATGTTAGTTTATTATGACAGACTCCTATAGGACTTACCTAAATGTCTCAGGGGATGATCAAAGATCAACCTTTCCTACGTTCAAGATCAAAGATGACATAGTTCGACAAGACAACTTTGTTTACAACTTTTTGATATGACTTTTTGACTTGTTTTTGGATTTTGATATGTTTTGATGTTTTTGGATTTTCTGATTTTCTGATACTTTTGGATTTTTTGATTTTGAGGACTTTATGATCATACATGAATCCAATCCGATAAGAACATGTCCCCAGTGTGATGCAATAGACTACTCTGATAAAGCAGGACAAACTAACCTTGAGGATGGGCTAAGTAGTACTAGAAGGGATCATGATACAAAAATAGGACCAAGCTATGGTGTGGATGCGAGTGGATGAGTTATGGATGGAGACTTGAATGCGATGGATGATGGAAGTGAAATGGAGGGATGATGTTGAACAAGTCGTATAGATCCTGGTGCATGGAAAGTGATTATTTATGCAAGGCACTTGTTTGCCAGGTTTTCACCAAGCTACTTGTCCAAAGTGCCACTGAAGTGGTTTTCACTAGAGGATGATTTTTTTCTTTACTATTTTTTTATTCTTTTTCTGATTTTCTTTTTGCTTTTTTGCTTTTTTTGTTGTTACCAAGATGCCTGTTTGCCAAGTTTTGGCCGAAGTAACCCTTTTTTTAGGACATTTCTAATTTTTGGATTTTTTGGTTCTATACCTTGAAGGATTTAGGCATAAAATTTTTTGAGATGGGAGATATTCATGCGCTCCTATAGAGGTTCCCCTTTGGGTGTTGATAGCTGATATGCCCCTGATTTGTAACTTGTTGTGATGATGAAAGGTCCTAACCAATTGGGTTTGAACTTGCCTTTGCTACTTGGGTTTGGGACATTCTTCTGATTTTCTTTTAAGACTAGTTCTCCGACTTGGAAAGTCCTACTTCTGATTTTCTTATTGTAGCTCCTTTTGAGTCTATTCTGATAGACTGCAAATGATTCAAGGCATCTATTCATCTCTCATCCAATAGCTCTAGCTCATTCAATCTTGACACCAGGTAGTCCTCATCAGTGATGAGGTTTTGCATTGATATTCTGAAGGATGGGAGCTCGATCTCAATGGGGAGTATGACCTCTGATCCATAGACCAAGGAGAAGGGGGTGGCACTGGTGGGTGTGTGGATGCTAGTTCGATAGGCCTAGAGGGAAAGATTAAGCTGTAGATGCCAGTCATGACCTACATCATTGACTATTTTCTTAAGGATTTTTAGAATGGTTTTATTTGTAGCTTATGCTTGGCCATTGCCTTGGGGATAGTACGGGGTGGAGAAGAGATGTTGGATTTTGAATTTATCGCATAGGTCATGGACATCCTAATTTTGGAATGGTGTCCCATTATCTGAGATAATGGCTTGTGGAACATCATAGCGGCAAATGAGATAGTTTAAAATGAACTTGGAAATTTTCTTCCTAGTTATGTATGTCATGGGTATGGCCTCCACCCACTTTGTGAAGTACTCAGTTGTAGTTATGATGAATTTGTGGCCATTGGATGAGGTGGGTGTGATTTTCCCAATGAGATCAAGTCCCCACTATGAAAAGGGCCATGGTGTGATGATAGGATGAAGCTTTTGAGCTAGAGCATGGATGAGGTCCCAATGTTGTTGACATTGTAGACACTTTATGGCATGATCATGTGCTTCTCTTTCCATTGTGGGCCAATAATACCCCATCCTCAGTAGTTTCTTGGCTATGGTAATTCCACTTGAGTGTGAACCACAAATACCATTATGAACCTCAGTTAGAGTGGTTAATACCTCCTCAACATTTAGGCAATGCAGTAAGGTACCTTCTATGCTTCTATAGTATAGGGTATCAACTAAGATGACAAATCTGGATGCCTTTTTAACAAAGGTTTATTTTAGGTTTGATGGTAGGTCAGTGGGTATGACTCCTATGCAAAGGTATGTATAGATGTCATGATACCAAGGATTGCCAGGACCAATGATTTCACACACATATTCTGATTTTAGTACCTCGAATGTAGGAACGAGAAGCTGCTCGATCATGAATTCATATTTTGGAACGTTGTGGGGGATGTCTAATAAGGACCCAATTGTTTCCATAGTGTCTATTGCTCTGTTATTGGTCTTGGAATCTACTCAAATGTTATGTCAATGAAGGATTCTTTTAGATTCTCCACCAATTTCTTGTATGGAGTGACCTTTTCAGCCTTGGTATGATATTCATTATGATAACCTAAGAGTCTCTGTAGACTTTGAGAGCAATGATGTTCCATTGCACTGTTATCCTGAGACCTATAGTCAAAGCCTCATATTCTGTGATGTTGTTAGTGCAATAAAATTCTAGTTTGTATGACTTTGGTATGCAATCCCATTGTGGAGTGATGAAGAAGACACCAACTCTTGATCTGTGTTGTGTGTATGAATCAGCAAAGTACAGTTTCCAGTGGTCAGCTATGTTGAGTTTAAAAATAGATTTATTTGGAAACTGTGAGACAAGAGGATTCTCATAATAAATAGGTGCTTCTGCTAGTTGATATGCAATAACTTGTCCCTTAATGTCCTTCCTCTCTACATACTCGATGTCATACTCTGACAGTATCATTACCCATTTTTCTATTCTTCCTGTGAGCATTGCCTTTGTAGTAGATACTTCAGGGGATCAATTTTGGCAATGAGCTTTATCTTGTGTGCCAACATGTAATGTCTGAATTTTTGTGATGCAAACACTACTGTGAGGCATGCTTTCTCGATAAATGAGTAGTTTAGCTCATGACTGACCATTATTCTACTAATGTAGTAGATAGCCCTCTCTGTTTTGTTTTCATCATGTTGAGCTAGGAGAGCTCCAAGGGCTACTGTTGCTGCTAATACATATAAGATCAATGGCTTTCTTGGGATGGGTGGCATTAAAACTGGTGGTGTTAGTAGATATTCCTTGATTTTGTTGAATGCTTCTTTGTATTTTTTATCCCATTTGTATGCTACCCCCTTGTGGAGTAGGTGAGAATATGGATTCTACTTATCTGCCAGTTGTGCTATGAATCGTCAGATGGATTGAAGTCTACCTTGGAGACCTCTCAGTTGTTTTAATGTCCTTGGTGCTTCCATCTCAAGGATTGCTTTTACCTTTTCTGAATCCACCTCAATACCCCTCATGGACACTATGTATCCTAGCAATTTACCTGATTGTACACCAAAGACGCACTTCTTGGGATTTAGTATGATTTTGTATTCCTCCAGTCTGTCAAAGATAGCACTTAGGGTTGCTATATGATATTGTCTTTTCCTTGACTTAGCTAGAATGTCGTCGACATAGTCTTCGACTATTTTGTGAATCATGTCATGGAATATCAATGTCATGGCCCTTTGATAGGTTGCTCCTGCATTCTTTAGGCCAAATGGCATCATGTTCCAGAAATAGGTCCCCCATGGACAAGTGAAAGTCATCTTGTGTTGATCCTCTTTTGCTATCATGATTTAGTTGTATCTTGAAAATCCATCCATTAGTGATAGCATCTCATGTCCTGCTGTCATGTCTACTATCATGTCAATGTTAGGAAGTGGGAAATCATCCTTTGTACATGCCTTGTTCAAATCTCTGAAGTCCGTACAGATTCTAATGGCTCCATCAGGTTTTGAAAGTTTTGAAATAGGTACCATATTTGACACCCATTCTGGATAATTGATTGGTCAGATAAATCCTACATCTAACAACTTTTCAAGCTTCATTTTGACCAATAAGGCGATTTGAGGATGCATTTTCCAAAGCTTTTGTTTGACCGGATTTGCTTCTGGATACACTGCTAAGTGATGAACCACAGTCTTTGGATCAAGCCCTGGCATGTCAGCATAACTCCATGCAAAGTTTATTTTCCTTTCCTTTAGGAATGCTGCTAGAACTTCTTGCTCTTCTGATAATAGTGATTCCGCATAAAATGTGATATGCGGGGTCTCCTCTATTCCTAGGTTGAGAGGATTGCATTTTTTGGCCAAGACTGCTAACTTCTCCTGATGGATAGCTCTTAAAGGAAGATTGAATCCTTCATCCTCAGGTGCCTCAGAGAGGTTTTTTACCATTGGATACGTCCTTTATTTTTACTATTTTCTTTTCAGAGAGTGCCATAGTGTGGTTTTCACTCAAGGACTTGGATATGATTCTTAGTTTCTCACTTTTGTGACTGAAGGATTCAATTGTTTCCCCATAATAGGCATGTGTGTCCAACTCCATTATAAACCTTGCCTTGTGATCCCCTTCCAGAATGTTATCCCTCAATCCTATGAATTCTTAGAGTGCCTCATCATTTTTGAATGTATCAAGAACCAGTGGTCCTCGTTGGTCATAGTCAATCAGTTGGGGGTACACTAAATGGATCTCATGATTTGGATGGTCTGCTTCAAAGGAGAGGGTGCTAATCATACATAGGGTGGTGTCCTCAAATAACCTAGGTAGATTGGTCATGTTATCTGTATACGCATAAAAATGGTCATGTCTATAATCCTGGCAATTAATTAAATATTTATTATTTAATTAGTTTTCTAAAATCCTCTACATAAGATTAAATTTAATTAATTTAATTATATTTTTTCATTCATCTTATTTTTCTTCCATAATTAAATAAATTTACTTTATTTAATTATTTTCATACTTCCACTTAATTAATTAAATAAATACATTTTATTTATTTAAATTAATTATCATTGTTTAAATTTAAATTAAATATTTTGATTTAATTAAGTTTAAATATTGCCCTTTTCTTCTATTTTAATTTCTTCTTCTAATTAATTAAATATTTCATTTAATTAATTTCATAAAAGTGAATTAATTAAATAAACCTTATTTAATTAAAAGATCTTATGCTTTCTTTCTAAATCACAATTAGATATTTTATTTGATTGTGAAATCTTCTCATATCATAATTAAATATTTTATTTAATATGAGATCTACTTTTTTCAAAAATCCTGATTAAAGCTTTCTTCTTTTTACAAACTTTCTTCTGCTTTAAAAGCTTAATTAAATATTTCATTTAATTAAGAAAAAGCTGAATTTCATAAAATGGAAAAATCTTGTTTTTAGGTTTTCTTCTATTTTCTCTTCAGTTTCATCCTTCTTCAGCCATTCGATCTGCCAGGAATTATCACAACCGTCAATCAAGACAACCAATCAGAATCATTCGAAAAACTCTATAAATACTTGTGTGAATCCAAGCATTGGTAATAGGCAATTAATTAGATTTCATGCATTTAATTCATTTAGTATTCTCATATCATAGCATCATGTTTATTTCAATCATCTTAGTCTTATTTCATATCATAGCTTAATCTTGCATCATGCATCACATTTAAAATCTCGTTCTTTAGGAAGACATTTTGTTGAGCCTAGCCTACAATCTGAGAGAAAAAGCTGGAATCGACAAAAACACTGAAGATAGAGGACAATAGGATGACAATTGAAGCAGAATACTGAGTTTGCATTTATTTACTTTTTATGTTCTATTTTGATACAATGTCTTATTGGTTTGCTTGAATAGTATTTATTTAATTCATTATGCATATTATTTTCGACCACACATTATCTTTTTCATCGCTACTAATATAGGCCTCAGTTATAAAGTTATGTGTGTCTCTACCTATGAATATTGGTGAGTGTACTTGTGCTAGTATTGGCTGAGGAGAAATATTAACCATTCTAACTAGAGGACTTCAGCCATGTATGGTTATTCTTGGAGGGGTACATCGAAGGCCAAGATTTGTTATGGTTTGCATCTCTGGCATGATAGGTATTATGAGCCCATTGTCGTTTTGTCCAAGTCTTTGGTTTCGGTCATAGCCCATTGCAAGCATCATTCACAAGCCCTTGCTTCCGTTATCCATTGGTAAATCTGGTACTGGTCTTTCATCTTGATAGAGCATGTGTGATGGATCTTCCTCAATAACCACCTGCCCAAGGTCTCCCCAACTTGTGAATTCGAGATAGTCTTTAGGAAATTTTTGTGATGTGGAAGCTTGATTTTCTTGTGGACAACCCTATGATCTAGGATATTGTGGTAACTCTCCTACCACAAAAGCATTTTTAGGGAGCTTGTAGCTTCCACAACCATCATCGTGGATGTTGAGATTAACGTTAGAAATGGTGGGAATGGCATGAGTGGTGGGATCAATGTATTGTGTGGATGGGCCTTCATCATTTTTGGGTACTTGGGGGATTTTGTAATGCTTTGCTTCAAGATTTTTGCAATATGAAAATGGTTCGGGATCTCCATGGATGGTAACCTTTTGTCCATTATGTGTAAATTTCACGCATTGGTGGAAGGTTGATGCTACAGCTTTCATCGCATGGATCCATGGGTGTCCCAGGAGGATATTATATGGTAAGTCTAGGTCCAAGACCTGACAAGTGGTTTCCATGAGAGTTGGCCCTACTTGAATAGGGAGTTTAATCATGCCCTGAGACACTCTTTCTTGGTCATCATATGCTCTTATCGTGATTCCCTTTCCTTTGTCAATGGAATCTTCTAATTTTTTCAACTGCTTGATGAGGCTGAGAGAATAGATGTTCAAACCAGCACCTCCATCCACCAAGACCCTTTTGATTTTTCTCTTGTGTACAATGGCTTCCAAGTGAAGTGCACGGTTGTGAGATGGTTGGATGGGTAAATCTTGGTTAGAAAATGTAAGGAGATTAGGTTTTATGATATTTTGGACCATAGCTTGGAATTGCTCCGCATCGAGATCTGCGGGGACAGTGGGTGAGGCTAACGCTTCCTCAAGGATCTTTTTATTTGCAGATGAGATTTTTAACAAATCCATGATGGAGATGTGTGTTGTTGTTCTCTTGAGTTGGTCTAGGACATTGTAGCCATTAGGAACAGATCTAGATACAAGTACTCTATTTGGTTGGGATGATCCTACAATGATTACCTTGTCGCCTCTTGTGGTGACTCCACAATCTTTGGCATCGGCACCCTTGATAGTGATGACCATGCAGTCTTCATTTAGGGAGGAAATGATTGTTTCATACACATTATTTACATTACCCTTCCCTTTATCATTTTTATTCCCTTTGTTACCATGATTCAACATCGGATTCGTGTAGATTTTAAGATCCTGATTTCCCGTAGGTTGTTCCACATTTATGATTTTCTGATTGATGAGATCTTGGATGATGTTCTTGAGTCTCATGCAACTGTTTGTGGTGTGACCTTTGATTTTATGAAATTCACAAACTTGATTCTTGTTATACCATGTAGGTTTGACATCGGGTTCTTGGTAATTCTCAAATGTAGGAGGCTTGATGAGTTTTTTGTCGATGAAATTTTTCATTATGTCCTCCAGTGGTTCCCCCAAAATAGCATATTTTTGTTTGGGATAACTTTTGCATCCCAAGGTGGTCCCCTTTGGTCATTGATATTATTGATGGTTGGATTGTTGTTGGGTTGGTATGTTGTGTGATGAGTTTTTTGGGGTTGTGATTGGATTTGTGGTGCAGGTGTATGTTGGCATGGGGCACTAATGACCACCTTGGCATCAACGGCACCATCATTAGTAACATTTTTTATACCTTGCCCATGTACGAGGTTTATCATTATAATTGGATGGTGGGCAGTTGTTTTGTTGTTCGTGGTATGATGTTGATTCTATGGGTTGAGTCAGAAGGGATCTTTCGATGCTAAGCGCCTTGGAGATTAGTTGATCATATGTGGTGATGCCCTGAACCTTAAGATGAAATGCCAAGCAGCCTTCAAGGTTAGCTATGATGGTGCACACTTGTTGTTCTTCTGGCATGGTCCACTTGCTCTGATTGGCCTTGGATCACCATCATTGAAGGAATGAAGCGAAAGATTCATTCTTTCCTTGTTTCAGAGCCAAGATTTCTTTGAGACTAACATCCATTACAATGTTACATGTGTAGTTCTTAATGAATGTGTCCCTAGTTTCTTGGAATGTTCTAATGCCTAAAGGTAAGTGAGTGTACCATTCTATAGCAGGGCCTGCCAAGCTTCTAGGAAATAGTCACATTAGATAAGTATCATCATATGCAACCTCCATTCAATGAACCTAGAATTCCCTGATGTGATCTTCAGGGTTTCCCATCACTCGATATTTATCAAATTTGGGGATTTCAAATCCCTTGGGGAATGGTTTCATTATCAAGCTCCTATCAAATGGATAGGGACACAAGTTTCTTGGAATTTTAGTTGTTTGCCTTGATTGAAGGTCAAGTACTTGTTGTGAGAGAAACCTGAGTTGTGTCGTCACATCATTTTGCAGATCAGGAGGTGAGATGAAAGTTTTTTGGGGTGTTTCAATCATGGGTTGGATGGGTGGTTTGGTCAATGTGTTGTTCAATGGTATATGTATGTTTTGGCGAGCGAGGTAAGCTTCCACCTAATTTTTGTATGAACAACTCTTCTTGTTGATCTTGTTGTTGTTGTGCTAAGATTTGTGCTTGTTGTTGTGCTTATTGTTGTTCCAACAACGCTTGTTGTTGTGCTTGATGTTGTTCCAACAATGCTTGTTGTTGGGCTACCAATTCTACTTCTTCTTGCTACTCTTGGTATTGCTTTAGTGCTTGCTGATATGCCTACAATTGTGCTACTTATCTTTGTGCATTGATTTCTGCTTGATATTGGGCTTACTGTGCCTGATATTGAGCTTGTGCTTGAGTTGTTTGTGCTTGTACAACTTGTTGTTGCAATAAAAGTTGTTCTTGAGCGGCCCTTTTTGCTTGTAATGCTTGTGCGGCTTGTGCAGCTTGTGCGGCTTGTGTAGCTTGAGTGGCTTGTTGTTGTTGTTGTTGTTGCAACAAAGCTTGAGCTTGCACGACTTGTTGCACTTGTAGTGTGGCTTATGCAACTTGGGCAGCTTGCGCAGCTTGAGCGGCTTGTTGTATAGCTTTTGTTTTTACACTTGTTGGTATCCCCTTTGAAAAGCAGCCTGTAATGCCATGTTGTACTGATTTGATGTGGTGGTGGATTTGGAATGGAATTTGTGGTGAGTGATGATGTTGTGTTGATGTTTTATGTGTTAGATAATGGTATTGATGTGATGGTTGGTCCTTGAGAGACCATGCTTTGTGATTTTAGGGGTGTGTTTGATGATGTTTCCATTGCTTGTGCATTTTTTGTTTGTTGTTGTGATATCAACAACAAATTTTGAGTGTTTGGTGTAATTCCTTGATTGATGGTTGGGATATAGGTTTGATTGATACTTGGTAGGGGAGGAAGCCCTAAACCAAGGAGTGGTGCAGATGATAATGGCAATGGTGGGAGAGGTGGAAACATAAGGGGTGTGAGTTGTTGTGAGAATGTCATGGTGTCGAATAGGCCCCCTGGTCTGAGCATGTCTCCCTCTTCTTGTGAATTTGTGAGAAGAGGCGTTTGTGGTGTTGCATGAAAAAATGATGATGATGGATCATGATGGAATGTTAGAGGAATATTCTTGTGCAATGGGTTTTGGGGTATATTTTGTTCCAATGTGGTGTTTGCATCCAAGTTTTGATTATTAACAAGGGGATGTGGTTCAAGAGCATTGAGGAATGTGTTTCCCTTGTTGAAATTGGGTTGGGTTGGAGCAAACGATGTTGTTATTTGTGGAATGTTTTGCATGATGTTATGGTATGGAGGTGTAGATGAAATGGGGATGGTGGATGAGATTGGAGGAAACGATGTCTCCACTATAGTACTCACATCAAAATCCGAAGGTAACTTGGCCCCTTGTTTTTCTAGTTCAAGCATGTATAATGAAGGGTTGAGTCTTATCATGATGTTGATGATTTTATGGTTCTTCGGATTTTGGAGCATCTCAGTCATTTCTTCGCAAGACATTCCAAAGGTAAGATCCTCTCCTTGGTTTTCTTCTTGCGAATTTTGTGATGATGAGAGGGTCAATGGATTACTTGATTTAGCTAGATTCATTTATGCATTTGTTTGACTAAGATCACTTGAAGCGTGTGTTTCTTTGTTGGATTCCATACTCTTCTTGTATTGAGATCTAGTTAGAACCATAAAGCAAGGATCAATCTTTGAGAATATGGGAGATGAATCTCTTGATTCTTTGGATCGATCATTATCTTATGCTCCAAATTAGAAAGTTTAAGGATGCCTTGAGGATCAAAGGTGATGATATGATGATGATGTTAGGGATCGATGATATGGATGTTTTTGACTTTTGAGAAATCTTGAATGAGACACTAGGCTTTTAGGACTTGCATATTTTGATTTTGATTTTGATTTTTGAAAAAAAGACCCTAAGATGTTGGATGATGATCTAAGGGATACTATTTTTCAATGGATGATGATTTGAATATGTGTGGGGAGAAAGATGCATCTACCCACACCTATTCAAACAAGATGATATCTTCACTAGGAATATGAAGAAGGATTCATCTACATATACTAAGCTAAACAAGATGGTTTTGATAACTTTGACTAAGCATATGCAAAAGGATGCATCTACAGATACCTAGCCAAAGGTGTTTTTGATAATGTTTTCAAGGATTTTAGTCTCAATGATTTTGATGATTTTTATTTTTCCACAAAGCCTAGTATCAAGGATGATTTCAAGATTTTCCAAAAGGTGATGATGAGATGGAATTGTTTTGATGTTTTGGGAGGATGGATGAAAAATATTTTGATATGTTTTGATCCTAAGATGAACCTAAAAATGAGCCTTTGTTTGCCTAGGCCTAGGTATTGAAGAGCATGCAAATGCTTCCTAAAGACCTTTGTAACCAAGGAATGATTTCATTTGAACATTCATTTTTGGATTTCCAATCAATGATTTTTGCTATGGGATTTGGAGTCTTCAACACATATGAAAGTCCATTTTTCTTATCTTTGCTTAATGTCTTTATTTTACTAAAAACACTTTCTTTGATTAAGTTTTACAAACTAAGATGTCCAATGTCTTAATTTCTTCAAACCCCACAAGATATGTTATGTGGAAATTCAATGAACTTAAGGCAAGGGTTTTCCTATTGTTTAGTTAAGGAGACAAATTGAGATATAATTCAATGTTTAGAAACCTCTAAGGATGTGAATCCCAAGGGAAAGAAATAACATATGGATTGATTCAATGGTATTTGTCTCCAAAAGGGTTTGAAATTTGGATGATGTTAAGTGTTTGTTTTTGAGATGTTTTTGATCAAGCAATGCATTTTTTAACCCAAGAATAAGTACAATCCTATGGATGTTTAAGACAATATTTGTTGGATTCCCACTTGGACAAGTCCAACTATGCTTATCTCTAGTGAATGGTTATATGCTTGACCCCACTAACTCCCCTCCATGGCTCATTAACATCAATTAGGGCAGCCAAGCATCAACACCCATGAAACTCCCATGACATGTTTTCCATTTCTACTGGAAGACTGTAAAAGTGTGGGGTGCCTTCAAAATGACTATTCTTGCACCAACAAATAGATTAAAGAATTTTGGGAAATTCTAGCACATGGGTTTTAGTAAGAACTTTCCATTCGTGGAGATTGGCCCATACGGCAAGAGTCCCCTTTCTGATCCATCTTGTCAAAATCAACCGCATGATATTGGTGTTTCTTCCAATATCCACATTTATATCCCAGCTAAAAATACTCTTAGCTTTAGAGTGTTACCAGTTGATTTGTTCCCTTGGGTGAGTACTTTTTCCCCAAGGTAGGCCCTCTAGGATAAACAAAAGTGAATGAAGAACAATATTTGTAACTCGATCAATCATTGTTGGCAACAAGGAGAGAGAATATACGGAACAAAGCCCCCACTCACACTCGCACAAGATGTTCAATTTAAAACCCAAATCGAAGTGTGGAGGTGATTGCTTTCTCTCATCCTAAAGTCATGAAAAAGGCCTTTTGATTCTCAAGATTGCTATAAAGCGTGAGAGAAGTGCATACGTCCTTTTTCAATGCCTTTAGTCTAAGTAAGCCCTCATGAAAAACAAAGCTACACTTGTTCTTTTTAAATCCACAAAGCAAAATGTGAGTTCATTTTAAGCACCAAATCACAAGTGAAATACATTTTGTTCAATTTGTTAATTCATGAAACAAAATCTAGTAAGTTGTTGATCCTATTGTTTGTTTTAACCCTTTGCAAGAAATAAACAAAAAATTCCTTTTAAACCCAAATGAAAAATAGTGCCCTAAGAAAGAAGTGATAATACTTCCTTATAGAAGTGTTAAATAAACACTAAAGTGTTTAAAAATACTTTGATTGCAAGAAATATCATCATCATGCTCCTCCTTCCTTTGTTTTCAATTTTCAACCTACAAGTGAGAAAAAAATAGTCAGATTCTAGAAAATATAGAAGTTAAAAACTAGAAAACAGAATATATATTAATCATAAATCAAAAGCACGTGCTAAAATCAAATTTTCCCATTTTACCGTCTCCCAGCGTCGCAACTCGCAATGGCGTCATAGTTTGGTTTCTAAGCGGTGCCCTCATAGCGCCACTTACTAGTTAATGGTGCTCTGTGTCAGGACAGAGGGATCAACTACATCGCAATTTTTGCCCAGCATCGCAGTTTGCATCTAGTGTTAGAGTTTAATATTTTTTGAAAAACTTTGCAGGTCGGCAAGTCCAGTGGCAGAGTTTGAAAATTCAAAATTTTTGGCAAGACAAGTCCAGTAGTGTAGTTTGTGTTTTAAGCGGTGCCATATAGCGACACTGACAAGCCTGCGGTGCCAAAACAACAACGATGAGCTCCCAATATTGGAATTTCTTGTGTGTGAAGAAAAACACAGAAATTTCAAGAAAAGATTACAAATAATGATATCCAACTCTCCTTCTAGTGCCAAATGTGCAAACCCCAACCTTGGTACCTACAAAACAAAGAGAGTAAACACCTCAAGTTAGATATTGCAAGCCAAAACAAGGATTCCCCATGAAATCTATTTACAAATTCAAAATAGGAAAGAAAACAATGAAGAATATAATATAAATGATAAACTAGATTGAATCCTAATTTAAATATGCAAACTCATGATCTCATGGGGGAATTGGTGCCAAATTGATGTGAAAATTGGCCCTTTCCCAATTCCTATGATGAAATTTTGATATGTTGAAGATGATATTGATCCACTTTGATGAAAGATGAGAATTCCAAGCCAAATCTAAAAAAAAGCCTAGCTAAGAATTCAATGATGGATAGAAATGGTTAAATATTTTAGCATAATAACTTTGCAATGTTTGTGGATGATGAAATGAGGATATGAGCTCTTTATTTATAGGATTTTAAGATGGATGAATGTCCAAATTTGAGAAATGTGGGACTAAAATTCTTCCAATGATATGATGCCACTTGTCAAGCTATGAATGGATGAAGGATGTGTAAGATTTGGGGTTTGTGCCAATAAATGCCAATATTTGAAATTCAAATTTGTTGAAATGACATGCAAGAGGGAAGGGAAAATGCAATAAATGCCACTTGGCTCAAGGAAAAGGACATGTAAGATGAATTTATTGCCTTGTTGGATGTACATGTTGACTTGGAATTTTTGAATTCAAATTGAGAGAATATTCCAAAAGATGCCTTGTGAGGAAAATAGAGATTTAATAAATGAATTAAATCTATTTTCATGTGCAACTTGCATTATCTAGAGGATGGGACATGAAATGAGATTAAATTAATCAAGGGTTAATTAATTTAATTAGAGAGGTTAGATGATGTGACCTATTTGACTTAGATTTATGGATTTATTTAAATCAAATAAGAGAGGAATATGATAAGAGGCTAATTAAATAAGGATTTTGATTTATTTAATTAAAAGGGATGGTGTTAGATTAAATCAAATAAGGTTTTAATTTATTTAATTTAATGGATAGACTTTAGAGATTTAATCAAATAAATTGATTATTTAATTAAATAGGGATAATTAGATCAGATGGATTGATTTAATTAACAAAAGAGATTGACTTGATTAGATAAAATGATTTATTTATTGAAGTGAGGAATATTGATGAATTTAATCAGATAGGGGGAATTTGATTAAATGGTTAGATCGAGGGATGATTCAGGAAGAAACGATGTTAGTAAGTCAGGATTAGATGCACGATGTGACTCAGTATATTTTACGTGTCTACAAAGTGATTGTTTTAAATCAACGATGAGCAAGGATATGATTTTCCAACTGTATCACTCCTCGTGGATTTTATTGAGTGCTAAGTGCTTGATTAGTGATATGTGATATGTAATAATATTAGGATAATCTCTCATCGCTAATTTCTTCCAAACCTTATCAGAAGGATTAGTGATGAGCAATATGGTTCCTTTTAAGAAGGTTTTTCTCGCTAACTTGAATAAATCTTATTTGCGATATATTTTTTTGCCATTAATTGTTTATGTAGGTGTAAATGTCAAAATATATTGCTTTCATTTCTTGTCACTGATAAAATCGAAGGTGAAAAGTTGAATTAGTGAGGAGCAATGGAGATGAACGAGATTAGGAAATAGGCCATAGATCTAAGGGCTAATATTTTATCACATAAAACAGTTGCTTCGCTGATAGAGGTGGACAAGAATGAAGTAAATCAATGACAGGTGAAAACCACTACAAGAAGAGGCAACGTGGAAAAATCCTAAGGATTTCGTATCAAGTAAAGAGGAAGGTGGGAAGATGGATTAATAACCATTGATGTAGTTTTAAAGTTGAAGGATCAACGATCAAGGTTTAAACCTAAATGGCTAATTGACTCTTCGCTTGCACAAGCTTACTATCGAGTATTAATGGTGGCATGCTTTTCTCTTAGTCGTAACAAAAAGTAGATACCTGGTTGATCGTGCACTTGAATTCATTGGCTACCGAAAAGAATACAAGAAGGAAAAGAAATTGTGATGCAGGCTCCAAAAGTTATGAATAACCAGAATGACACTACTTTCATCTAGGTAAGAAAAATTAATATCTCCTTCAAATTGAAGTAGTAAGGTGAATAACCTAGAAGGTTGGTAGGAAAATTGGGGGAATTAGCAATTTAATCATTTCTGGTAGTTTCAATTTAGTGATTGAGCACTATATAAATTCTAAAGAAATGTGTCATGTTCAATAATAGTGTTTTGTCCTATCATAATATTGAGGGGTTTTATTTGGTCATAAGAAATTGTAAACCCTAATTCCATTTGTGTTACAAGCATGAGTGACCCAGAGCCTAGTGAATCTAGTGTTAGAATAGAAAGGAAACAAAAATAGAAGAGGGTTAAAAGACTTAAAATTTAGCATACCTCAGCTAAAATTAAGCCTAAGCCAGTGACTATGTCTAACCCTTTGCCAAGTACTCCTGCAACATCCACTAGGTCTAGGAGTGTAAAGAAAGAAAGAAAAAAATTATGCAAGAGGCCTTTGGAGGTGTCAAAGAAGGAGGGTCACGAATTGGTAAAAGGCTCATAGGAGAAGTTGTTGTGACAAGGTTAATTGATAATGCTAGCGAAATTGGTGATAAACCCCAACCCCAGAGTGGATGGCAATTGTTTCGATATGCTTTCAATAGGAAAAATTCTAGTAAGCCTGCATGCTATTTATGGGGGTTGAACCTTGGAAAGTTGTTGGTTTTGAATGTGTTTGTAGAAGTTTATGTGATGATGGAGATAGCAAGGCATTATAACCCTATTGATAGGACAATCAGAAGTGAGAATGGTGATATAATTTTGGAGGTGAGAAAGGATAAGATGATAGATGTATTTGGGTTAAATCAAAATTACACTACAAATTTTAGATGAGCTGACTTGTATGCTAAATATGAACAGAGAAAATTTGCATTAAAAGTACTATTTGTGTGACACGGAAGGAGTAGGGAAATATTTACTACTAGTGATGTTGAGCCTTTTGAGTGTGAAGAATTTGAGGATTATTTCAAAAACACTTATTATTATTTAAATCAAGTATTGGCTCAAAATTTTGAGGTTAGGATAACTCTTGATTTACTAGTGATGGTGGTAGATATATAAGAATATAATCAAAACACTAGTTTTGATTATGCTAACTTTATTGTTGAACAAATGCATGAGGACTTTCTCAATTTGAAAAAAGAGGTGCTCCCTTTTAATTTTCCCCATTACTCTTTATCAATGTATATGCTCTTTTGGGAAGGTGATTATGAGTGGAAAAGGAAATTAAATCTAAAGATTCAGGACAGTGAGAATAATGTTATCCCAGTACAAATGTGGAAATATATTTGGGATCCAGATTGCTCCAATTCCAACTACATATTGTTTGCAAGTTTTGTAAGATATCGTATCTTAGATTCATCAGGTGTAGCACCTAGATTCATACTTTCTCCAGAAATTAGAAGTGTTATGCACCCAAAGGATGTACTAGGCTCTAGCAACACATAATTGGGATGACTGGTTTCGACATTCTAAATATAATTTGATCAAGGCTTATGGAGCTAAGGTGGAACCTCATTGTCTACCCTTGTATGTATCAGATAGGTTGGATTTCATGGAGCTCATGTGGAAATTTGATGGCATGGATTGTGAAATGTTTAGAAAGGGAAAAAAGGCCACTGCAATACATCCCTAGTGTACTTTTTCTTATTTCAAGATCACTTCCCCTGAGGTGTATGAAAATTTTTGAATTATGGTAAATAATCTTAGAATGCCTATCTTTGAGATTAGAGTTTTTGATCTAGAAGGTTTTGTGGTAGGAAGAAGAAGAAAAAATGGCTTAGGCATCATACAACATGAATTTTATTATAGAGATGATGTTCTAAGAAATTTGACAAGTGATGAGGTTGTTATGGCTAGGAAAAGAGAATGGAAAACTATGACAAACCTTGAGGAGAAGATTATGAAAAGGAATTCCTTCTACATTAGTCTATATAATGTAATTGCAAAACCCTTGGAGAGGGCCTTTACTATGATAAGGCATTTCCAATCTAGTGATTTGAAGGTGAAGGTAAAGGAGGCTGTAGACAAACCCATGTCCTCTTAGAACAATAATGAAAACAGCAAGCTATTGATATCCTAGAACATCCTATAGATGTTCAGGAGGTCTAGGAGGAACAAATGGCAGAACATATTCTATAAAATGAGGAGGTGAAGCCAAAATTTCCCCTTCCTCATATTGAAGAAACTCACAATTCAGATGTTCCTCTTGATAGGATTGTTAAGTGGTAGTATGACAAAGAAAATGATAATGATTATAGGATTAGGGAATGTGATGAGTTTTTCATTGATGATATTTTTTTGCAAACCAAATAATTTCATGAGTTTATGATTCAATAGTGGAGTAAGGAAATAAAAGAGATACTTGAATCAACCCGAATCAATGTTGACCCTTCTAATCATGAGAAGCTAAGAAAGTAGAGGAAGAGAAAATTAGGGCTAAAATTGTAGCTATTACTCTCACTGAGGCTCGAAGGATTGTCAAAGATAGTGGAATCATGTTGTTACCAGGATGTATTATCATTGCTCATATAGCATATGATTCAGTTAGGAGATATCCTCAAAATTTGATATATGAAGATCAATTTGAGGTTAAAGTATTTTGTTCTACATGTAGTCCAAAGCTACATACAATTGCAATTTGGTTTATGGCACCTAATACTAGTGTTTCATGAGGTTGTTAGGCCTATTTAAGAAGTTATTGGTTCACTAGTGGTTTAAAGAGCTACTGACATAACTCCTATCTAGGAGGTTGAGTTAATTGCACATGCTACAATGGTTAGTGTGGATACTACACATATTTTTCAAAAAAAATATGAATCCTTGGTTAAAGAATATAATAAGGCCTTGAATGAGATAAATCAAATGAGAGACATTATTTAGGCTACTTAGAAAACAATGACAACCTTTTTCTTCTTCATTTTATATGTCTACAGAAGATAGGGAGACTTTGGCCCTAAGAATTGATGATTTGAAAGAAAAGTTGACTGCAAAGAGGGAAGATGTCAACTAGGCCAAATTGGAAACAATTAGGGTGGCTAATGAAAATTTTGAGGATGTGCTGAGCTATAGGGTGACCAAGTTGGTCCATAAGGCTAATGATGTCTAGAACACATATAAGAATATTCATGAGGAAAATATAAAGTATCTGCAAGTACAGGAGGCCTTCTAGAATGAATGGAATAATTCGATTGCTAGGGTAAATGATTTGAAAGAAATTATGCCAAAAATGAATGAGGACCTCCAGGCACCCAAAATATTCCTAACATCTTGGAAACTATTGACTCAATAAATGAGATAACTACTTTCCATGGAAAGTTAGGTATACAGATCCAAAGTAAGTTGAAAATATTCAAAGAGATCGAGGAACGTGGAATGCCGCAAATATTGGGTCCAAAAGGTGAACTACATCCATTTGAAACTTGGAAGACAAATTTGGGAGGAATGTTGGGAGTGGCTATGATGACCTTAGCTAACACTGATTACATCTTGCTTAATTCAAATATTGACACAATGGTGGAAATTGAATAAAAAATGGATATGTTTGTTAAGTAGGCCAATTTTTTAACTGATGCAAGGTACTCTTAGTACATTACTAAGCTGCATGATTTGTTGAATATTAATTGGCCCATTGAGAAGGAATACAACACTTGGTTGGAGAAATACACAAAGTGAATCTGTGTGTGGATCATTGAATAAGGAGAATAACGGACAAGAGAGAATAATACATAGCCTAAATGCAGTATAGATTAAGCTTTTGGCATAACATGGTAGAATATTATTCTCTCCTTAATTTCAAATGAATAGCATGTGGTGCTAATGTGGATTAACAAATTTTGACTTATTTTATGCTTTCCTTGTCTTGCTTTGTAAGTTTAGCTATTTTGATTCTCCCACAGTTGGTGTTTTGAACACATGGGGAATATCTTGTAATTGTTGTAACAAACTAATGATTTTTTTGAGGTGGGACCTATTTTGCATGAATATTTGAGGTTAATTCTGCCTCAAGTTTATTTGTTCCACTTGAAGACTCAAGTATAACTAAAAGGGGAATATTGTTACAAGCGGTCCAATGGGATCATGACATGTGTGCTATCTAGTTTGAGGCTTGTTTGCTCCTTCATCTCTATGAGGAGGAATTCAGGACTAGTAGTATGAGAGTTGGAAATTTTTTGAGTTAATATTATTAGTTTTTCAAGATAATACGAAGCAAGTTATAAGTCTATATTTTAAGTTTCTTTTGGAGTTCATACTTATTCATGTAAGACTAATAATGATATAACATTTATAATAGAGAGTAATATCAGTTTCATGGTTATTGTCTCTCCTTGTATGTGTATTATGAGTTAAGATTGAAAGTAATTAAGGATTTATTTCATCTGACTCTATCATTACTTGATGGATGTTTAGTTTCATTCTTGCTTATTGATTCAATGAATTAATGTAAGTGCTTGTATGAGATTGATGACTTATAAGAACTGTGTGCTAGGATATCTATAAGAAGTAATAATCAAGAACATCACAAAAGAATGTTGTAATGCAAGATTTCTTAAGGTTATAGGTGTTATCATCTAAATTTTTATTAGGTTATATAGAATGGTATTGACTTTGTGCTTGGGATAAATACATTGGTTCATGTAGTGTATTTATGGTACACTTACAATGTTGATTCAGTATCTACTCAATCTTTAAATCAAAAAATCTCAAGGGAATACTATTGTTGTTGTTCTATATCTGAAATCTACTCTCTCAAACTTAGTACATATAACATTGATACATAAGATTCCAACTTATTTGATGCATATTATTGAGTGGTTTTATGAGAGATATTTGTTATTGACAATGTATTTGATTTTAGTTGTGATAAGCATTTAAGTATACATTATTGGATCACACTCATGGGTCTGATAGAGCCCAAAGAGTAGGAATAGAAGTTTAACAACCTCTATTCATTCGTTGGCCAATCCCTTTAGAATTACTGATAATTTGAAATGCTGAAATCCATAGGTATTTCTAGAGATCTATTTGGTTCTTAAAAAATAACCAACAGATTAGTTACTCTACTGGGGACTAGCTAAGTCAAAAGTCTCTAACTTTAGATTAGGTATAGTTAGAGTCAGTTGTTCATTGTGATATTCTTTACTGTTTAAGGAATAATTAGTTTTAAATCTGTTGCATTATTCCCATCATACTAGGTCTTATGTGTTAGGTTTTATTTCATTCTGCCACTTTTTGTCAGGTAATGTTTAAAGTCTTTTCTGGAGTAACAAGTAGAAAATCAAAGTGCAATCACTCTTTGTTTCCCAGTATTTTGGGTGGTGACTCTAAGTTCTCTAGTACCAGTGTGAAGATTGGTTCTCAAAAGGAAAACAACAATAAATATTTTTTAGTACTTGACATTATGAGGAAGACTAGAGGTTATGTGAAGAAGCACCCTGAGCAGAATGTAGAACCTAAACCTACAAAGTAAAAGCAACCTAAATGGGTAAGGAAATGATCTTAATCAAGTAAGTCTATTGATTCCCATCCTGATGTATTTGATAATTTTCATTATGATATAAGTATTTCTAGTGTCCATGAAGGACATAAAGTTCAAGAGTCTAGTGTAGACCAGGGAAGTTTTCTAGTTGAACAAGTCTTTGATAGTGAGTTAAATATCTCAACAGAGGAAGATAGGTGGGAGTTTTATGAAAGGAATAAGAATTTTCTAAGTCTTTAACCCCTAGAATTGGTTCTATTTTTAATGGAAATAATTTTCAGCCACAAGGTAATCCCTTGATGAGCCAGTCCACTTCTCTCTTGAAGAGGACCTTGTTGGCCAACCTTATTTTACTCCTGCCCCAAGTGAGCATGGAGATATTATAGAAATGAGGAGGATACAGATAATGACATGAATTCCATTGAAGAGGGGGAGTTAATATTTCAAGAATAAGAAGAAAAGAGAATAAATTGAAAGAGAGGGAAGATAGGAGTTGAGCTAAGGAACTTGAGAGAGATGCTAGAAGAAAAAAAATGGAGAAAATGAAAGAAGAGGCCGCAAGGCATAGAACCTTTGAGGAAAATCTTTCTAAATTCACCTCTTAGATGACTAATGATATTCCTGGAGTAGTAGTCTTAATGGGAGCTTCAACTATTGATACTTATACAATGTCTATCTCAACCACTAGAGCCTCATACCCTCCTGTTAATCCTAAGAAATGTCATTTGTAGATCATGGGAAGAGACCTATTGACCAACCCAAGAAAACTACATTCAAATCCAATGATAAAACTAATAGTTCATCTACTAATATCCCCACAAAAAAAGCCAAAGTTGATCCAACCCCATCTAATACACCTCTAGATCCTGAGATATTAAGGTTGCATTTGGAAAGCGAAAAGCTACAAGAAGATTTGAAAAAAGCTAAAATAATAGCTTATTGTAGACATCTAAATTTGGACACTTAATTTATCCAAATTCATCCCCTTTCATCTTATTTTCGTTAATTAAGTAATACTGATATTATTTAATTAATAGCTTTAATTCTGCCAAATCCCTAAGGTATTTAATCAATAATACCTTATCTCTTTAATCCTCCTTTCATCAAATGAATTAATAAAATATGAAATTTATTTAATTCCTCACGTCACATCCTCCATCTTTTATTATCTAATCTTAATCCTTCTTCTAATCTCATCATTAGGATGTGCACATGCCTAATCCTTGATTAGGTGTCACATCCTCCAACTTTTGCAAGTTGGACCCTAATCTTTCTTAGCCACCTAACGTTCCTCTAACCCCTCATCAACTTGTCTAATCACCCCCTTTAGTCAACTCTTCCCATCCCCCAAGTAATTTTTAATTCCTTTTGTCTTCCCAAAGTCCTTTGAGCAATTTTTAATTCCACTCTCATCTTTCAAGGAATATTAAATTCATTTTCTCTTCCCCATGTCCTTTATGACATGTGTCCTTGGTCAACCTTATTAAATGATTTCTCCTTTTGGGCAAGGCACTCCACTTCCCCATGTGAAGTTTTAATTCACTTTTAATTCCCTAATGCACTCAAAGGAATTCTTTATTCTTTCCTTTCTCTGCATGAGGATATTTGAGGAATTTTTAGTTCCTCACATGTCCTCTCACCCACATGGGACAAGGACATCCTTTATGAGGATATCTTGACCAAATCCCTATGGTCCTTTGAAGTACATTCATGTCATGTACTTCTCTTACACCTCATCTTTCTTAAGCCTCTCATCTTGCCACATGTCAAGATGTGAGGGCTTGTGAGTTCTCAACTCACCATAGCCCTACATCTTGGCCATGTTGGGATCAATCTCAACCGTCCATTTCTTCTAGGAATTCTCAAAATTCCTATAAATACTCCCTCTTTTCTCTCATTTGGGGGGAGATCATTTTGCTAGCCAAACTCTTGCAATTTTGTTTCTCAATCTACACTTAGCCATTTGCATCCATTTTGTCCAACTATCTTGCATCTACTTGCCATCAAGGAGCATATATCTCATCTACAATCAAAGGGCCAACAAAAGAACAACTCTACAAGGTAAAAGGTTCCATTTTTATGTTGTTAAGTTCATCATTTTCCCAATCTTGAAGTGTAGGGTGTTGTTTAGTTGTTATTTGCACTCTCTTTAGTTTGTTGCTCATATTTTTAATGATTATATTCGCCCTATCACATTTATGCCATGCCTGATGGGACCGACAAACAGGTCTTTTTCTTTTACGTTTGTTGTTTTTGGCATTTTTGCAGGTTCAGGTTATAGATTGGTGGACCTGACCTCTCCAGTGGTAGATCTGACCTCCGGTGGTGGACTTGACCTCTCCGGTTGGGGACTTAACCTCCAGTGGCGGACCTGACCTCTCTAGTGGAAAACCTGACCTCTCCGGTGGTAGACCTGACCTCTCTAGTGGCGGACCTGACCTCTTTGGTGGCAGACCTAACCCTGATGGCAGACCTGACCTCATGCTATGGCAGACCTGACCACATGCTATGGCGAACCTGGCCCCGGTGGCGAACCTGACCCCGGTGGTAGACCTAACCTCTCCGATGGTGAACCTAACCCCGATGGTAGACCTGACCTCTCCAGTGGTGGACCTAACTTCCTGAAGGTGAAATTCCAAGTTTTTACAAGTGTTCTTTGGTAAATTAGGCACATAGTTTAATTAGAGGGTTCAACAAACCTTGTTTGGCATGCTTGTGGGAGGCTATTTGATGTATCCAATCCCCTTGTGCCATTTGGCAATCCTGGGTGATGAGAAATACTAGCTTTCCAAGTCCTTTGAGTCACCCTATTTCCATTTTTTTAGTGGGACCTGCTTAGGGATTTCATCACCCCAAGGGACGATTCCAACCACACATATCGACAGGGTATATAAAGGGGGGAGAGTGAAAGTTGTACCTCAATCCAACCATGTTGTAATTGGCAAAGCGTCGGGATGATGTGAAGAGTTGGTCTAAGCCTTTAGTATCTCGCTAAGGTTCTCGACTCACACTTGTAACAGGTTGTTGTTCACAGTTTGGGCCTCATGAACCGAGTGTATATCGACGACTCCTTAGCAACCATGTTCATCCTAGAGTAGAAGACTTTGTTGGCCATACCCATTTCTACTAATCTTAGGGTTGTGCTATCTGAATTGTCTTTCTCATGCAAAACCAGTCATTTTCAGTTTAGCCAAATCTTTTTATCAATGTTTGCTATATTTTGGATCCTTTTCCTTACTCATCCATCAAAAAATCAAGCTTAAGCTTATCCTTTGGTGGACTTGACCTTATCCTTTGGCAGACCTGACCCCATCCTTTGGCAGACCTGACCACATGCTGTGGCAGACTTGACCTCATGTTGTGGTGGACCTGACCTCATCTTGTGGCAGACCTAACCTTCTGCTCTTTCTTCTTGGGGCCACCATTTCCACACCGTTTATCTGATTGACTCCATTCAAAAACAATTTTTCTAATTTTTTTGTGCTCTTTCCAACGACATATACTACTTCATACTTTGGAGAAGTTGGCCAAGGCACCTTTTTCTTCCCTATCCGCCTCCTCATGCTCATGCTATCGCAGACCTGACCTCATGTTGTGGTGGACCTCACCTCATGCTGTGGCAGACCTGACCTCATGCTGTGGCAGACCTATCGTGATGCTGTGGCAGACCTGACCTTTTGCTCTTTCTTCCCGGGGCTGCCATTTCCACACTGTTTATTCGATTGACTCTGTTCAAAAATAGTTCTCATTTTTTCATGCTCTTTTTGATGACATTTACCACTTCATACTTTTGAGAAGTTGGTCGAGGCACCTTTTTCTTCCACATCTGCCTCCTCAAGGGGGGCATACCCTACCATTCTCATTCGTTTACTCGTTCTGAGTAAATGTTCATCCATTTAACACATCCTTTCATCATTCTGAACTATCGTTCTACCATTTTGATCATTTGTTTACTCATTCTAAGTAAATGTTGATCCATTTAACACATCCTTTCATCATTTTGAACTATCGTTCTATCATTTCGATCATCCATTTACTCATTCCAAGTAAATGTTCATCTATTTAACACATCCTTTCATCATTATGAACTCTCATTCAATAGTCCTAATCAATCATTTACCCATTTCAAGTAATCTATCATTCATTCTAAGCTTTCATCTTCTCGCTTTGAGAATCATTCATCTGTTCTGAGCACTCTTTCGCTTGTTCTGAGTCCTCCTCTCCTTGTTTTGAGAGTCATTCATCTATTCCGAGAGCTTGTTCGCTCATTCTGAGTCTTCCTCCTCTCGTTTCGAGAGTCATTCATCCATTCTGAGCACTCTTTCGCTCATTCTGAGTCTTCCTCTCCTTGTTCTAGGTAAACGTTTATCCATTTCACATCTTGGTCTATCATTTCGAACTCTTGTTCTATCATTCCAATCATTCATTTACTCATTCTGAGTAATCATTCATCTATTTTGAACCTTTTTCTATCATCACAAGCTTTGTTTTTCCATTCTGATCATCCGTTTTACTCATTTTGAGTAAACGTCATCCATTGCAAACCTCCTTCAATCATTTCAAACTCTCATTCAACAATCCCGATCAATCAGCTACTTGTTCTGAGTAATCTATCATTCATTCTAAGCTTTATTCTTCTCATTCCAAGAGTCATTCATCTATTCTTAGCAGTCATTTACTCGTTCCAAGCAATCATTCATCCATCCTGATCAATCATTTGCTCATTTTGAGTATTTTTTCATCCATTTCTATCATTCGTTCTGTTATCCCTCAAAAATGCAGGTTTGAACCATGAAAGGTTGCCAAGCTTTCACAATGTTTTAGAGTAACAGAACAAGGTTTGAAAGAATTAAACCTTCTACTCTTCAGGCATTGCTAGACCTAAGTGGGTGTACCTATAATAAATGAAGTAGACTTAACTATTGATATTATCTTCATGCCATGATTTTTCCAAGATGGCAAATTGAAATGGACAAAATAAAACAAAATTGGTATATATTGTATACCATCATTCAAAACTAAACCCTAATATGCTCAGCTAACAGATGTAAAAATTATGAATAAAACTAAATGATTGAAACGGTGAGACCAGTGCCTTATATAATATATGGAGTCAAATGAAATCATAGAAAACTGACTTATTTTTGGATTCATTCAAATTGTTTGGCATATTTATTTATAACCAATATAAAAATTCAAGGTTGTAATTATTGAGTTCTTCTTACTGATCTAAATGAAATTCCCTGATTACTGTAATTAATCAAAAGGATTTAATCTTTCCTTGAAAGAACTTATCAACCAATCACACAGATACGGAAAATACGTACTGATAAACTAGACACAAACTTGTTATGTTGATCTAAATAACCAAGAAACATCTATTTTAGAGACAACTCAGATAATTCTTTCAATAGGCATAACACAACAATTGACACCAGAATTTGCCAGCAAATCATATGATTTTCATTAATATTTCATTGACTTCAAAACATACAGCATAGACTCAACCCTGTGAAACATGGTGTTCCACCGTATTCTCTATTCTCTAGCCTATTCTATCTATATCCACATATTGTTTACAAAATAGACATTTATACATTTAGAATATGAAAGGATGATCTTTCGAAAATAGAAAATACAAATTATAAAACATAAAATATAGAATAATTAGGCTCTATTTAGCCACAAATGAGTCTTGTTGAGGTGGTCCAAATAATCCTAGCGCTCATATGTATCCGCATCCCCAATACCATTTTGGACCATAATTTCCATCTTGACCATTTCCTAATTTTGTTTACTCACTTCTTCCAATGTTGTATCTTCTAGAGAAGCTATCTTCATGATTTCCCTCAGCATTGACTCACATTCATTTTTCCACTTGGTGGCCTCTTTCAAATCCCCATTATCATCAGAAAATGGAATTAAAATTTTCTCAGCAGTTGCAATTAACCCTTGTTCATCTCCTTGCAATTCATCATAGAAATTTCGATGGCGATTGATTATGTGATGTGTAGTTTCAAGCGCAGAACTACTAGCTTCATCACTTTGAGCCAACTCATGAAATTTCTCCATGATTTGTCCATCCATCCTTGTGTGCTCCTTCAATGCAACAAGAGTATGAGAATATTTTCCCCATAATTTATTCAACCAAGATGTCAAATGATCCTAACTCTTCTTGATAATTGCAGCAATAGCCTCATGCTTTCCCTGAGAATAAGCACTTGACCCTACCCAGCGGTCTTTTGCTTGAGAGCTTTCTCCTTGAGTGATCATTTTGGTTGTTCCCATTGAAACACCGACCAAGTCTTTGAGTCTATCATTTTCTCTTAGAAATTTCTCATTATTTGCTTTATACATTTCTCTTTCTTTTATCAATAATTGAATCTGTGCTTTATTCAACTTTTCAATATTTACCCCAATATCAGTAGTAGCAATAAGATCAGCTTCTCCGGCTTTTAAAGTCAAGGCATGAAGAAATGCCTTCTCTGTATCAAGTACCACTGATTTCTTGTGGGGTGGGTACAAAGCCCATATCAACATTGATCCCTCATTAGTATTATATTTGGAGCCTATATATACCTCTGTCACCTTTTCCTTATCAAGCTTATGAATAGCATTACTACCCTTCAAGAAACTATCAAAAACCAATGCAAAATTCAAATCTAAACCAAGAAATATCATAACACCAGCATCCTCCAACATTTTCCTCCCCACTTCTGGAGTCATATTTTCCATTTCATCATCCGCACATCTTCTCAATTGAGCCAACAATTGTTCCTCATTTCCATAAGTGATATAATCAACATTCTCTCTTATCTCCTTCCACTTCTGCTTGTACAAGAATGCTTTGAACTCAGGGGAATGTATAAACTCATCATTAGAAACAAATGATCTATACTCTATGTGCCTAGCATCAACAGATCACCACTTTCAATACTTTGTTCTCTAACTGGGCAGACATATTATTGAGTCCTCATTCTAGATACCTTTTCTATTTTACCCTGTGGCACATCAACTCTTGGTGCTTCTTCATCTCCAGAAGACAACAACTCAGTATCTTGCAGCCCTTGGTTATACCTTTCAACTACCCTTTCTACTTCATCTTCATCCAAATTTCTGATCATATCATCAAAAGGATAGGGTACATGCTGATACCCTCCAAAATTAATCCTCTCTTTGGCTGAATGGATATACCCTTCAGGGTCAAAATATTTCCTGGTTGGTCCTCTTTTCATATTATAATGCAATAATCTATCAAGGATTGAGTTATATCCCTCTTTAGCCAACACAGTGAAATCACCAAAGCATAAAGTACTAGGCATAAATGCCTACTTCCCAAAAGAACTAAAATGCATCACACTACTATAATCCATTTGTCTGACAATTTCCAAGTAGGCAACCCTATTTGGAACTGTCCTTGGCAGAATGAAAGGAGCATCTTCAAATCCATATACTCTGATTACAGTAGCTCCCTCTAAACAATACTAGTCTCCCCAGTTATGGTCAATTGGCCCATTGAAATCTTTAGGCCGAAGGAATTTTTTGATCTCATTAGTCAATGAATGATTACAAGGATAATGATATAATTTATACAATGTCTTTACAAAATATTCCTCAAAATGAATAAAAATAGAACTAGCAAACCTGCTATCCCAAATGGAAGTCCATAACTGAATAGGAAATGCTTCACCCTCCTTACCAATCTGAGAAATTCTCATTTTCGGAGGCCATACCCCTAGCTCTTGTCCAAAATATAGCACTAAATGCATCAACAATGAATAGTTTCTAAGGTGAACAATGGAATCTCCACCTTTTATATCCATTAATCTTGAGTCAATCTCCTTAGAAATATATGAAGCATAATCAAATAACCTGGAATTCTGATATTGAATATCTGTTGCAATGACCATTGGCACCATTGACATGAATTTCGGGGTATCCATCCCCAACACCTGACACACTGAAAAATATGTATATTTCATATAGGGTTCAAACAAATCTACATGATAAGGAGGCCCCTCACTATCTTCCAGAGGTTTTGGCTTGTTACCGTGTTTAACCCTGTGAATTGGTAACCTCCAACCCTTGTAACTTGTATCCATTCTGAAAAATTCCTTCTGCAACTCTTCACAATTGATTTCCTCATCACAAAATCCTTCCAACTTGAAAACCTCACCAATTCCTTCTTTTGACACATGTATCTGTGGTTTTCCAGAAGGATCACATCTTGCATTACGCTTTGGATTAGAATGATTAGCAAGCAATTTTACCAATTCATCATTAATAAATACATTAGGGCACACCAATTTCCCTACATTCAACTTCCATGGATTACAAATTGGCTCAAAATGATTCCTCCTATGATAGTGAAAATTGAAAGGCTCATACCCTCTTACAGTAGTCCAGACATCAATTATGAACTTACATTTTGTCATCCAATTTGTCAACTTCTACCCTAAGCTGTGCAGACATTCTAGCTTTAGGCCCCAAATTAGGTAGTTGATCAATAAGGTCTTGGTTTAACTTCCTTTCAGTGCCTTCATGCTCTGTATCAGTCTTTTGTTTCTTTCCCTTCGACTGACTACTCTCACCAAGTTTTCTACCCTTACCCTTTCCAGAACTAGAAGACTCCATCTTCAAGCTTACATAATCAAAATATGAAAAACAGAGAAGCAACTACTTAGAGTATTCTAATTGAACTCCTCTGACTGAAAAACTATCTTGGTTCTCTTGTTCAGTTTGCCAATTCACCAGCAATCAATTTGAAAATAAGGAATTGATTAAAACACTATTGTCATTACTATTTTATCCCATCACACCATTAATGAAGCATGAATGAAGCCACCTTTGAAATTGGCACTGTCACATCAAATGTCCTTTCGATGAGAAAAATTCAAATTTGTGGTGAAATCCCTTTTCAACGTTTATTTCATCATTTGCCAAGACACTCTGTGGTCTTACCGACACCTAGGATCAACTTGATGATAAATGCTTCTACTTTTCATGTCATTGTGACAATTCAAAGTCGAGGAAACATCTCATAGATATCATGGAACAATACCGATATGTATTCTTCAAAGCATTTTCCAATCGCTAAGACATTAATGTTATTCACACCGACTGAAATCCTTTATCTTTATGTTCTTTGCTATAACCTGCAGATGTCAGGGAAACCTCTCACAGACTTCATCCTGTTTCACCAAAAATGTTTATTTACATTGGTCGCCGAGATAAATTTGTACTCTTGCCGATACAATCTTCATTTCACCCACTTCACTGTGACTTTCAAAATCGGGGAGATGTTATGTAGATATCTTTGCATCTTACCGATATATGCTTTTCAATGTATTTTCATTTGCTAAAACAAAATCACACTTTCACTGATGAATTCTCATTTTGGCATGTCCACCAAGTTTTCTCACAGAAGAAATAAACCCAACCATTGAAACAATACTTTCAGCAAGACAATGAACCTTTGGGAAAACTTACACTGACACCAAATGTCTTACCGAAATCACTCCTCCAAATTACTCGTATTCGGAAAAACTCACCCCGAACCATCTGTCGGTATAATATTCATACTTCGGTGAAATTTATGCCAACAAGTTCTTCTCCCGGTGATGCATATCTCCATCGGCATAAGATTTGAATCAACAAGACTCCATAGCTTATCATTGATAGGTTTGAAATACCTTTGAACTTAGTTTGGCCAAACAATGGCCCCTTTGCCTAGACCTTCCCCGATGCACATAAGTCTTACCGAGACATCTGTTTGCAAGTCTATCGGTAAAACAAAATGATTTCATTATGAGTTCATACCGATACCAATTAGTGTGGCCAAAACAACACCTTTATGCATTAGTTGGTATAACATATTGTCTTCGCCCTAACATTAGACCAATGCCCCAACATATGCCGATATACTTTTTTTAGGATGCTTGTTGGCAAGAAAAAATTAGTTCACTGAAACATTTTCTAGAACACCTTTATCTTGAGCGATAAACTTCCATGTGCACCAGTCAGCGAAACACACTGTATTCGCCATGACTTCACTCTGACAATGAATCCCCTTTGCCGAAATGATTCCTTTTGTCGCTGAAACAAGCAAATTGTCCTGCTGATAGTCTGCAACAAACATATATTAGTGAAAAATCAGGTCGGGGAGACTTTTACAATGTCTTGCCGATTCGGGTCTTTTAATGAAAAATGGAAGACTTGATGGATTGAATGGCTTTTATTACAGAAAAAAAGCAAGAAAATACAAAGAGGGACTTTAATGCTTATGATGAGAACTTAATACTGGAAATTTTGGATGCAATAGAACTGTAAAAATTTCAAAATTTTACAGTTCTAACAGTGGCTCCATCTGGGGATGAATGATAATGAGATCATTGCAAGGATTTAGATTTCTAGGTGAGCAGACCAAACTCAAAGTGATGGAACATGTGAGCAGAATGGAACAAAAGGAAATGGCAATGAGTGAGACCCTATACTACTGTACATGGAAAATTTTATTTCAAAAGAAGGAAAATCAAGATTGTCCATGTACCTGCAAATCCTATTCCTTTCATTTCCTAAGCTACTATGCATGGAAAATAATTTCAAAGAGGACCATCAAGAGTTGTCCATGCACTGGCAACCCTTAATCCTCTGCATTATTTCAAGAGAAAAATTGTTTCAGAAATTTCCCATGTACAGGAAATTCCTGATCTTCACCAGCCATATTTTGCAAATAGTATGAGTCTTCGCCTTTCTTTCCAACCACCACAAAAGGCCCTAGCCATAAGGCTTCAAACTTTCCATGTTTTCCCTTCTAGTAGCACCTTGCATTCCACATCAGTACCAGATCACCTTCTCTAAATTTCCTATCCTTTACCTTTTTTTCAAATAAATATTTCATCTGCTTTGGCAACTTTATATTTTGATTTTGAGCCACTCTCCTCATTTCATCCAATTTAGCTAGCTGCTCCATTCTTTCCTCCATGGGTTCAGGAATATCTAAATCTTCCTGAAGAACAAACCTATGAATAGTTAACAAGTTTTGCAAGGGCATCCTAGCCTGTGTTCCATACACTAACTCAAATGGGGACTTCCCAATTGCCTTCTTCATCGTAATTCTATCAGCCCATATAGCCAATATTAATTTTGAATCCCAAGCCTTCTTATTTTGACCTAACATCCTTCTTATAATCTTTAGAAGACTCTTATTACTAGATTCTGCTTGTCCATCAGCCTGTGGATGATAAGGGGCTGCATAAGAAATGGCAATACCATATGTGCTACAAAAGCCTCTGAATTCATCTGATCTAAAACACATCCCATTACCAGTAATCAACCTCATTGGTGTACCAAATCTAGTAATAATATTATTCATCAGGAACTGTGTCACCACCTTACTTGTAGCTTGTTTAGTTGGGATGGCCTCTACCCACTTAGTGAAATAATTAGTGGCCACCAATATCCACCTATGTCCACCACTTGATTTTTCTTGTATTTCTTCGATGAAATCAACTCCCCATTGATGAAAAGGGGCATCAACCTGCAAAGGTCTTAATGGAAAAGCTCCCTGATATTTCAATTTCCCAGAAAATTTTTGGCAAGCTTCACATTTTCTCACATATGCAAAAGAGTCATTAAAAATCGTAGGCCAATAATAGCCTACCCTGAGAATTTTATGTGCTGTTGTCTTTGATAAGTAATGTCCTCCACATACTCCCTCATGCATTTCACTCAAAACATGTTTAGCTTGAAACTCATCCAAACACAATAATAATACACCATCCCTATTTTTCCAAAATAAATCCCCATCCATAAAACATATTTTGACGCCTACAACTTTAGTGTTCTTTTCTGGTTATCATTCAATCCTTCTGGACACTTCATATGTTTAAGATAATGCATGATATTTTCATACCATTGAGTATGCTCAATACTTGCAATTACATCTTCTCCTTCTACATTACAAATTTGATTTGCTTCAAAATTTTCCTCTGCCATTAGTTTAGCCAAACCCTGACCTCTGACCACTTTAGTAATTTGAATCTCCAAGTCAAATTCCTAGATTTTGTTGATCCATTTGCATCTTTTACTTGTTACTTCAGATTGTTAGATTGTGTTAGAATATCCTTGATAGTTGCATGAGGAACATAAGCAACCACCTTTGCTCCAACCAGGTATGGCCTGAAAGCTTTTACAACTTTCACCAATGCAAATGCTTGCTTCTCCATTATATCATATTTTAGTTCAGAACCCTGTAATGACTTACTGAAAAAAGATATTGTCTACTCATAACTGTCTTCATTCTTCTGTAGCAGGACAGTTGCAATAGTATGCATTGAGGCAAATGAAAAAATATGGAAAGGTTTTGAAAAGTCAAGTGACTTAAGAACAGGAGCCTCCTTGATAGCTCATTTTATAAACACAAAAGCTTCCAAAGCTTTTGCATTCCATTCTATCTTTTGTCCTTTCCTCAACATTCTTGCTATGGGTTTAACAATCTCAGCAAAGTTAGAGACAAATCTCCTAACAAAATTTATCTATCCAAAGAATGATTGTATCACCTTAACAATTTTAGGGACAAGGATCTTATCAATAGCCTCCACTCTTTCAGGGTCTATCTTAATCCCTTCCTTTGAAACAATGTGCCCCAAAAGCTTACCCTCTGTGATAGAAATGTTACATTTCTTGGGGTTTAAGATAATACCATATTCAAGGGCTCTTATAAATACCTTTTCCAAATGATGAACATGATCCTTAGCCTTCTTAGAGTAAGTAGTGAGATCATCCTGATACACCACCATGAGAACATTGATCAAATCAGCAAAAGCCACATCCATGGCTCTTTGAAAAGTCACCCCTGCATTAGTGAGACAAAATGGCATCCTCAGATAAACATATGTTCCCCAAGGGGTTGTGAATGTTGTTTTGTATTGCTCAGACTCTTTAACCTTGACCTGATTATACCCTGAAAATCCATCCATCATGGACAACAATTCACAACATGTCATGTTATGCAATATGGCCTCCATATTAGGTAGAGGATAATTATCTTTAAGGGACGTATGTTTAGATTTCTGAAATCTACACATAATATTATGTCTCCATTTTTCTTTTTGACAGGGACTAGATTTTACACCCAGGTTGAATGTCTGATTGGCTTAATGATTCCACCATCTCTGAGCTTCACCAACTCCTCCTGCATTTTAGGCTCTAGAGTTGGATTTATAGGCCTTTGCTTTTGTATGAATGGTTTAGCATCTGGCTTCAATGGTATTTCATGCTAAAACAAGTCTTCTCTATATGCTTTCAAATCTTCATAAGACCAAGAAAATACATGTTTATACTTTCTCAACAATTCAATCAACATTTTTCTAATTGCAAGACTGATCCTTTTACCTATGTACACCTTTTTTGGTGCCATCTCAGTTCCCAAATTAATTTCTCAATGTCATCCCTTCCAACTGGTGTTTTCTTTATTAAAGACCAATCACTTCCATCATATACCCTCTCTAATGCCACCAAGCCTTTAGGAATCTTATTTGTTTTAAGCTGCAAGATCTCTTTTCCAAAGACTGTCTCTTTTCCACCAACTTCTTCAACAAAGGCATTGAAATCAATCTCTTGAGCTTCATACGGGTCTATACAGTGAAGGAATTTTAAAAGATCAGTGTCATCATTAAAAACTTGCCAACTATATACATTATCAGGCACAGTAGGCCTTGTTTTGAATTCAATTTGTGACACTCCTGCTAGTGTAATATCATCTCTCTTGAATGCTACATTAGCTAGGAAATCTGCCATTATATTCTTCGATTGATTCACCCACTCAATCGAGAAAGCATCAAGCAATTCTATTGTATCCCATACAACATTTTTTTATTGCTTTCATCTATTTTTTTTGCTGTTTACTTCACTTTAACTTGCGAGATAACTACCTCAGAATCTCCTAGAACAGCCAACAACTCTATTTTATGCTTCACCGCTATATTCAATCCAATTAACAGAGCTTCGTACTCCACCACATTATTTGTGCATTCAAAAGTTAACAAGAATGAATACTTAAATGTATTACCTTTAGGCGAAACAAATACTATCCCAGCTCCATTGCCTTCTTGGCTACAGGCTCCATTGAAATGCATCTTCCACACACCATTGTGGTTCCTTGTAGCATGCTTCTCAATAGGATCACTATTAGTCAATTCTAGCTATGTTGGTTCTATTTTGAAACTGCTGAGATCAACATCACAAAAGCAATTGATTTGGTCTTGTGGCACAAAATCAATGAGTTGATTCATCCTTGGCACCTTGTACAATTTCACTTCTTGGCCATTTACAGGAATGGTTGCATAAGAAAGATTGAACTGGACATTTCCACCAATAGTCGTCATCCATTGCCTTGATAAAAGCATACCAAAATTGAGGAGGGGTGTCTGTAACTGTTATATCAATATTGTAAGCTACTTGAGGGTAAGCAGCTAACTTGACTTCTAAATCTTTCATTATACCAACCACAGGAATAGGTCAGTTATCCATTGCATAACACTTTCCTTCATATGTATCCACTCACATGCCTAGTTGTTTCATCACTCGTACTGGCATAATATTCATGGGGGCACCAGAATCTATCATACAATTGCTCAATAATTTATTATTTATGAGTAATGTGATAAAGAAAGGATCAACCTGTGGCGAACTTGTCAATACATTACTCAAGTAGATTTTTGGGACATTTACTTTATCTTGCTTATTTTTTGCAACCATTTTATTTTCAATACTTACATGTCTTTCACTCTCATTTGTTATCAATTGCATTGCACTATCCCTGTACTCCTTAATTTTCATCATTTCTAGAAGTGGGACAGACATCTTTACCTGAGACAAGGCTTGATTAAAATCAAAAGAAGAGCCTTTTGCCTTAATTACTTTCTTCTGTTCTAATGTTTCTCCTTTGTTTACTTCTTTTTCTCCTCTACCTGACTGCTCATTTTTTTTAATTTCTTTATGTAGCTCTTTTACTGCATCCTTTTGGACAGGATTCTTTTTACTTTCTTCACGTTGTTTGTTTTCATTTTTCTTTGAAACTCCTTGCACAACTTTCTGATCTTTCATAAAGATACCCCTAGGGACACCTTCCTTCTCATTTATTGTCCTGTTCCTCAACCAATACTTATTATTGGCTTCTTCTACTGCAGCAATAGTCAATTTTTCTATCTCTTCTTCAGTAAGTCTCCTCACATTATTGTGAGCAGGCACCTCAACAGATTGTGGTTCTACATAATCATCCTCAGAGTCAGAAAAAACATGTTGCTTAGCCATATGTACATTATACCTTCGTTCTGTAACGTCATACTCATAACCTCCCTCCTCTGAAGATGAGTACCTCTCCTCAACATGATGAGAAGCATTTGAAGTCAAGTAGATTGTATGATCTTCCCCATCATCTCCAATTAGCAATCCTTTTTCTTGCATTCTCTGGGCTACAACACAATATTTAGGGGAATGCGGCTTATCACAAGCCTCACAAAAATAATTGCTATTCACCACATATGTTCCCTTCTTCATCAATGGATCAGGAGTCTCTTTGCTTCCAGGCCTATCTATTATGGGTTTCCCATCTTTCCAGTTTGTGTTATAGGGCATGTCATGTAACCTCGGCCTTGGTCTTTCATTTCTATATGTGTTCTCCTACTTATGTTGATAATTATTATTTTGTTGAGGAACTTGAGGGTTGTCTCTCTTATTCATTATCCCAGCAACTTTTTTGTTATTCTCTATTGTTAATGCTATCTTTTGTGGTTCAGTTAAGTCCCTTGGGAACGTGTTTCTCAAATCATACCCTGTTTTAGGGTCAAATGCATTCAGGTAAACACTTAATGCTATAGAGTTAGGTAACTTTGATCTTGGAGGTATTTTATTCTGCAGTTTATTGAACCTTCTATTAAAATCAAAGATTGAATCATTCTGACCTTTCTGAATTCGCATTAGTTCATGGAGAGCAGCATCTAGTGCACTCAAATTCCCAAATTGTTCAAGGAATTGGTCTTGAAATATCTGGAGAGAATAAACAGAAGTTGCCAAGCTATTGAACCAGTCCCTAGCTTCTTCAATAAGAGACATCATGAACAATCTCATATGCAAATCTTCATAAGGTACATCCAAATCCTAAATAAAAGCATTGAAACTTCTTAAATGATCCTCAGCAGTGAGTGCATTACTGCCTGTAAACTTGGTTACTAAACCTCTCCAACTGCTGTCCATGGGATATGGGTATAATTAAAACCCTGCTAGATCAAATTGTTTGATCATGGTTGTATATTGATGAGGAGGATTAGGTGGGTGCTGATATTGGTACATAGGATTATTGTACTGCATATTTTGTTGTGGCACGTGACACTGACTAGGAGGTGGATAATTATTTGGATGTTGTGTGGGAACATAAGGTGGATGATTTGGCTATCTATATTGATTCCCAATTTGATGGTGAGGAATCCTTGGTGGTTTAGAATACCCCACACCATGATTGCCTTGTTTATGGGGTGGTACATATTTTGGAGGAAAAGCAGATGTGTGTGGAATGTTTTGAGCTTTTTGTAATTTGAATTCCCTCATTGCTTGAATCATTTGGGCCTTTTCTTGCTCTTCCCTTTCCTTTCTCTAAGATTCATACTGTGCCCTAATTTCCTCATAACTTAAAGATTCATAATCTTCTTGTTGAATTTCCTGATTAGCAAGTCCACTCTGATTACCTTCCATTTTTTGGTCATATTCATATTGAACTCTGAGTCGTTCGGCTTCAAATCCAGCTTCAAATTCTGCCTATTTTCTAGCTTCAAATTCAACATTTTATTGAGGATTGTAAAAAGGATTTCTCTGATCTTCCAGGGTACAGGGGATTTCAGATGAATTATCTTTCCATGTGTCAAAGAAATTCTCACCAAAAGGTATTGATGATTTATCTTTGTTTGTTAAGCACATGTCCTCACTTTTCCCTTTACCCTTGTTAGCCTTATCATTTTTATGCATCCACTTACTATTACCAGAAGGAGCTCCAGAATGACCTCCCCTAAATTGAGATCTTCTTCCATTCATATTGTAATGCTTAATCAGAGTCACCACTCACTTTCTTGAAAGTGAGAAAAAGATTGTTACTTGGTATTCCCAATGGAGTCTATATATAGGACTTCTGACTCTATGATTAAGGAAAAAATTCTTTGTTATCCCCAGTAGAGTCGCCAATTTGTTAGGTGTGTGACTCAAATGGGGAGTGCAATTGAAACAATTGTGAACCTTTGGTTAAAGAACGATTTTAGAACTGCATTGACTGTATGGATGGATAGGCTGGAACTAGATTTTTTGATGTTTTTCCCCAGTAGAGTTGCCAATTTGTTATCTCTCAAAAACACAGGTTTGAACCACGAAAGGTTGCCAAGATTTCACAATTTTTTAGGGTAATAGAACAAGGTTTGAAAGAATTAAACCTTCTACTCTCCAGGCACTACTAGACCTAGGCGGGTGTACCTATAATAAATGAAGTAGACTTAACTATTGATATTATCTTCACACCATGATTTGTCCAAGATGGAAAATTGAAATGGACAAAATAAAACAAAATTGGTATATATTGTATACCAACATTCAAAACTAAACCCTAATATGCTCAGCTAACAAATGTAAAAAGTATGAATAAAACTAAATGATGGAAATGGTGAGACCAGTGCCTTATATAATATACGGAGTCAAATGAAATCATAGACAACTGAATTATTTCTGGATTCATTAAAATTGTTTGGCATATTTATTTATAGCCAGTATAAAAATGCAAGGTTGTAATTATTGAGTTCTTCTTACTGATCTAAATGAAATTCCCTGATTATTGTAATTAATCAAAAGGATTTAATCTTTCCTTGAAAGAACTTATCAACCATTCACACAGATACAACAAATACGTACTGATAAACCAGACACAAACTTGTTATGTTGATCTAAATAACCAAGAAACATCAATTTTAGAGACAACTTAGATAATTCTTTCAATAGGCATAACACAACAATTGACACCAGAATTTTCCAACAAATCAGATGATTTTCATTGATATTTCCATGACTTCAAAACATATAGCATAGTCTCAATCCTGTAAAACATGGTGTTCCACCGTATTCTCTATTCTCTATCATATTCTACCTGTATAGGCATATTGTTTACAAAATAGACATTTATACATTGAGAATATGAAAGGACGCATCCTTTCGAAAATAGAAAATACAAATTATAAAACATAAAATAGAGAATAATCAGGCTCTATTTAGCCACAAGTGAGTCTTGTTGAGGTGGTCCAAATAATCCTGGCACTCATATGTGTCCACATCCCCAACAGCATTCTAGACCGTAATTTCCATCTTGACCCATATTTTGAGCCCGATTTTGGGACCCATTTTCGGACCCGATTTTTAAGGGCCCAATTCTGGGACTGATTTTTTGAGCCTGATTTTGGGATCCATTTTCGGACCCGATTTTTAAGGCACAATTTTGGGACCCATTTTTTGAGCCCGATTTTGGGACCCATCTTTGGACCCGATTTTTAAGGCCCAATTTTGAGACCCATTTTTGGGCCCGATTTTTAATGCCCAATTTTGGGACCCATTCTTTTGAGCCCGATTATGGGACCCATTTCGACCGATTTTAAGGCCCAATTTTGGGACCCATTTTTGAGCCCAATTTTGGGATCCATTTTCGACCAATTTTATGGCCCAATTTTGGGACCCATTTTGGGACCGGATTTTTAAGTCCCAATTTTGGGACCCATTTTTCGAGCCCTATTTTGGGACCCATTTTCAGACCTAATTTTCAGAGCCCACTTTTGGAGCCTGATTTTTGGAGCCAAATGTTTGGACCCTGTTTTGGAACCCACTTTTGGACTTTGAACCCTTGACCCTGAACCTTGAGCTTTGACCTTGAACCTCGTCGTTTTGTTTACTCACTTCTTCCAATGTTGTATCTTCTGCATAAGCTATCTTCATGATTTCACTTAGCATTGACTCACATTCATTTTTCCACCTAGTGGCCTCTTTCAAATCCCCACTATCATCAAAAAATGGAATTACAATTTTCTCAGCAGCTACAATTAACCCCTGTTCATCTCCTTGCAATTCATCACAGAAATTTCAATGGCGATTGATTATGTGATTTGCAGCTTCAAGTGTAGAACTGCTAGCTTCATCACTTTGAGCCAACTCATGAAATTTCTCCATGATTCATCCATCCATCCTTGTGTGCTCCTTCAATGCAGCAAGAGTATGAGAATATTTTCCCCATAATTTATTCAACCAGGATGTCAAATGATCCTGCCTCTTCTTGATAATTGCAACAATAGCATCATGCTTTCCCTAAGAATAAGCACTTGACCCTACCTAGTGGTCTTTTGCTTGAGAGCTTTCTCCTTGAGTGATCATTTTGGTTGTTCCCATTGAAACACCAACCAAGTCTTTGAGTCTATCATTTTCTCTCAGAAATTTCTCATTATTTGCTTTATACATTTCTCTTTCTTTTATCAATAATTGAATTTGTGCTTTATTCAACTTTGCAATATTTACCCGAATATTAGCAGTAGTAATAGGATTAGCTTCTCCATCTTTTAAAGTCAAGACATGACCAAATGCCTTCTTTGTATCAAGTACCATTGATTTCCTGTGGGGTGGGTACAAAGCCCATATCAACATTGATCCCTCATCAGTATTATATTTGGAGCTTGTATATACCTTTGTCACCTTTTTCTTATCAAGCTCATGAATAGCATTACTAACCTTCAAGAAACTATCAAAAACCAATGCAAAATTCAAATCTAAACCAGGAAGTATCATAACACTAGCATCCTCCAACATTTTCCTCCCCACTTCTAGAGTCATATTTGCCATTTCATCATCCACACATCTTCTCAATTGAGCCAGCAATTGTTCCTCATTTCCATAAGTGATATCATCAACATTCTCTCTTATCTCCTTCCCCTTCTGCTTGTACAGGAATACTTTGAACTCAGGGGAATGTATAAAATAATCATCAGAAACAAATGATCTATACTCTATGTGCCTAATATCAACGTCACCACTTTCAATACTTTGTTCTCTGACTGGGCAAACATATTGTTGAGTCCTCATTTTGTATACCGTTTTTGTTTTACCATGTGGCACATCAGCTCCTGGTGTTTCTTCATCTCCAGAAGACAACTCAGTATCTTGTAGCCCTTGGTTATACCTTTCAACTACCCTTTCTACTTCATCTTCATCCAGATTTCTAATCATATCATCAAAAGGATAGGGTACATGCTGATACCCTCCAAAATTAATCCTCTCTTTGGCTAAATGGATATACCCTTTAGGGTCAAAATATTTCCTGGTTGGTCCTCTTTTCATATTATAATGCAATAATCTATCAAGGATTGAGTTATATCCCTCTTTAGCCAACACAGTGAAATCACCAAAGCATAAAGTACTAGGCATAAATGCCTACTTCCCAAAAGAATTGAAATGCATCAGACTACTGTAATCCATTTGTCTGACAATTTCCAAGTAGGCAACCCTGTTTGGAACTGTCCTTCACAGAATGAAAGGAGCATCTTCAAATCCATACACTCTGATTATAGTATCTCCCTCTAAACAATACCAGTCTCCCCAGTTATTGTCAATTGGCCCATTGAAATCTTTAGGCCGAAGGAATCTTTTGATCTCATCAGTCAATGAATGATTACAAGGATAATGATACAATTTATACAATGTCTTTACAAAATATTCCTCAAAATGATCAAAACTAGAACCAGCAAACCTGTTGTCTGAAATGGTAGTCCACAACTGAATAGGTAATGCTTCACCCTCCTTACCAATCTGAGAAATTTTCATTTTTAGAGGCCACACCCATAGCTCTTGTCCAAAATATAGCACTAAATGCATCAACAATGAATAGTTTCTGAGGTGAACAATGGAAGCTCCACCCTTTATAGCCATTAATCCTAAGTCAAGCTCCTTTGAAATATATGAAGCATAATCAAATAACCTGGAATTGTGATATTGAATGTCTACTACAATGACCATTAGCACCATTGACATGAATTCTGGGGCATCCATCCCCAACACCTGACACACTGAAAAATATGTATATTTCATATAGGGTTCAAACAAATCTACATGATAAGGAGGCCCCTCACTATCTTCCAGAGGTTTTGGCTTGTTACTGTGTTTAACCCTATGAATTGGTAACCTCCAACCCTTGTAACTTGTATCCATTCTGAAAAATTCCTTCTACAACTCTTCACAATTGATTTCCTAATCTCAAAATCCTTCCAACTTGAAAACCTCACCAATTCCTTCTTTCGACACATGTATCTGTGGTTTTCCAGAAGGATCACATATTGCTCTATGCTTTGGATCATAATGGTCATCAAGCAATTTTACCAATTCAACATTAAAAAATACATTAGGGCACACCAATTTCCCTACATTCAACTTCCATGGATTACAAACTAGCTCAAAACGATTCCTCCTACGATAGTGGAAATTGAAAATCTCATACCCTCTTATAGCAGTCCAAACATCACCTATGAACTTACATTTGTCATCCAGCTTGTCAACTTCTACCCTAAGCTATGTGAACCTTCTAGCTTTAGGCCCCGAACCAAGTAGTTGATCAATAAGGTCTTGGTTTAACTTCCTTTCAGTGCCTTCATGCTCTGTATCAGTCTTTTGTTTCATTCCCTTCGACTGACTACTCTCACCAATTTTTACCCTTACCCTTTCCAGAACCAGAAGACTCCATCTTCAAGCTTATAGAATCAAAATATGAAAAATAGAGAAGCAACTACTTATAGTATTCTACTTGAACTCCTTAGACTAAAAAATTGTCTTGGTTCTTTTGTTTAGTTCGCCAATTCACCAGTAATCAATTCAAAAATGAGGAATTATTAAAACACTACTATCATTACTATTTTATCCCATCATGCCATTAATGAAGCACGAATGAAGCCACCTTTGAAACTGGCACTATCGCATCAAATGTCCTTTCAATGAGAAAAATTCAAATCTGGGGCGAAATCCCTTTTCAACGTTTATTTCATCATTCGCCAAGACACTCTTCGGTCTTACCGACACCTGGAATCAACTTGATGACAAATGGTTCTACTTTTCATGTCGTTGTGAAAATTCAAAGTTGGGGAAACATCTCATAGATATCATGGAACAATACTGATGTATATTCTTCAAAGCATTTTCCAATCGCTGAGACATTAATGTTATTCACACCGACTGAAATCCTTTATCTTTATGTTCTTCGCTATAACCTGGAAATGTCAGGGAAACCTCTCACAAACTTCATCCTTTTTCATTGAAAATCTTTATTTACATTGGGTCGCCAAGACAAATTTGTACTCTTGCTAATACAATCTTCATTTCACCCGCTTCACTGTGACTTTCAAAATCGGGGAGATGTTATGCAGATATCTTTGCATCTTACTAATATATGCTTTTTAATGTATTTTCATTCGCTAAAACAAAATCACCCTTTCACTGATGAATTCTCATTTCAGCATGTCCACCAAGTTTTCTCGCCGAAGAAATAATCCCAACCATTGAAACAATACTTTTGGCAAGACAATGAACCTTTGGGAAAACTTATACCGACACCAAATGTCTTACCGAAATCACTCCTCCAAATTACTCCTATTCGGAAAAACTCACCCCGAACCATCTGTCGATATAATATTCATACTTCGGTGAAACTTATGCCGACAAGTTCTTCTCCCGGCAATGCATATCTCCATCAGCATAAGATTTGAATCGGCAAGACTCCATAACTTCTCACTGATAGGTTTGAAATACCTTTGAACTTAGTTTGGCCAAATAATGGCCCCTTCGCCTAGACCTTCCCCGATGCACATAAGTCTTACCGAGACATCTATTTGCAAGTCAATCAGTAAAAAAAATGATTTCGTTATGAGTTCATACCGATACCAATTAGTGTGGCCGAAAAAACACCTTTATGCATTAGTCGGTATAACATATTATATTCGCCCTGACATTAGACCGATGCCCCAACATATGCCGATATACTTTTTACAAGATGCCTGTTGGCAAGAAAAAATTAGTTCGCTGAAACATTTTCCCGAACACCTTTATCTTGAGTGATAAACTTCCACATGCACTAGTTGGTGAAACACACTGTATTCATCATGAATTCACTTTGACAATGACTCCCCTTTGCTGAAATGATTCCTTTTGGTACCAAAACAAGCAAATTGTCCTGCTGATAGTCTGCAACAAACATATATTAGTGAAAAGTCAGGTCAAGGAGACTTTTAAAATGTCTTACCAATTCGGATCTTTTAATGAAAAATGAAAGACTTGATGGATTCAGTGGCTTTTATTACAAAAAACAAGCAAGACAATACAAAGAAGGACTTTAATGCTTATGGTGAGAACTTAATACTGGAACTTTTGGATGAAATAGAACTGTAAAAATTTCAAAATTTTACAGTTCTAACATGTTCCCCCAATCAAATCATCACTTTCGCCATCCAAATCCCTTGAACTTCATATTGATCCATTATACAAATTGACCTAAGTATCTGATCTTATCATCATCATCAACATCTGCTTAGGATTGTCATCCATCCTAAGTTAATCATCATCGTCGGCCCAATCAATCCATTTTCAATCTCAAGGTGGGTTCGGTGCTACAATCACCTCTTTATCATTTAATCTGATCAATCAGCATCCTAAGTCACCTAGGGTAATCTTTGAATGGCGTTTAAAGTCCCTTTCATCATCCTATCCGATTCATCAGTTGATCTTATCAATCATCAATCAATCCAATCCAATCCAATCCAATCCAATCCAATCACCTTTGACCCAATCAATCTACTTCCATCTTGGAGAAGATTTGGTTTCGAGGTCATCCTTTAGTAATAAAATCCGATCATCAAAATCAATCCCATCACATCATCCAATCATCCTAATTTGAGCTTTAGTCCAATCTTAATATGAGCTTTAATATAATCCCGATCTGAGCTTTCCCTAAATCTTGATTTGAGCTTTAGTCCATTTCCATCCTTTTTTTTCCTTTCATCATCATGAATTATTATCCTCCATCAATAGTGGTCAAGGGAAACCCTCATTATGTTGAAAATGATAACAAAAGTCTTGTCGATCAAGAAGAATGTGACATGGATCCCCTCGACACTATCATTGCTAGTAAGTTTTCTCCACCCACTTTCCAAAATCTAATCATCCCTTCGAGTTATGTTGTTATGTATTCATCCATGCCTAATCATGCTCCCTATGCTACCTGTGACAAGGTATACCCATCATATCCATCATATCCTTCATCTACATCATCCTCTTATCCTAGTCTGCCATCACAATACCCCTATCCTAATCCCCCATCCACATCCCCCCATATCAATCCTTCATCCGTATATACCCACTACCCCAATCTCCCATACCAATCTACTCATCCTAATCCTACATTCACACCTTCCTATTCTAATCCAACATCCACACCAACCTATCCTTATCCTAATCTAACATCCACAGTTCCCTATCTCCATCTGCCACCTCAATCTCCCCATCCTAATCCACCATCCCAATACCCTTACTACAATCCACCACCTACATCCTCATGTCCTAATTCACCATGCCAATACCCCTATCTTAACCCTTCATCTAATCTTAATCCCCCATCTATTCCCACTTTTTCATCCAATCCCATTCCCCCATCTAATCCTAGTCCACCAATCTCTAGTCCTAATCCCCCACCAACCCATAATCCCTCATCCACTCCTACCTCACCATCCAAACCTAGAGTATGCAAGTCTCTCATTTTAGAAGTTCTCCAAGGACTTATAACAAAGAATACATCCCCCACTCCACACCTTGAAGTTGTGGAATCATGCCATCCCAACCCATCATCCATGATCATTGGTGACGAGGCCCTTCTCCACCCAACACCTGTCATTGATTATACCACCCCTCACATCGCTCAAACCATCGAAACCATCACATCCTCTGAATCCACTGAGCCCCCATCTCCTACCATCACATCTACCAAATCCATTGAACACCCTCTTCCTACTCCAAGAGCTATCAAACCCATCAATGACACCCAAATCCAATCCACTTCTTCCACTCCTAGTATCCATTCCTAGGAATATTTTGAATCCTCCATCCTTCCATCTTCCCCACTTGAAGAGGCCCCCCATGACTCCATTATCATGCCTCCCACACACAATGAGTCATGCGAAGATCCTGATCCAAAGCATGCCAATATATCCCCTCCTCCAAATCAAGATCCTACCATCCCATCTAGTCTACTGCAAGATAACAGTCCCCCATCCATTCCATCCCATGATCCTCTTGACATTCAAGATTCCACCACTCCATCTCCATCTCCTTTGCATGATCCCACTACCATAAATCTAGATCCTATCATATCCACTAATCCCTCTCCTGATACCACCCATCCAAATGATGCTATCCCATCATCTCCCTCTCATTATCCCCCATCATCACCTAAAATTTCTATCCCCACACTGCTTGCATATCCCCTTGGTACCCTCACATTCTTCCATGGTGGCCTCCTTGCAGAAGAAAAACACAGTGTATATACCACCCATCATCCCCCACCTAATAATGGACTCGCATCATGTTTTCGGAATAAAAAAAGTCCTATCATGGATCGAATGCTCAAGAACATGAACTATCAAGGAAAAGGTCTAGGCCTTCACAAGCAAGGTATTTTAGAGCCCATCCAAGTCAAAGAACAAATCTACATGCAAGGTCTTGGATCTATTCCCAAGATTTACAATCTAAACATGTTGGTACAACCTCTAGACGTCCTCAATGAGCCTTTTCCAAAAGAATTGTCGGCTCTTCCCATCGCTCCACCAAATCATATGTTGCAATCCCTCCTCTTCTATCGTATCACCTCAAAACAACAATCCATATTCCTCCTTCATCTGCTCCATCCATCTTGGGTCCTTACATCCCTCCATCCAACATATCCCATCATTTATCTACTCCATCCATCTTGGGTTCTTATGTCCCTCCACCCACTCCATTTACTTTGGGTCCATATATCCAAAAATCACCTCCTCCATCTCATCCTTTTATCCATCCAACTCCTATCCATGTCATCCATCATAAACATCCTAAGCAGGATCAACAAAGGCACATACCTGCACATTTTCCATCTACACATAATCCTCATAATCTTACCTCCATCACTCCACATCATCCATCTTCTCACACCCATCCCATTGCTAGTACGAGCACTTTGGATGCCAGAGGAAAAAGGCATCAATCTAAACACCCACATGAATCTAAAGCTTCCCATGTCCCCTCTAAAAGACATGGTAAAGAAAAGAAAAAAAAATCCAAAATCAAAATCAAATCTATAGCTCGCAAAGAGCCACCAAAGAAAAGATCAAAACCGTGTGGATCCCAAAGAAAAATGATGCAATGCCATTAAATGAAAAACCTATAAGAACATCCAAAGTTGCTCATCCAAAAGCTAATCTTTTTCATCCACCCTCTCCTACATCTATTTTGGGTCCCTATGTCCCAAAATACACTATTTTGTCTCCTCCATTATCCCCGCATTCTCCATCCGTTAATCCATTTATCTTTTCACATCCACCACCACATGTGCCAATGTTGGTCCTAAACACATCTCCCCATCACATATCCACCCCATCATTCCATCCATACACTTCCCCACATCCCACCCATTATCCCACATATCTCCCCCATCAAATCCCTCTAATTCATCCTCTTGCATAATCCATTTATCGTCATAAGATTGTACCAACAACCAATAGTCAGTTTGAACATGGGCTCTTAATACCTGATATAGAACTTGATGCTTGAGTCCTTCACCCATATCCTTATCGCATGTCTTCTAAATACACTTAGTTTCCTCCCTATCCTTATCCATCTCCTTTTGCATGCTATGCAAAAAGTCCAAAAATCCAAAAAAGTTCAAAATCCAAAAAATTAGAAAAATCAAAATAAAATAAAAATAGTAAAGAGAAATAATTTGACCAATGGTGAAACTTGGCAAAGAAGCACCTTGGATAAGTACCATGATGAAAACTTTGCAAACATGCATCATGCGTAAATCCCCATCTACACTTGGCGGCAGCTTCCTGATATGTGCTCCCTCCATCCGCCATGCTTCCTGCTATGCACCCGTCTTCCTCTTATACATCCTTTTCATTCATCTCCTCCATCCTACCTATCTTACACATCCTTCTTGGCATATCTCATTTATCCCAATCCTTCCATCCTCCTTGTGATCTTGATAACAATGGGGCAAACATATAAGCATGATTTGGACACCTCTTAGCATACATTCCCCTCATCCGCACACTATCCCAACTGTCATTTGCACTCGTCTACCTTCCTTATCCACCTATGATGCTACCCTCAATCTCCCTTCCTTATCCATGCATCCTATCTTCATCCATCTCGCTCCTTTATTTTCCTATCCTTCTCTATTGCATCCTTTATGCCTCCTCGCACATGACATATCTAGAGTGGGGCCATCTATCTTCCTTTGTGATATAGTCCTTGGAGACATCATTCATTCCATCAAAGCAATCCCTTCCATTTCCCTATCCTTATCTCCTTATCGATATATCCACCTCCCCATCCTTATCTTCCCATCCCTCCACACAATCCTTATATCCATCTCCCCATCCTTATCTTCCTATCCTTCCATCATGACATCCATTTTCATCTATCCAACCAGCATTTTTCATCTCCAAATCCTTATCTTCCTATCAATCAATCCAACGAATCCTTTTCATCTCCCAATCCTCATCTCTTTCTCCTCATCCCATCTTATAATCCCTTGTCATTGGTATCTAGCTATAGCCTACTATCTCATCATTCATCTATCCATCCTATCATCCTCCCAAGTCCTCTTTTGATGACTTGGATAACTATCCCATCCCTAAGCTTCATGATCACCATCATCCTCTGATCCAATCTAACAGGTCTAGCTTGTCTCATCCTATCGGTCCAATCATTTTCTCTATTGGTCATCCTTTTTCCATCATTTTTCTTTGGCCTTTAGTCGAACTACGTTGCCCCTCCACTTTCACATAGACAAGATCAATCATTTGATCTGCCCCTGGGGTTCCATCCATCATCGATCTATATTGTCCACTTTTCTCCTGTTCTCCATCCTATCGTGTTCATCCATCGAAATCTCCATCATGGTCTATCATCAACCTTTTATTGAACTACGAGGGCTCTGCGCTTCCATGTAGGCAAGGCTAATCTTTGATTGGCCCCCGAGCCCCTAGGTCTATAGGATGTGTTAGTCTCCTATCTTGTGTCATGTCTCTCATTTCACATCATCAAGCTATGCCCTTATCTAGCTGGATCTTAACAAATGAGATTCACTTGTATCACCAAATCCAATCAATTTTGAATATACTATGTCATATTGATCTTTTAGTTTAGTATCCATCATAGGTCTTAAGAGGATGCATCCTTCCTAAGAGACCTCATCAATCCCATCCATCCTGTGGCAAAGGACATTTGAAATTGATTGTGATATTTTGATGCTTTTTGCTTTTGCTTACCATTTGAGCTCCCTATCATCACTTGTCATGGGAACCTTGATCCATCATATCATGGTGTGCTTTTACTAGTCAAAATAGGGGAATATCATGATCTTTTCTTAGTTGTTGTCTTCTCGGTTGTCCCACGTAGTACCCACCAAGACCCCTGAGGTCTTGTGTTATGATGGGGCATCCTTATGTGCTTGTGGTTATCCCAATACCTAGCCCAACCAAGGTCATTGTTACTTTGGGGTGTTGGGATAGCCTTCTTGTTTGATGTGTTTGTTTCATGCATTAGACACTAATCTACCTTGGTTCTTCATACCCTGGCATCTTGTGTCTTATGCTACAGCAAAAATCAGTGCTCCTAAAGATGGAAAATTGCATTAGGATTGCATCTCATCTTTTCATTACATCATCTTGCATGTTTTCCCCCATCCTCTCATCTATCCAAATCCCACCATCCCTTCATCCTTCATCATTCTCCATCCTCTCTCACATCTCAATCCTATCCTCATTAACTCATATCTCACACAAATACTCTAATCAAATTCTTGGTCCTATCCCCAGTCTTGTTACCAACCTTGAACCATTATCATCATCCTCATCATCCATCATTATCCTTCCCTGTCCCTTTGGTGTTGTTTTGGGATGTATCCATCCCTCATCAACAACACTTTCATCATCATCAGAAGGTATCCTTCCCAATCCTTTAGTGGTGTTTTGGGGATGTATCCTTCCCTATCCTTGTGTTGTTTTGAGATCCCTCATTGACAACACTCCATCCCTCATCAACCCCCTTTTGGCTTGTACCTTGACTGGGGCAACATCACCTTTTGTCATCCATTTGTGCTTCATCATCTTCATTTTGCATCATCTTCCTCATCTCCTTCATCACTCTCCCCTTGCATCATCATCCTTATTCTCCTTGCATCATCTCCTCCATTTTGAGAGCCCACCTGTGTTCTCTTGAAACCACATGTCCTCTTGAGGGGGCATCCTTCATCCCTAATTTTCATCATCTTTTTCCCTTCCTAATCATTCAAAGGAATGACTGGGGCATCTTTCCCAATCTAACCATCTTCTTCTAGGTTCTATGTTTTAATGATCTTTGAAATGATGCTACTTCGTAACACCATCTCAAAGAGGGGAAAAATGTAGAAATTTGGACACTTAATTTATCCAAATTCATCCCCTTTCGTTTGATTTTCATTAATTAAGTAATACTGCTATTATTTAATTAATAGCTTTAATTCTGCCAAATCCCTAAGGTATTTAATCAATAATACCTTATCTCTTTAATCCTCCTTTCATCAAATGAATTAATAAAATATGAAATTTATTTAATTCCTCACATGTCACATCTTCCATCTTTTATTATCTAATCTTAATCCATCTTCTAATCTCATCATTAGGATGTGCACATGCCTAATCCTTGATTAGGAGGTGTCACATTCTCCAACTTTTTCAAGTTGGCCTCTAATCTTTCTTAGCCACCTAACCTTCCTCTAACCCCTCATCAACTTGTCTATTCACACCCTTTAGTCAACTCTTCCCATCCCCTAAGGAATTTTTAATTCCTTTTGTCTTCCCAAAGTCCTTTGAGCAATTTTTAATTCCACTCTCATCTTTCAAGGAATATTAAATTCATTTTCTCTTCCCCATGTCCTTTATGACATGTGTCCTTGGTCAACCTTATTAAAGGCTTTCTCCTTTTGGGCAAGGCACTCCACTTCCCCATGTGAATTTTTAATTCACTTTTAATTCCCCAATGCACTCAAAGGAATTCTTTATTCTTTCCTCTCTCCCCATGAGGATATTTGAGGAATTTTTAGTTCCTCACATGTCCTCTCACCCACATGGGACAAGGAAATCCTTTATGAGGATATCTTGACCAAATACCTATGGTCCTTTGAAGTACATTCATGTAATGTACTTCTCTTACACCTCATCTTTCTTAAGCCTCTCCCCTTGCCACATGTCAAGATGTGAGGGCTTGTGAGTTCTCAACTCACCATAGCCCTACATCTTGGCCATGTTGGGATCAATCTCAACCATCCATTTCTTCTAGGAATTCTCAAAATTCCTATAAATACCCCCTCTTTTCTCTCATTTGGGGGGAGATCATTTTGCTATCCAAACTCTTGCAATTTTGTTTCTCAATATACACTTAGCCATTTGCATCCATTTTGTCCAACTATCTTGCATCTCACACTTCACATCTTGCATCTACTTGCCATCAAGGAGCATACATCTCGTCTACAATCGAAGGGACAACCAAAGAACAACTCTACAAGGTAAAAGGTTCCATTTTTATGTTGTTAAGTTCATCATTTGACCAATCTTAAAGTGTAGGGTGTTGTTTAGTTATTATTTTTATTCTCTTTAGTTTGTTGCTCATCTTTTTAATGATTATATTCGCCCTATCACACTTATAATGCAGAAATGGCTAGGAAGATTGCATTCCTTCAAATGGCTACCCATATTCTAGAGGCTTCAAGCTTTAGACATACTGATAGTGAGTTGCAAAAGAAGAAAGCTAATGGACATACTATTGGTGGAAGTGGTGGTGGAGGTAAAAAAATGAATGATAAGTCTTATTTTGAAGATGATGAGGAAAGTAAGAAAGGAGGAGGTTATCATGAAAGTGGAAAGGAAAAAGATGGTAGCCACTCTAACAACAAGAAAGGTGACGAGCACAGAGATGATCATAGGGATTTATATACTAGGAGGCCACTCCAAGTTGATAAATACCAACAACTATGTTTCATTGGAATACCTAGCTACCCAAACCTATTCCCTAAATATTTTAAGCTTTCTCTAGTCAAATTCTATGGAAATAATGCTTTAAATGGTGAAGGCCATCTCAAATCATTCACCAATGTTATGGATGATTTCAAGGTGGAGGAAAAAGATGTCATGATGAAGTTGTTCATGTAGTATCTTGTTGAGGATGCAAGAGAATGGTACAAGAGTTTACCTGCTAAGAGCATTGGCTCCTGGGAAGAGTTCAAAAGGGATTTTAAAGAACAATACAGTGACAAGAATGATTCAAGTTTTCTATTAAATCAGCTCAATTATATTGTTAAAGGATCTAATGAATCTATTGCTAAGTTTAATACAAGGTTCCAAAAGGCTAGAAAAAGGTTTCCTCCTCATCTACACTTAAATGATCATGTGTGTTTGGTAAATTACTACAATGCTTTTGATGCAAAAATGAGTTACCATTTGCTAGATAAGTGTCCTCAATATTTAAGGGAAGCTTTCAAGATGGAAGAGCTTATTGAAAATATTAGCAAAGAAACTAGTAAATTTGGTAGAAGAGATGATCAAAAACTCTCCAAGAGCTCAAGAAAGGAAGAAAGAGTCTAGGAACTAAAGGGGGAGCAATTGAGGACAAGATTGATAGTTTTATGAAAACTATCAATGATAAAATTGTAAGACAAGAGAAGGCCCAACCTAAAAACTACCGAAGGAATGAAAGACCCCATAGATTGCAAGATCACCCTTACAATAACAATTGGTACAATGGGAAGACTGTCATAAACAATTAGAGGAATACCCAATACAAAGTTTCTCTAGACCCTTTGCAAAAGAATTCAGGAAATCTTGTTGAAGATACTCCTTGGTGTATGACTTTTCAAGTGCAACATTCCTCACAACAATGTACAATATCACAGATGGTGGAAGTAGATGATGACATACCCAAGGATTGTGATTAGCAAGATCAGGAGGATGATGATGTACTTATGATTATGGATGATTCTGAAATTGCTTGTAATGAATGTTCTTCTGAGGAAGATTCTTATGAAGTAGATGTCAAAAATCAAAGGAAAATTGCTAATACATATCATCAACAAGTTCTTTCTGATAAGGATGACACTGGTAATGTTGAGGGTTACAATCTAGAGGTGATTGAAGATGGTGTTTCATTAAGAAGACCTTCTATGGAAGAGATTGCCAAATATATAGTAGTCTTAGCTACTCAACCTAGGGGTTCTTATCATTTGAGGAATAGAATTGTTGGAGGTGAAAAAGGTAATCCTGTTGGTCTATTCATTAAGGAACAAAATGCTAAGGGAAAAGAACATGAACCTGATGAAAAATAGAAGTTGTCAAAACTAAAGAAGGCAAGGGAGATAAAATTTGGGCCAAGAGAGTAGACAAGTCAAAAACTACTCCTGGACACAAATTTTCTATTGAGAAATCAAAAACATAGAAGCAAGATCCTAAAGCCATATGGAAGGATGCTAAACACAAGGTTGAAGCAACCAAAAATCAATAGAAAGATAGTAGCAATGAACAAGGTATGCCTTTGACTGAACTTCCCAAGTATACTCCCATTGATATGTTTCAGATACTTAGCCAAGTTAAAGTGTCTATACATTTTCTTGAAATGATGAGGATAGAGGAACATAAACAATAGGCAGTGGCCCTTATCAATGGTGTTGCTACAACATGTAACAATTTAGTGGAGCTCACTGCACCCAAATTAAATGAAAAGTACAAGGGTAACGAAGTTGAGGGAGTAATTATTGAGATTCCCATATTTTCCTAGGAAATTCTATAAACACTTGTCCAAATAAGATTGATCCATTTTTCTTACCATGGTGGTTGGGGGAAATTTTATAAAGAATTGTATTATTGAGTCTAGCACATCAAACAATATCATGCCAGTTAAATTCATGGATGCATTAGGGTTAAGGGTTGATAGCACTCATGGAAAGTGTTATGCCATGGATGGCAGAGAGGTCCCTATGGTAGGTGTGATAAATGAGCTTCCATATAGATTGGAAACTTACCCTGACAAAGAGTTTAAAATGAGTGTGGTAGTTGTTGATATCCCATCTAACTATGGAATGGTATTATCACAAAAAATGGAGTGCATCTATGGGAGGCAGTATGCAGTGTAACATGTCTTATGCCACATTTCCCATTGATGGTAAGAATGTCCAAGTAATGATTGAATCTAGGGTACTAGATATGTTGGAACATGTTCTTCAAGATGACACAATTCTTTTCATAAATACTAGTTTTGATGAGTTCAAGGTAGAAGAAGCACCAAGATAGATTGAGAGACGTCCTGCACCCATAGAAAATGAAGTTTCAAGAGTATCTGATATAGCACTATGGAAAATGTGCTTTAATGGTGCAAACTCAAAAGAAGGATCTAGTGCAGGAATTTTATTAGTATCACCTAATGGAATACTTATAAGTTCTCTTTTACATTATCTTTTATTTGTACAAATAACGTAGCAGAATATGAATCCTTATTATTGGGATTGAGACTTGTTGAAAAGCATGGAATCAGAAAGCTAATGGTAATTGGTGATTCTGAGATTGTAATATCCCATGTGAGAGTAAAGTATTCTTGCAAAAATAATAGACTAAGGCAATACAAGAATGTTCTATGGGATTCTATTGAACAGTTTGATGCTTTTAGAATTGATTGGATGGAAAGAGGACATAATAAAGTAGCTGATTTACTTGCTAATATTGCATTAAGACTAGATGATATAACTTTCATAGGAATTTCTAAGGGTGAGATACAAACAAGACCATCTATCCCTAACAATGTATACAATTGGCAAATTTTTAATGATGATGAGGATGTTCATAAATTCCTAAACTATGTTGATAAATATGAAGGTTGGGAAAATGATTTTAATGGATTTTTAGAGAGTACTAATGGAAAGGACAAAATTTTTGGAAAAGAGGTCATCTAATTAAAAAAAAAAATCCCCAAATTCCTTGTAACTCTTGAAAGAGTCTTTGATAGTCAAGATACAAACAAGGCCAAAACAACTGCTACTCACCTGGATGACCTAGAAGAAGTGAACTTGGGAACTATAAATGCCCCAAAGAAATTTTATGTAGGAAAGAAGGTGAACCCAAAGGTAAAGGCAATGTTAATTTCCTTACTCATAAAATATAGACATTCCTTTGCTTGGTCATACGATGACTTGAAAGCTTATACATAGTAATTGTTTTAGCATGAAATTCCTTTAAAGGATGATTCAAAATATTTTAAGAAAAAGAAAAGACCAATTAATCCTACTCTAGATCCCAAGATGCAAGAGGAGTTAGTAAAGTTGACAGATGCTGGTATTATTAAACCCAGTAGACACTCTTCATGGGTATCTAATATGGTACCAATAATAAAAAAGAATGGTGACATAAGATTATGTGTTGATTTTAGGAACTTGAATATATCCTCATTAAAGGACAATTATCCATTACTAAACATGGAAGCTATGTTACAAAAGGTAACTAGTTGTGAGCTACTGTCAATGATGGATGGTTTTTCAAGATATAACCAAGTAAAAGTAAAGGAGTCTGAGTAGTACAAGATTGCATTTACTACTCCTTTGGGTACCTATGCATATGTAAGGATGCCTTTTTGCTTAACAAATGTGTTGATGTGTTTTTTATGCACTTCTCAACATAGGTAATGCATAGATGCACTACCTCTCTTGAAAGACAATTTTCCACAATTAGATTGCAGAACACTATCCCAAGGTCTCTAATGTCAGGTCTTGATAGTGCTTGGAATACTCAATTGTTTGATGTGATTTGTTGGAATCACAAGGCGGTCTTACAAATGAGTTACAATGAATGGGAAGTTGGGTTTGCAAATGTAGTTTCAAAGTGCTGGAAGTGAATGAACAGTGGCTGTCCACTCAAAACAACAAGCTAAAACTCATTAAGTTCATCTGATTTAGCTTCATGGTGATGCTTTGGGTCCTACTCTAACCAAGGATTAAAAGAAACAACAAAAGGAGAAGGGTTAAGAAAGTTATTCTAATCCTAAGCTACGAATGAATAGTAACAATGGTGGCTGCTAAAGTAGACAGGCTTCCTAAACTGAGTTTTTGCTTGTCCAAGAGAAATCTATAGCTACACAAAACCACTGCAATCTCCTAAGGTCTGCTGATTTTCAAATTGCACATGCACATCATGAACATGCAATCGAACTAGGTTGCAGCAATGGAATAAAGAAGCACAGGCTAACTTTTCACAACAGCTTGTCATCAACAAGTGCTAAAAGTATGGGCTGGAAGCTCATCAAATACTATAATAGCAACACCATCATGACAGCCATTCAAGAAACTAATGGTAAAACTAACATGAAAGTAGAACCATGCATGCAAGATGAGAAAAATCAAAGAGAACATCCATAAACTCATGCAATTTTGTCTTCTATTGCTGCAAAATGCTTTTTACAATAGCTCTCCAACCCTTACAAATGAGGGGCAAGCCCCTATTTATAGTTTTCCAAAGCCAAAATGAATGTCTAGGATTCAATTACATCAAATGACCAAGATTTGATTTACAATAGGGTTTCACCTACCCTCCATTATCTAGGAATTTAAAATACATTCCTTGTCTTTTCTCTGTTTTTTCATCTAGTGCTAGTCACTATAGCAATTTTGTCATTTAGCTGATTTCCCTTTTCAGTATTGTTGAAACTGCCTAAAAATTATCTTTTGCTTGATGTGCTTGCAGTGTTCTTCCTTTGATCAAACGAGCCTATCGACGATTGGCATCAATGGATTGGTGGCCCCTGATTCAGGCAGAAAGATCCTTAGAAATCATCATCATTTGGAAAAAGGTAGGACAACTCCCTCAATGGGCCTCTCCGATAGACCTACGGAAGGCTTCTTGACTCCTACAAACATGAAGTGTCGTAAGTGCATTTATACATGAGTTAAGGAAAATGTCAGCCAAACCTACAAATTCCCTATCAGATCTATCCATGCATCTTAAAAATGTTTTGATATTCATATTTGGAGCTCATTTGGGCCATAAACATTAATGCATGCTTAAAGGGTGTGAGTGCCAGAGGGCGGAAAGATGGTGGAAGAAAGCCAAAAAGCAGATAGTGGATGGAAGCCAAAACAACCGGGAAGAAGGTGGGCTCCCGGATGTTCAAAATAGTCGGGAAGGAGGTGGGCTCCTAGATGTTCAAAACAACCAAGAAGGAGGGAGGCTCCCGAATGTTCAAAACAACCAAGGAGGGACAGACACCCAAAAATGGCCATAGACGGCCCGGGTTCCGGAGGGCAGGAAGGAGATGGCCACCAGATGTTCAAAATGACCATGGAGATGCGAAGTCCCGGAAACAGCCATGGAGGGGCCGAGCTTCAAAGGCTGGAAGGGAGGTGGCCGCTAGATGTTCCAAAATAGCAAAAGGGGGACGAAGCTTCAAAACCACCGAAACTTAACCTAACTTTGACGAAACCTTGGCAATTCATTTAAGCACATCAAACACATCCCAAATCCAAAAAGGTTGTTTCCAAAGTAAAAAATGTGGAAATGGGAGTGACGAGAGTCCACAGATATTTCCAAAGTGCCAAGGAGGAAGGGAATTCTGAAGGGAAAGTTCCAAAACCATCGAAACTTAATAGAACATTGATGAAACCTTGGGAATTCATTTACGCACATCAAACACATCCCAGATCCAAAAAAGGTTGCTCCCAAAGTCAAAAATGTGGAAACAGGAGCGACAGGGGTCCACGGATGTTTCCAAACAGCTAAGGAGGAAGGGAATTCTAGAGGGAAAGTTCTAAAACCATCGAAACTTAATGGAACATTGACAAAACCTTGGCAGTTCATTTACACACTTCAAACACATCCCATATCCAAAAAAGGTTGCTCCCAAAGTCAAAAATGTGGAAACGGGAGCGATGGGGGTCCATGGATGTTTCTAAACAGCTAAGGAGGAAGGGAATTCCAGAGGGAAAGTTCTGAAACCATCCAAACTTAACGGAACCTTGACAAAACCTTGGCAGTTCATTTACGCACTTCAAACACATCCCAAATCGAAAAAAAGTTGCTCCCAAAGTCAAAATTGTGGAAACGTGAGCGATGGGGGTCAATGGATGTTTCCAAATAGCCAAGGAGGAAGGGAATTCTGGAGGGAAAGTTCTGAAACCATTGAAACTTAACAGAACCTTGATGAAACCTTGGTAGTTCATTTATGCACTCCAAACACATCCCAAATCTTCCAAAAAGTTAGCCCCAATGTCAAAGATGTGGAAACTAGACCGACAGGGGTCCACAGATGTTTCCAAAATAGTAGGAACAAGACAAAATGCAAAAATGGGATGGACGCCTTTATTTCTCCGTGGATTTGAATGCCCTAAGTAGGTGTATTTGGTAAGGGGAATTGATAGTTTGAAGGCACATGACCAATTTGGGCTTGGAAAATGGGGCACACAAAACAAGACAGAACCAAAGTAGCCTATCGGGAAAAAAAGGGGTCCCTACCTATGGCGAGGCGTGTGTGCAAAACATGCACAACAAAATGCAGGTGCCACTTTTCAAAGAGCTATGGATGTATATTTTTTAGGATTTATTGATTTACTTATGGTTGTATATCAAGATGACTTGACCACTTATTCCAAGAAAGAAGAGGATCTTTGCATGCATTTAGAAAAAAAATTATCAGGTCACTAGAATATCAAATATCTATGAATCCAAAGAAATGTGCCTTTGGGGTCACTGAAGGAAAATTGCTAGGGAATATTTTTTCCAAGGAAGGAGTAAGGATAGACCTTGAAAGAGTGGCAACCATTGACAATATTCCTTAGCCAAAAAATGTCAAGGGCATCCAGTCATTTTTTGGGTAGATAAATTTTTTGAGAAGGCTTTGTAACTAGCTTTGGAGAAATTACAAGACCTATTTTCGAAATGTTGAAGAAGGGTGAAAAGGTACTTTGGAGTGAAGAGCCTAGTCAGGATTTCAAGAAGATAAAACATGCTATTAAAGAGGCTCTAGTTTTTAAGTCTCCAGATTTTTCTAAACCAATGCACATTTTCTCTTTTGCTTCTTTTCATACTATTACTACTATCTTACTATAGAAAAATGAGCAAGGTTTTGAACAGCCAATTGCATTTTTTAGCAAATCTTTACAAGCTACAGAATTGAAGTATGACACTACTAAGAAACACACATATGCTTTGGTGAAGGTTGTGAAGAATTTAAAAACTTACCTACAAGGGGATATAGTTATAGCTTTTGTACCAAGTGCAACTGTGAAGGACATTTTTACTCAACATGAGACAATAGGCAGAAGGTGTAGATGGATCAATAGGATCCAAGAATTTAACATTGATGTTCAAATTACCAAATTAGTATGAGGACAAGGCATAGCCAATTTAATGGAAGAGGCCAATTTGGAAGCTAATCAAGTTAATCAAACTGAAGTGATTGATGTTGCACCTCTCTGTGATATGCAAACATGCGGATGGTATAGAAGAATTATCTATTATTTACAAACTTTGTAGTGTCCTACTGACATGGATGACAATGAAAAAAAACATTGAAATTGCATGCTATCAAGTATGTGATTATTGACAATGAATTGTGGTGGAGAAGCTTTTATGGAGTACTTCTAAAGTGTGTAGATGGAAAGCAAGTATTGGAACTTCTATAGGAAATGCACAGTAGGGTGTGTGGTGGTCATTACATGGAAAATACTACTACACACAAGATTTTGAGAGCTAGATTCTGGTGGCCCGCTATTTTTAAAGCCACTCACAAATTTGTTAAAACTTGTGATGCTTGTCACCAATTCTCAGGAAAATTTAAGTTCCTAGGAAATTTACCACTCAAGCCCATGACAATTGAAGCCCCTTTCCAACAATGGGGAATCAATTGCATTGGGGAAATACTAGAAAAATCTAGTGGTCATTCATGGATTCTTGTTGTCATTGACTATTTTACAAAATGGGTGGAAGAAATACCTACAAAGAAGGAAACAAGCAAGGTGGTAGTTGATTTTATGTTGAATAACATTCTTATCAGATTTAGAGTCCCTTGGAGGATTATCATAGATAAGGCTATGTGTTTTAGATCATATGAATTCAAGGACTTTTGTGAAAGACATGGCATACAAGTTTCTTATTCTTCACCTTACCATCCTCAAGGAAATGGTCAAGCTAAGTCTACTAATATGATCTTGATGAAGATAATCAAGAGAGTTATGGGGAAGAACAAAAATGCTTAGGATTCAAAATTAAAACTGGTGCTCTGGGTAGATAGAGTGACTATGAAAAAGGCTACTAGTTATTCACCATTTGGCTTAGTATATGGTCTAGAGGAAAGATTTCCATAGAATAACCTACTCAAAATGTACAAGTTTGTATAGGAATATGATGAAGAAATCTATGATGATATGCAACACAAAATAAATAATCCAGTGCAATTAGGTGAGTCTAGGAGGGAAGCTCAAGTTAAAAAATTGAAGATGCAACTATAGGTTAAGCATTTCTATGACAAGAGACCTCCTAAAAATTTTGAAGTAAACAACATGGTGTTAGCCTGGAATGCAATAGCACAAGATAAGGGCAAGAATGAGAAATTTGAAGCATTATGGACTGGCCCTTATTTGATAGTCAACACTCACAGAGAAGATTCATATTTCCTTCAGAGCCTAACATGTGAAATTTTTGAACTGCTAGTACATGGAAAATTCTTAAATCCATATTTCTCCTAAGTATTCTATTCTCCATGTACGTTTTTTTTTGTATATTATGTATATAGGTGTGTTTTCTTTTTGTTTTTTTTGGTCTTGCTACCTTGTCTGGGCAGTTCCTTGGTTTGGGTCCTTTGGTTTTAATCCACAATTTGGTCTACTTCAACTTGAGATTTTTGGGATCTCACCATGCCTACAAGAGGCATACTTCCCCATTCAGAGCCATTGATGGAACCTTAATTCTATTGTCCGATCTCAAACCATTGATTGCATTTAGGAGGGTTTATGATTCATTTTTTGAAAGAACTTGAACATTCTATTTTTTTGTTGACTCCCTATTTCCCATTATTGGTCACATTTTAAATTTTGCATCTACTATTTTTATCTGGTAACTAGCTTCCTAACCAATAATCCAAATAATTTTTATATAATGGTTTTGGGGTTTTTTATGTTTTTTCTATTTATCATATCATCCTATGAAGTCCCCTCCATTAAAATAACTTATGAGCACATGCCTAAAGTTTTTCACTTAAGTTCAATCGACCTTCTATCTTTACTACTCATCGTTGATCACTTTTGATATGTATGTTTTAAATCAGCGACAAGTGATGAGGTGATATTTCTTTTATATTGCTCATTGTGAATAGCTCCTTGAACTTCTAGTTATAAATAATGATGATAGAGGTTCTTAGTACTATTAAGGGATCACTTATCACTAATGATTTCTGACCTCATAAATTTGTAATAGCGATGAGCGATGCCCTTTGGCTATGTGTTTATATTTTTCATTGCTTATCACAAATTTGTTATGAAGTGATTTTTTTAAATCAACAATGAGAAAGGAGATGAGTTTCCAACTACATCACTTCTTACAGATTTGTTTTGAGCGTTAAGTTCTTTATTAGCAAAATGTGATATGCAATAATATTAGGATAATCTCTCATCACTAATTTCTTGCAAACCTTATGAGGAGGATTAGTGATGAGCAATATGGTTCCTTTAAGAAGGTTTCTCTCATCAACCTGAATACATCTTATTTTTGATATCTTTTTGGACCATTAATTGTTTATGTAGGTGTACATTTCAAAATATAGTGCTTTAATGTCTTGTCACTGATAAAATCCAAGGTGAAAAGTTCAATTAGAAAGAGCGATGGAGATAAATGAGATCAGGAAAAAGGCCACAGATCTAAGGGTTGAGATTTTATCACATAAAATAATTGCATCACTGATACTAATGAACAAGAATGAAGTAAATCAGTGATAGGAAACAACCACTATAGTAAGAGGCAATGCTGAAAAATATTGAGGATTTCATATAAAGAAAAGAGGGAGGTGGTGAGATGGATTAATAACCATTGATGTAGTTTTCAAGTTGAAGGATCAATGATCAAGGTTTAAACTTGAATGGCTAATTTTTAGTTCACTCGTACAAGCTTACTATCGAGTATTAATGGTGACACACTTCTCTCTTAGCAGTAACAAAAAATAGATACCTGGTTGATCATGCATTCCAATTCATTGGCTAGCAGAAAGAATACAAGAAGCAGAAGAAATTGTGATGTAGGCCCCATAAGTTATCAATAACCAGAATGACACTACTTTCATCTGGGTAAGAAAAACTGATATCTCCTTCTAATTGAAGTAGTAAAGTGAATCCCCTAGAAGGTTGGTATGAAAACTAGGGGAATTAGCAATTTAGTCATTTTTGGATGTTTCAATTTGGTGATTGAGAACTGTATAAATTCTGAAGAAAGGTGTCCTATTAAATAATAGTGTTTAGTCCTATCATAATTGTGAACGGTTTCATTTGGTTGTAAGAAATTGTAAATCCTAATTCCATTTGTGTTACAAGCATGTGTGACCCAGATCCTAGTGAATTTAGTGTTATACCAGACAAGAAACCAAAATAGAAGAGGGTTAAAAGACTTAAAAATTAACATGCTTTAGCTAAAATTAAGCCTAAGCAAGTGACTATTTCTCACCCTTCACCAAGTACTCCTGCAACATCCACTAGTTGTAGGAGTGCAAAGAAAGAAACAAGAAAAATTATGCAAGAGGCTTTTGGAGGTGTCAATGAAGGAGGGTCATGAATTGGTAAAAGTCCCACAGGAGAAGTTGTTGTGACAACTAAGTTAATTGATAATGCTAATGAAATTGGTGAAAAACCCCAACCCCAAAGTGGATGGCAATTTTTTTGGTATGCTTTCAATAGGTGAAATTATAGTAATCCTGTATGCTATTTATGGGCGTTTAACCTTGGAAAGTTGGTGGTTCTGAATTTATTTGTAAAAGTTGATTTAATGATGGAGCTAGCAAGGTATTATAACCCTACTGAAAGGACAATCAGAAGTGAGAATGGTGATATAATTCTAGAGGTGACAAAGGATAAGATGATAGATTTATATGGGTTAAATCCCAATTACACTACAAATTTTAGACAAGTTAACTTCTATCTAGAATATGAAAAGATAAAATTTCCATTGAAAGAAGTACTACTTGTGTGACATAGATGGAGCAAGGAATGATTTATTGCTAAGGATGTTGAGCCTTTTGAGTGTGAAGAGTTTGAGGATTATTCCAAAATCACTTATCATTGTTTAAATCAAATACTAGCTCAGGATTTTGAGGTTAGGATAGCTCCTGACTTACAGGTGATGGTGGAAGATATATAAGACTATAATTGAAACACTGGTTTTGATTATGGTAACTTTATTGTTGAACAAATGCATGAGGATTTTCTCAATTTGAAAAAGGAGGTTCTCCCTTTTCATCTTCCCCATTACTCTTTATTGATGCATATGTTCTTCTGGGAGGGTGATTATGAGTGGAAAAGGAAATTAAATATGAAGATTTGGGACAATGAGAATAATGTTATCCCTCTACAAATATGGACATACATTTGGGATCAAGATTTCTCCAATTCCAACTACATCTTATTTTCCAATGTTGTAAGATATGGTATCTTAGAGTCATTGGTTGTAGCACCTAGATTCATAATTTCTCTAGAAATTAGAAGTCTTATGCGCCTAAAGGATGTACTAGGCTCTAAAGCAACACATAATTGGGCTGACTAGTTTCTACATTCTAAATATACTTTGATCAGGGCTTATGGAGCTAGGGTGGCACCTCATTTTCTACCCTTGCATGTCTTAGATAGGTTGGATTTCAGGGAGATCATGTGGAAAATTGATGTCATGGATTATGAAATGTTTAGAAAAGGAAAAAAGTGCACTATAATACATCCCCAATGTACTTTTGCTTATTTCAAGATCAATTCCCCTAAGGGGTATGAAAAGTTTGGCATTATGGTAAATAGTCTCATAATGCCTATCAATGAGATTAGAGTTTTTGATCCAAAATGTTTTGTGGAAAGAAGAAGACAAAATGGCTTAGGCATCATACATCATGAATGTTATTATAGAGATGATGTACTAAGAAATATGACAAGTGATGAGGTTTTCATGGCTAGGAAAAGAGAATGGTTGGCTCTAACAAACCTTGAGAAGAAGATTATGAAAATGAATTCCTCCTACATCAATCCATGCAATGTAATTGCAAACCCATTGGAGAGGGCCTTTACTATGATAATGGATGGTCAATCCGGTGAGTTTAAGGTGAAGGTAAAGGAGGTTGAAGGAAAAGCCCAATTCCTCTTAGAACAACAATGACAACAACAAGCTATGGATATCCCACAATAGCCTATAGATGTTCAGGAGGTCAAGGAGGAACAAATGGTAGAACATGTTCCAGAAAATGAGGAGGTGGAGCAGAAATTTCCCCTTCCTCATATTGAAGAAACTCACAGTTTATATGTTCCTCCTGACAAGATTGTCAAGTGGTAGTATGATAGAGAAAATGATGATGATCCCAAGATTAGGGAATGTGATGAGTTATTGGCTGATGATAATTTTGTCTAGACCAAAGAATTTTAGGAGTTTATGATTCAACGGTGGAGTAAGGAAATAAAAGAGAAACTTGAATTAGGCTGAGTCAATACTGACCCTTCTCATCAGGAGGAAGTTGAGAAATTGGAGGAAGATAAAATTAGGGCTGAAATTATAGCTATTACTCCCAATGAGGCTCAAAGGATTGCCAAAGATAGTGGAATTATGTTGTTACTAGGATGTACTATCACTGATGCCATAACATATGATGCAATTAAGAGAGATCCTCAAGCTTTAATATTTGAAGATCAATTTGAGGATAAAGTATTTGGTTCTAGATATAGTTCAAAGTTGCATACCCTTGCAATTTGGTCTATGTCACCTAATGCTAGTAAACATGAGGTTGATAGGTCTATTGAAGAAGTTATTGGCTCACTATTTGTTAAAAGAGCTACTAAAATAAATCCTATCCAAGAAGCTGAGTTAATTGCACATGTTGCAATGCTTAGTGTGGATACTACACATATTTCTCAGAAAAAATATGAATCCTTGGTTAAGGAATATTATAAGGCCTTGAATGAGATGAATCAAATGAGAGACACTGTTCAGGCTACTCAGAAAACAATGACTCAACCTTCTTCTTCTTCTTCTTCATTTGATATGTCTCCACAAGATAGGGAGACTTTGGCCCTAAGAATTGATGATTTGAAAGAAAAGTTGACTATTGAGAAGGAAAATTTCAAGGAGGCCAAACTGGAAACACTTAGGGTGGCCAATGAATTTTTTGAGGATGCGCTAAGGTATAGGGTGAATGGGTTGTTCCAAAATGCTAATGATGTTTGGGCCACATATAAGAATATTCATGAGGCGTATACAAAGTATCTGCAAGTAGAGGAGGCATTTAGGAATGAATGGAATAACTGGATTTCTAGGGTAAATTCTTTAAAATAAATGATGCGAAAAATGAATGAGGACCCCTTGGCACCCATAAATATTCTTGACATCTTGAAAACTATTGATTCAATAAATGAGATAAATATTTTCCATGGAAAGTTAGGTATACAACTCCAGAGTAAGTATAAAATATTCAAGGAGATCGAGGAACATGGAATGCCTCAAATATTGAGTCCAAAAGGTGAACTGCATCCATTTAACACCTGGAAGATAGATTTGGGAGGAATGTTGGGAGTAGCTATGATGACCTTTTCTGTCACTGATTACATCTTGCTCAATTCAAATATTGACACAATGGTGAAAAATGAATAAAAAATGGATATTTTTGTTAAGGAGGACAAGATATTAATTGATGCAAGGTACTCTCAGTACATTACCAAGGTGCAGGATTTTTTGAATATTAAATGGCCCATTGAGTAGGAATAAAACACTTGGTTGGAGAAATAAACTGAGTAAATCTATGTGTGGATCAGTGAATAAGGAGAATAATGGATAGGAGAGCAATAATACGTAGCCTAAATGCAGTAAAAATTAGGCTTTTGGTATAACATGGTAGAATATTATTCTCTCCCTAATCTCAAATGAATAGCACATGGTGCTAAAGTGGATTAACAAATTTTGACTTCCTTTCTACTTTCCTTTCCTTGCTTCATAAGTTTTGTTGTTTTGATTCTCCCATAGTTGGCATTTTGAATACATGGGGAATGTCTTGTAACTGTTGTAACAAACTAATGATTTTTTTGAGGTGGGACCTATTTTCCACGAAGATTTGAGGTTAATTCTTCTTCATGTTTATTTGTTCCACTTGAAGAATCAAGTATAAATGAAAGGTGAATATTTTTACAAGTGGTCCAATGGGATCATGACATGTGTGCTATCTGGTCTGAGGCTTGTTATCTCCTTCATCTCTATAAGAAGGAATTAAGGACCAGGAGCACGAGAGTTGGAATTTTTTTGAGTTAATACTATTAGTTTGTTAAGATAATATGAAACAACTTTTAGAGTCTTTGTTTTAAGTTTCTTTTGGAGTTCATAGTTATGCATGTAAGACTGATATTGATATAGCATTTATAATACAGAGTAATATTAGTTTCATGGTTATTTTGTCTCCTTATATGTGTATTATGAGTTATGATTAAATGTAATCAAGGATTCCTTTCATTTGTCTCTGTCATTACTTGATGGATGTTTAGTTTTATGCTTGCTTATTGATTTAGTGAGTTAATGTAAGTGCTTTTGTGAGATTGATGACTTATAAGAACTGTATGATAGGATATTTGTAAGAAGTAATAATCAAGAATGTCATAGAGGAATGTTGTAATGCAATATTTCTTGAGGTTATAGGTGCTATCATCTAAATTTTTATCAAGTTATATAGAATGGTATTCACTTCATGCTTTGGATAAAGACATTGGTTCATGCAGAGTATTTGTGTTACACTTACAGTGATGATTCAATAACTACTCAATCTTTAAATTAGAAAATATCAAGGGAATACTATTGTTGTTGTTCTATGTTTGAAATCTACTCTCTCACACTCAATACATATAACATTGATACATAAGCTACCAACTTATTTGATGCATAATATTGAGTGGTTTTTTGAGAGATATCTATTATTGGCAATGTATTTGATTTTAGTTGTGATATGTATTTAAGTATAAGTTGTGGGATCACCCTCCTAGGTTTTAGAGAGCCTGAAGAGTCAGAATAGAATTTTAGAAACCTCTATTCATTTGTTGGCCAATCCCTTTAGAACTACTGATAATTGGAAATGGAAAAATCCATAGGTATTTCTAGAGATTAGTTTGGTTCTTAAAAAATAACCAACAAGACACATATGCCATATTGGGTGATTTAGTCCCATATTAGGGTTTCTAGGAAGGAATAGAAATCTGGAAGAGACAAGTTTGGAACTCCTAAAAGCTACGAATTTCACTATACTGGGACTCATATGCAAAAAATGGTGTATCATTACTACTTGAATTTTTTTGAGGACCAGGATCTAAATCTTCTCTTCAATCCATGCTTTATTTTCTTAACTAGGTTTCTGGATCTAGATTGGAAGATTTTAGTTGTCCTTTAATTTTTTTGTAAGAAAGATGACAACTTCTTTCCAAACATTCTCCTTGGAGGGTATTCAACCTGGATCTGCAAATCACACACTAAAGAGAGGGGAAAATGTAGTTTTGATAGTGGAAAGGGGTTTTCCTTGATCAAGCCCCATTTTGGTAATGAAACCTTGTAATGAAATAAAATGAGATAAAGGAATGATGAATGAGAAAAATATAATATTGAAAATCACTAAACCATATAAATAAAGTGTTGCAAGAATGTATGAAATGGCTCTAATGGATGTAGATCTTGAATCTTGTTTGAATTTTGTAGACCTTGAATTGAATGATTGCTTGAATCATGAAACCCTACATCACAATTGTTAGGTCAAACACAATCATGATGCATGATGGCTTTGACATGATGCTTGATACTTGAATGATGTTCTAAAACACTTGATAAAAAACTCTTGAAGACTCTTGAATGCTCTTGTAAAAGCTTGAATTCTCTTGTAAACTATTTAATTCTCAAATTTTCTATAATGCATGAATACTCAAGTTTCTAGGTGCAAAATGATGAAATAACATTCTATTTATACTTTTTTATGCCAAATTTTCCAAAAATTACAACATTACAAGCTAACATTAGAACTAGGAAGATAAAACCTTGCCAAGAATTTAAATTTAAATTAGGTCAAAGCTAAGTAGGACTCATATGCCAAAAGTGGCATATGAGTCCCATTAGGCTAAGCTTGGGACACATTTTTCAAGAATGGCTTAGATTCATGTAAAATATAGATTGGGCCCCTAAAACTTAGGTGGGACCCATACACCCAAGGTGGTGTATGAGTCTAAGATCACTAAATTTGGTCCATACAATAAAAAATATCATGAATAATGATTGGATGTAGGTTTGTACCAGGATTACCCTTAGAAAGATCCATTAATTAAGGCTTGCAAATGCAAAATAAGGCCTCGAAATAAGGCATAAAAAAGCCCAATTAATAATGAAAACCCTAGATTAATGTGAAAGTGTGATGCAACACCTTAACACACCTTAAATAAGATACAATTAGGTTTATTTAGTTTACAAGGGCCCGGGACCTACTGTGAATATATTAAACACATTACAATAGTAAATTATGGAAGCATTATGCTCAAATTAACAAGGAGGGCTCAAACAAGCATGAAAAAGTAGAGGGATACCTTTTTGCTGATGCAAAATGTAAAGTGGTACATTTAACAACACTACATTAGGGTATTATTAAGTCCAATTTTGACTAGGAGGTCCCAAAAAAGTGAGAAAATGTAAAGGGTTGCATTTTTCTACACTACACTAATTAATCAATAATTTAGTTAGTTAGTTTATCATATAGTTACTAGATACTTCTAGTTTCTAGTTGTTATGTAGACTATGTTGATTGTGGCATGATTATGATTCCATGAATAAGATCCTTGAGTAGAATCTTATGAGATATTTTGGATTTGTGCAATGAATGAATTTTATTTATCATGATAATGTTGGATCTAAGGAGTTACATTTTTTTTTTAGATTAGTGAAGACAACTCCTTAAGGAAGGGCCACTCAAGGTAACTATCCTTCACTCCTTTCTTTTTTAGTTATTTTAATTCTATTTTAGTTATTAATTTATAAATGCAAATTGTGTGGAAATGATATTTGTTTTGCAATCATTGATGAATGCATGAAAATTTCCTCTTTCATAATAATACTAAAATTATTAGAGCTTTTTGTACTCTAAAGTGTAGAATAGGGTTAATTATTAGTTTAGTTAATTTCCAAAATTCACTTTTGAACAGTAATGAAAGTATGGTTTTCTCTATGGCTATGGCTATGGGTATTGCATAGGAGTTGATAGGAGAAGAGATAATATTTTTAGAATGACTCAGAAAGAGGATGAACCTTTAGAAGATTATGTGGAAAGGTTTCAATTTTTCTTGAAGAAAAACCCACTAAATAGGTTCTTAGAAGAATCCTTGAAGCTTTTTTTCTTGAGAGGAATCAATGATAACTACATGGATGTTGGGTATGTGCATGATCATCATGGAAAAAATAGGTCCTTAAGTGGCAAAAAATTTAGAAAAATCAGAGTTAGGAAACTTGATGTAAAAATTTGAATGAGTTATCTATATTATTTCAAAAATATGTAAGAATATCTATCTATAGAAAATTGAATTTAGTTTCTAAACTACTAGGTTTATTTTAAAAAAAGAAAATTTATTTGGTGAAATTTTGAAATTTCAGGGAAAAAATAAGTAGGTATCTGTCTAACCACCCTAACCACATTAAAATGATAATATTTTTTATAATATTTTAGATATAAGTAGAGGACTCATGTCCCAATGTGATGCATATTTTTTTGTATTTTTTTTCCAAATAAATAATTAATTATGACTTTTTAAAACAAATTTAAAAATTATAAAAACTCGTATGTCTGACCACCTTAACTTGGTCAAAACTTTAGAAAATTCAATTATTCTTTTTTTAATCCTATAGTATGCAAAGAATAGAATGTGACATATGTTTCAGATTGAAAAAATGTGATACCATTTGAAAGCTATAGATTTTTTTCAATTAGCCTATTAACCAAGACTTTAGTCATAATTCAAATAGAAAATGAACAATAATTATTTATTAAATTCAAAGTAAAGCATAATTTATATTGGTGGAAAGCTAAGAATCTCCTTTAAAAACCCTTTTCATTTCATCAATTTTGGGTAATAAAAAAGTCATTAGCCACATACCCATCATATCGCCACTTTTTGGCCCATCATGATCCTACACATACCCTGCTGTCAATATTATGGGGCAAGGGGATGTTTCTCAATTACCCTTTGAAGAGATCTATAGGGTTTACAAAAACTATTATAGGACCTTTACCAGACGATCAAGACGAGAAAGATAATCCACCATTGAAAAGGCATCTAATGGGGTTTAAATTATGGAGTTAAGTAACCTAATGTTCAACATGAAGGAGGATATCATAATTCATATAGCTACTTTGTTGGACACTCTAAATTTAATGAAGAAACAAGAAGAGGTTGAAGTAGTGCTCACTAAATACTACCTCAATTGTAGACAAAGGAAAGAAAACAACAAGTTGAAGAGGGTTGCTAGTATTACAAAAGAAAAATCAGAGAAACCTAATTTTCAAACACAAGAAGGAGAGGATGGATAACTATTTTACATTGCTAAAAGAAGGCCATGGAAGCCAAGACAAGGTATATGAAAAAACCCTCTAAATTTCAATGTATCTTTTCCACTTGGTAACTATAATTTCTCTTCTTGGAATTCTTATCCCTAGAAAAGTAACCAAAACTAATGGAAAAACCCATAGCAATGGAAAACCCCTCATCAAAACTGGAACCAACAACAACCAACTACATGGTCACATTAAAATTTTCAAGGTTCCAACTATAACCCTCAATAGCTATTGCAGGAAAATTAGTGGTAGCCAGAATGGAAAAAAGACCAGGATTGGTAGCACCAAAATGTGAATTACCAACAACCTTTTTTTCCTTATCAACCACAACAACTAGCCATTATGACTAATCCCCCAAAAAAAAACATATAAACCACCTAGAGCACCACAATTATCTTCCCATCCTACAACTAACCCTAACAATAAGCCCCTTCAATAGGCTTATACTAACGAGGCTATGCAATACCCCAATTATGGGGTAGACGTGACTGATGTCCACCTCAAGTTAGGGAGGACACTAGCGAGACCTTCATCCCCCAAAATCACTGAATTGGAGGATGAGGAACCTACAATTGAAGCTTAAGACAATTCACCTCTAGAGCCTAGGTCAAATAAGGTAAACAAAATACCTCAAGTCTAGATCCTCCTTTCTCTGAGCATTTTCTCCATTCAAAAGAATCATACCCAAGCTGAGACAAACCTATTGGATCAGTTTAAGGATGTCAATATCAAAATTCCCATCATCCAAGCTACCAAGGATATCCCAATCTATACCAATATGATAAGGGACCTATATATTAATAAAATAGGGAGAAAGAGGAAGGACCCTCAAATATTTCATGTCATAGGGAACCTTCCTAATATCATGCTAGGAAATATAACTATCCCTAAATATACATACCTTATAATTCCAGTAATAGATGTTAAGATTAATGGGACCTTTATCAAGAATACCTTTATTGACTTAGGGGGAAAAAATAATGCCATATGTAGCTACTTTAGATAGCTAACCTTGGACCTACACCAACTATTTTACAATTGGAAAATAGATAAACAATAACACCTGATGGAATCAATGAGGATTTATTCATTGCATTAAATTCATGGGAGTATCCTAAAAAAATTAGTCTTGCAACCAAATGTCAACCTTGTAGGATATCCACTCATTTTAGGTAGACCATGGTTAGCTACACCTGATTCATTTATAGGTTCTAGGTTTGGGAACATGATAATATCCAATGGGACTATAACCAACAAATTGGCTCTCTATCCATCAGGCCAACCTCATGAAAACCTAGAGAAGACTTTATAGCCTACCTTGCATGAAGAAGATCACTATTCCCTACAAACTATCATGATAATAAAACACATCCTCCTATTAGTAACCCAATATTAGGATGACTTAATTGACCATATAATACAAAAAAACTATGGTAGGGACCTGTAGTAACGAGACTATCTTTCGTGTCTGCAGGATCCACTATAGAACATTTTGCCTACAAATTCATCAAAAGAGGTATCCCAAATATTCCATTCCATTTTACCATAATAATGTGTTCCAAACATTAGTGGAATTGATCTCTCATCTATGCAATAAAAATACAAAACTTGGGAAATCATTCTAGATAAAACCCTAAACATCAACAATGGATTAACTAAAGAATAGCAGAATTCCCTACACACTATGTTGTAGGCACATGAAAAAACCTTTGCATGGGACTACCATGATATGAAGGGATTTGATCCAGAACTTTGAATGCATAGGATCTACATAAATGATGGTTTGAAGCATATTAGATAGCCCCAAAGGAGAATCAACCCTACCTTAAGATAAATGGTTAAGACTAAGTTGCAAAAGCTACTTGATGTATGCTTCATTTATCTCATTTTTGATAGCCAATGAGTGTCACCATTAGTCATTATTCCTAAGAAAGGAGGAAAATGGAGGGTATTTGTGGACTATAGGGAGCTAAATACAACAAATAGAAAATATCATTTCTCCCTACATTTCATTGACCAAGTTCTTGATTCCTTAGTAGGGAAAAATGTACTTCCCCTTCCTAGATGGGTTTAGTGGCTATAACCAGATAAATATAGCTCTAGAGGACTAGGATAAGACTACATTTGCATGTGCTTGGGGTAGTTATGCCTATTTTTTTCTTCCATTTGGACTATGTAATGAAAAAAAAACTTTTTAGATGCTAGTGATATGTATCTTTTCAGACTACACCCATGATTCCAAGGAAATATACTTGGATAACTTTACTACATATGGAGACACCTATGAAGATGCACTCACTAATCTAGAAAAGGTTTTGAAAAGGTGTAAATAACATAACCTATCATTGATTCATGAAAAAAAATTCATGATGATATCTCAAGGGATTGTTGTAGGAAACTTTATCTCAAGTGAAGGAATTCAAGTGGATCCCAACAAGATTAAGATCTTTTCTACACTCCCTATGTCATAGAAGAAGAAATATGTCAGTATATTTTTGGGACATGTAGGATACTATAGGAGATTAATCTAAGATTTCAGTAAAATTGTAGCACCCTTATTTGTCTTACTCACCAAAGACATAAATTCTCAATGGATTGTAGAATGTTAGCCTTCCTTTAAAGCACTTAAGACAACCTTGACACAGGTACCTACCTTAAGATGGCCAAATTAGACACTACCTTTCCATATACACACTGATGCTTCAAATTTTGCAATAGTAGTCTTGGGACAAAAAATAAGGTAACAAATAATATGCCATCTACTATAACATTAAGAATTTACAAGGAGTTAAACATAACTACACTGTATCAAAGAAAGAGATGTTGGTTGTTTTTTATGCTATCAACAAGTTTAGGCATTATATCACTGAATATCAATTTTCTATCAAAATAGATCATACAACCATAAGATATTTAATGAAAAAACTTGTAGTTGGGGGGAGACTAGTTAGATGGCTACTCTTACTATAGGAGTTTGATATAACAATAGTGGATAAGCTAGCAAAGATAATTTAGTGGTAAATTTTTAGTTTAGGTTGCCTACACAAATAGAAGAAGGTGTTGTGGATGACTCTTTCCTGGATGAGTATTTTTTTCTCTTATATTTCACACACCATGGTTTGTTGGTATTGCAAATAACGTTGTGGCAAGACAAATACAATCACATTTCTCTCCTAGAGAAAAGAGATAGTTGTTGTATAAAATATTTCCATATTCTTGGGTAGCTAGTTACTTATTTTACACTGGTCCAAATAATATCATGAGATGTGTAAGTGAAGATGAGGTTTATGACATTCTAAAGGCATACCATGATTAGCCCTATGGGGATCAATTTGTAGCTAAAAGGATAGCATTTAAGATCTTGACAATAGGTTATTACTAGCCAACTCTCCACAAGGATTTAGTGAAGTATACCAAGAGTGTGACATATGTCAGTTAATGGGAAAACCAAAAAGGATAGATGAAATGCCTTTGCAGCCACAAATAGCACTAGAATCATTTGATAAATGTGGGATTAACTTCATTGGCCCAATTTCACTAGCCTCTAATAATAAAGATCATATTTTGGTTTGTACTGACTATTTGATAAAATGGGTTGAAGTCAAGGCATTACAGTTTGAAAGAGATGCAAATGTAGCTAAGTTCTTGTATGAAGAAATATTTACTAGGTATGTATTACCTATGTTAATTTTCACTGATCAAGTTCCTTAGTTCGCTTCTTACCTTATCTATCAATTGGTTAAATAATATTCAATAAGACATAGAAAATCAAAACCTTATCAACCCCAACATAATGGGAAGGTGGAGGTTATTGTGACCACCAAAAAATTAGGCCTTTTCCTTGATTCATTTGGGAATAATCAATGATAAATTGGACATAATGCCACCCTAATCTAGTTTTGTGAGTTTTTTTACACATCCACATTAGGTTGTAGACACGTAAAATATACTAATTGACATTGTGCATCTGATCCTGACTTACTAACATAATTTCTTCTTGAATCATCCCTCAGTCTAACCATTTAATCAAATCTCCTTATCTAATTAAATTCATCAATATTCATCTCTTAATTAAATAAATAATTTTATCTAATTAAGTCAATCCCTTTTGTTAATTAAATCAATCCATCTGATCTAATTATCCCTATTTAATTAAATAATCAATTTATTTGATTAAATCTCTAAAGTCTATCTATTAAATTAAATTAAAACCTTATTTGATTTAATCTAACACCATCTCTTTTAATTAAATAAATAAAAATCCTCATTTAATTAATCTCTTGTCATATTCCTCTCTTATTTGATTTAAATAAATCCATAAATTTGAGTCAAATAGGTCACATCATCTAACCTCTCTCATTAAATTAATTAACCCTTGATTAATTTAATCTCCTCATGTCCTATCCTCTAGATAATTCAAGTTGCACATGAAAATAGATTTAATTCATTTATTAAATCTCTATTTTCCTCACAAGGCATCTTTTGGAATATTCTCTCAATTTGAATTCAAAAATTCCAAGTCAACATGTACATCCAACAAGGCAATAAATTTATCTTACATGTCCTTTTCCTTGAGCCAAGTGGCATTTATTGCATTTTCCCTTCCTCTTGCAAGTCATTTCAACAAATTTGAAATTCAAAATTATGCATTTATTGGCACAAACCCCAAATCTTGCACATCCTCCATCCATTCATAGCTTGACAAGTGGAATCATGCCATTGGATGAATGTTAGTCCCACATTTCTCAAATTTGGACATTCATCCATCTTGGCATTCTATAAATAAAATGCTCATATCCTCATTTGATCATCCACAATTCATGAAAAGTTATTATGCTAAAATATTTAGCCATTTTTGTCCATCAATCTTGAGTTCTTAGCTAGGTTTTTTGCAGATTTTGGCTTGGAGCTCTCATCTTTCATCATCAAAATTGGATCAATCATCTTCAACATAGTGAGCTTGCATCTTAGGAATTGGGAAAGGGCCAATTTTCACATCAAATTGGCACCAATTCCCCCATGGGATCATGTGTTTGCTTTTCTAATTAGGATTTAATCTTTGTTTTGTCATTTTCATTGTGTTCTTCACTATTTTCTTCCTAATTTGAATGTTGTAAATGGATTTCATGGGGAATCCTTATTTTAGCTTGCAATTCCTTGTTTAACTCGTTTACTCATGTTGTTTTGCAGGCACTAGGAAAAGGGTTGCACATAGGTATTGGGCCCTTTTAAGCTAAATTAACTTAACTCTACCCTAGTTTAATGTTGTAAAATTAATTTTTTACATCTTCACATTAAATTTGGAAGGCTTGTAAATCAAGTGGACCTAATCTACTATTGTAATGTGTTTTACACATTCACATGGGATTTAGGGCCCTTCTAAGCTAAATAGACACATTTTTTTCCTTAATTTAGTATATTAAAGTGTATTTATTTACATGTTCACATTGAATTTGGGGTCCTATTGCATTTATGACCTTTACATCACCATTATTAGGCCCCTATGACCCCATATTGTGCATCTCAAGGTATTTTTTGATCAAAAACCCAATAAAATCAACATAAAAGCTTAAATTCTTCACTCCCAGACACTTTAGAATGGGAAATAGCCCGTATAGGACCCATTCACCACCTTGGGAAAATGAGTCCCATCCAAGTGGGTCTCATTTTCCCAAGATGGAAAATGAGTCCCATTTGAGCTATTTTTGGGGCTTTGAGTGGGAAAAGTGGGTTTTTAATTCAAATTTCTTCAATGTCGACCTTAGGGATCAAAATAATGGCCATTTGAGTGCATTTACTATATGAGAGATCCTTCAAATCCACAATTCATCCAAGTATCATGTATTCAAGTTCTCAAGTCAAGAAAGAAAGAGTTAAACACTACAAGTCTTCACAAGGTCATCGAGATAGCTTTCAAGATCAATTTTAAGGCATTCAAGAGCAATATTATTCATTAATTGTTGTAGAAATCTAGGATACATCATCATGGAAAGGTTCTAATTGCACTAATTCATGTTCATGCTTCATTATCTTATTTCAACATTTTGGTTTAATTACCTAAAAGGGGTTCGACCAAGGAAAACCCATATTCCCTAACAATCAACATTTTCTCTCTCTCCCTCTCTCTCTCTTTCTTTGTGTGATTATAGATCTAGGTGTATTGAAGGATTGGAGATCATTAAAGATTAGGTTTCAAACTATTTGGAGTTTTCTCCCTATTAGAAAGGTCAAAACCTTCGCAAAAAGTCACTTGTAGGCCTGAAATTGGCAGTTTCAAATTTGGGAACCTAAAGAAGTAGAAAGAGTAGATTTAGAGGTGCAAATCAGAACTTTGAAGTTTTAGAAAAGCCAAACTAGACTCAAACACCACAAGTGGAAAATGAGTTCCATTTTTAGTCAATTTTGAAAATTTGGCATTTTCAGATACCCTTTTTTAAGAAACTTGTTCCTATGTAGAAACCCAGATTTGGGACTAATTCACCTAGATTGGCGAATGAGTCCTAGTGGGCCAAAATTTCATAATCAAAAACATTTCAAATCTACATCCATGTCTCTACAAGTTTCTAGGTGCACACATTCAATTTTACAACTTTTTGTTTTGCTCATTTTCATTTCTAGGTCATTTTACATATCACATTATGTTTTCCAACATCTTCTTTTCCAAGTTTAAACTTGGCGGAAAACCTCTTTCTTTTCTCAATCATCTCCAAGGATTCCTTATAGTCTAATCTCTCACATCCTTCGTTCGATTGATATCTGTAAAGTGTCCTTGAATGTGAATATTGTGAAATCGGATCCTTCTCCTTGTATCCATCTTGTGAACAAGGAAGTGAAGCATCCATTTCCTATATCCACAGTTACAAACATAGAGATTGAGATATTATGACCAAAAAAGTATAAATTCACATAAAGGACTAAGCATCAAGATTACTTGAATCATTTTGTGCCTACAGAACAATATGGAAAACAACTCGTTTCACACCATATTAATTAGTCTATGGGAAAATATCAAATTTTCCAATAAAGTATGAGTACAAGACACTTAATATAGTAGTGGATTTAGGAATGGATTTTCCAAAATCACATTAAGAAAGGTTGCATAGTATAAATGTATTGGATGAAATTAGAATGGAGGTCATGTACCATACAAAGATCATTTTTAAATAGAGAACTAAATGGCATAATTAGTTCATAAAAGCCATGGAGTTCACTATTGTCGATTGGGCTTTACTATATGATTCCAAGTACAAAGACCACAAGGGTAAGTTATAGTCTAGATGGTTGGGAGGTTATGAAATTTAGTAGGTATTTCCTAATGGAGTAGTCAAGTTACAAACTATAGATGCAGTTAAAGTTACATTGCTAGAGAATGGACATAGATTAAAGATATATAAACAACCAACTCAGACATATGATTTTCTACTCTCACTAATGCATCTATATGGTCAAAAAAATTGTTTAGATACAAACACTAAATCATAGGATAACACCTTATCAATAGATACTACTAGTTCTCATAGTGCCTCCGTAGATGACCTACACAGTTCATCTCCTAAGGTTACTCTATTATAAATTACTATCCCACACTTTTATACACAGAAAACATAGTTACTATGATTCATAATATTCTTTTAAGAATGCTTCATACTATCAAAGGTACCTATCGCTTAATGTATTAAATATTCTATAATCTATTTTGGGACTTGTTGCAGTAGGGAACTATAGCTTAATACATGTGAGTTGTCACAGTTTAGTTTAGGACCTATTCTAGAAGGTACTTGTAGTGCTTTTCGTTAGAACATTTAGAAATTTGTACAACATTAATTGCAATTCATACCCTTTCATTTCACTTTTTCTCACACATGCAACATTAATTTTAGCATACTAAGTACATACTACATGCTCATTCCATTCCACATTGTCAATTCAAGTTTCAAGAATTTGAACTATCACTTCCAATCCCATCATCCATACATTCTACTTCATTTCATTACATGTGCCACCCTATCATTCATTTAACCATACATTATAGTTAACTCTTATAAAATTAATATCATACTATGGATACTCTTCAATCAGTATCACATGTGCAATGTTATGTTAATCACATCTAAGAGGTACACATACTACTCTACCATCATTATCATAGATTTCCAAATATTTCACTATTTATTTTCATTAAATATTGCATGATATCTATTCATTACATTTACTTTCATGTTTTTCAATCATATTCCACCTATTTCACATGAATTGAAGTGAGGTCACTTCAAAACTTAAGTTAGGGGAAACAATATATCAACCAAATTTTTAGTTTTTTGCCACCAAAAGAAAAATGTAGAAACAAACATAGAATCCCTTTTTTCCTTGATAGTTTTTTCACCTACAACCATTTTCTATCAATTTTAATGGTCAATTCCCAGATTCTAAGCTAATTTGAACCCAATTTAAGTTGAATTAAGCTAATATAGAGGAAAAGGAATGTAATAGTTGTAGTTATAGTGTCGTTATAGTGGAAACTACATGTGAGTGTAGAAGAATAGAGAGGGTTTGAGGGTGGCTAAATTAAATTTGAACAAAATTTCCAAAGCATTGAGTAGTGGCATAGTATTTAACCATGGGAGGTGACATTATCCAAAGGGATCCATCAGCCCACAAACAAATATTGGAGGAAACATTATGTCTACCCATTTTTACAAGGGCCAGATGGTTGGAATACTTCTTAAAATTAACAAAATTCAATGAGAACATGATGAGGAAATTTGTGGCTACATTAAAATTTGGTGAGCCCATAGTTAAGGGGTTGAAAATGGATGCTTCAAAGCTCACGATTGCAAAATTTTCTAGTCTATTGAGGGTTGGAGCTAAATTACCTGCTCAATCAAATGTAATTACAACTAGGGATGAGTTCAGAGAGCTAGAAGAAAACCTTGACCCCTCATCACAAGGTATCAATAGAATATTTATACCATGGGTATGGGCATCATATGCTTCTTATATCATTAAATATATTACATATGATGGTAGTATATCTCTTGTGTACACTGTTCATTTTAAGTTTCTAAGTCATTTATGTGATAATAGATTGGTCAATGTGCCCAATTTTCTTTACAATTTGATCAAAAAAATGGGGTCATAATATCGGAGGAAGCAACATGATTCAACCTTATCACATTTATGTTTGATAACCTTGTTAGTAAAAATGATTCTTAGGATTTGGCATCCATAGGTGTTTTAGGAGAAATTTTTAATTTGTTAAGACATTAAACACATTCCTGATGAACCAATGGTTCTAGAAACCCTTGAATCACCTATTGCATCTATAAGTGAAACTCCTCCTATTTCCCATGTGGCTTCACCTACTCATATCTAAGGTGGATTTGAGGGAAAAAATGAGCAATATCTACCACATGCAACCTCTAGCCAACTTATAGCAAAAGAGACTCCATATTCCTGTAAAGTTCACATAAGACCAAGAAAAAGATAGGTAGGTCTTCCACACCTTTCAATGTACAAAAGAAAAATAAGGATACATAAGGAAATCTACCCTACCTAGGTGTTTAGGCCATTTTAAGAAGAAAGTTGTTATAAGAGGAAGTGTGGAAAAACCAGAAGTGGAAATAAAGGACAAAGGACAACAACAACAAGATGTTATGTTGGTTGAAACTAATTCAAAAATAAAAGGAAATTACTATGAGAATGTACATTTGGTTGTAAAGAGAAAGTGGTATATATCTACCAACTCTACGTTAGATTCATAAGATGCATTTGTTGCCAAATAAACAAGAAAGAAAACCCCAGTTAGCCTCAATAAGGAGGGTTATGATTATACAAGGGGCTATAATGAGCATTTTTTAGAAGAAGAGGAAATTCCTTTGGAAGAAAAAAATATTAAGGAGTTACAAGAAGCTTTAATCTGGATTAAATAGCTAGAGGAACTGGTATAGACCTATGAGAAAAGGGATAAAAAAATGGACATAAAGATATAGGAGTTTGAGGAAAAGCTACAAAAATATGGACATGGGAAGAAATTGGACCTATTGGCACAAATTTCCATGGTCAAACTAGGGAATAGAGAGTTTGCAGCTAAAAATCAGAAACCCCTTACTAGAAAAATCCCAACTTATCATATAACCATGTCCCTTGGGTACCAACTATGGGAGGTTACCTAGGACTTTTCTCAAAAAAAGGAAAATTGGGAAAAGAAGAAGGAAAAAATGATGGCAGAGCATACAAAGATACTAGAGGGTAATGAGATTGAATCCAGAAAGTTAGTAGTTAAAATGGAAGAGGTAGAAAACAAAACTACCTAGATTTCTAAATGTAGACCCCTAGCTAGGACTTATGCCTTGTTTCTACAAGAAAAATTTTTGAGTCTCCAATTCAGTAGGTTGAAAAGCAACCATCTAGTTTCCATTAGCATGAAATTTGATTTCCTTAACAATTTTTTTGATTCTACACCGAATGAATAGGACCAACTCTATGAATATCATTTACATAATTATGTAGTGCTAAATGATATAAAATGTTACCCCTTGATGTTTTTGAGGGATTTACAAGTAAGGGAAATAGAATCATACTTTAGAAATGAAAAATTAAAGGGTGAACTCATGGAGGAGTATGAGGAGAGATAAAAATCAGTTGCTCTCCTAGTGAGAAAAGAATGCAAGGACCTTGATTCAATCATACATGAATGGTTTTAACTTCTGGATTGCAAGGTTGTAGGAGGAAGAATCATGAAATTAAGGATATATTATTACAATAGAATGAAGACATTCATAGTTGGAATAGTTCCTCATTGTTATAAGTATGTGTAGGAGAGATGAGATACTTTGACTCTTGAATTATAGAGGAAAGAGTAACATTTAGTGTATAACTTCATGGCCATGATTGAAAGAGTGTGTAGGTGCATGGATATTGTTATTGAAAAAGCACTTAAATGGGTGCTACTTACATTCCAACCACCAATACTCATTTATCTAGTGCCACATTGGATCAGAGATAAAATGGAGGGATTTGAGTAGGCTAAACTTACCAAAATGAGGAGACTTTCATGTTACAAAGGTTTTTACTTGAAGTGGATCAAGGGAGTGATTACTATCATGGATCTCAAAGAAATTACACTTCACTACAACCTCGAGCTCTACTTGATTTTCTTGAGGAAAAACAAAAGGGTAGTTGGGGGGAGTGATGAGTCCAAATATTGTTAGTTTTTATATCTTTTATACATGATTATAGACATTACCAAAAACTTTCTTACAATATGCTATCTTTGATACCTATTATACAAAGCTTGAACCTAGTTTAAGAATATAAAAATATAACTATGATGTGATGATTAATGCATGATGTTTGTGTGAATATGTATGAATTATGATTGGATCTCTATGCTTAATCATGGTTGTTAGTATTGTGTACATGTTTTGTGAACTAACCCATTGCATCTAGAGGAGGAACTATAGCCCAGAACAACTATAGGACATAGCCTACAACCAATGGAGTTCTTGGAACATTAAAAAGTGGAATGTCCTTGAATAAACTAAATATGATGACTACAACATGGAGACAATTAATGAAGGAGATAGTGCATTATTCTGACACTTAATAAAGATGTTGGAGAAGGAAGACCCATGTTACAATTGGGATTCTAACATAACTGATTTTGAGTGTTCCATGTTCTAGTCTATTAGAATAGTGTCACAATCCAACTTGGACTCTTCTTCTTTCTAGTTGCATTTAGTTTTAATTGAATCTCTATCACGCTCTAAAATATAGGGAATGGTCATGAATGGTTTCATTTTAGAGTCTTGTTTTGAATAAGCATCCTCATTCCTATATGTATAACATGATGGTTGAGTCTTAAGTTAGCTATTTTATCATTTTTTTAGTTAGTTAGTTTATCATATAATTACTACACTTCCAGTTTCCAATTATTATGCAAACTATGTTTATTGTGCAATTATGATTTCATGAGTAAGATACTTGAGTAAAATATTATGTGATATTCTAGATTTATTCCATGAATGAATTTGAGTTATCATGATTTTGTTGGATCTAAAGAGTTAGATTTGGTTTTAGATTAGTGAAGATACCTACTTGAGAAATTTCCACTAAAGGTAACTTTCCTTCACTCCTTTCTTTTTAGTTATTTTAATAATATTTTAGTTGTTACTTTGTAAATGGAAATCATGTTAAACATATTCTTTTTGTTTCAATCATTGACGAATGCATGAAAAATTCTTGTTTCATAATAATACTAAAATTGTTAGAGTTTTTTGTACTCTAGTGTGTATAATAGGTTTAATTATTAGTTCAGTTAATTTCTGGCATTCACTTCTAAATAGTAGTTAGATATAGTCATATACTATAGGTACCTATAGACATAGTGAAAACTTTACTTTCTTACTATTTTGTAGTCTTATGATTTTTCAAGCAAGTGCAATATATTTATTATAATGATTTAGGTAGTTCCTATTCTCTAAATGCACACAAAGTGCTAGTACCATCACAAGCCTACTAGCCTTGGTCAATAATTCAATGAAGGTATTTCCAAATGTTAAGTGTATTGTTAAGCTAGGTTATCCATCTAAATTACCTGATTTCCACAAAGTTTACTAGACACTAGTAGGGACTCTACATATTTATTTGAAAGGATAGTAAGATGGATGACATAGATGGAGACACTCAGTTGACATTGTATCCCCCATCAATGGAAGATCATCAACAAGTAATTAACTCGGTTAAGGTTATGAATGCATAAATGACAATAGGATATCCTTTAATTATTGGACCTCCTAAACCTCCTAGCCATATCCTATTTTTTGCAAGAAAACTCACTAGTAATCATGTGTTGAAGAAACCAACTTATCACATAATTTCTCACACATATAACACTAGAAATAGTAAGCAACCAAAGAAAACACCAATATTCATCCTATAACCTCAACCATATCTTCCGTCCCCACTTAGCATTCCTTAATGTAGTGGTAAAAACTGTGATCTTGATGAGAAACTTTTTAATACTCCAAAAAAGATTTCCCTTTGGGACTTGATTCAAACATCACCTACATATCACAAGATTATCTAAGAAGCTTTATAGAAGATTGGTGTTTCAAATTCTATCAAAATTAATGATGCAATATACTTTTTTGAGTGTATGCAAGTAACAAATTTTGGTATTACATTACCTCAACATGAATTACCCTTGCTTGAGATCCAAATAAACTTGAAGCCTTAACAGTAATGGTGGTCACTAACAAAATTGGGGTTAGACATACTCTCATAGATAATTTATCATGTCTTAACATTTTTAGCATTGATATTCTATATAAAATTGGCGTGGAAAAGAAACTTATAGAACCTAATGATAATTCTATTAATGGTTTTGGTAATGTTACAAGGACATCATTGGTGATTATCACACTACCCATTAAGATAGGACCTATAATTTTTTTACACCTATCCATATCATGCTAGGACCTCTTTAATACAATATTCTCCTAGGTAGACCATGGATTCATGCAACAAAAGAGTCCCCTCTACTCTTCACCATGAGATGGAGTATGAACATAACAATAAGATATAAGTGGTTAAAGCATATGAAATAAGTTATAATGCATAAGTCCAAGATGGTCATAACACTTCCAACTCTCTTAATACTTTGATCTAAACATAAAAATTAGAACCTATACATATTGAGGATAATCATGATTGTATCTCATGGATAACAAACTCTTAGATAATGATTGGGGTTCATTAGATTTTACACCCTTCTTTGTGGGAGAGTTTAAAATATCATAGTCTGCTTCTAAGGAGTCTTGTGTTTCATTTGATTGAGCTTGTTCCTCATCAAAAAATATAAAAAAATCACACCATGATGGTGATGGGGGCTCCTTAATAAAATAAACAGTAATGAAAGATACAATAATTCTATCCTTAATCAGATTAGCAAAAACAAAAGATAAAATAAGGAACACACATGCATAAGATGACACCAGATTTTTGTGGAAAACCCAATGAGGGAAAAGCCATCATGAGAGTTAACTCACAATATATGAAGCTCAATGCTTACAAAATAAGGCTCACTACCAAAATAATTTTAGACTAAGGCACACAACCTTAGGAAAAGATATAAAGAACCTCCAAACTAAAGAGCACAACTCTAGGGAAATATACCAATTTCAAGGACCTGATGAGATTCACTATCCAATAGTAGGATACATGAAAGTATGGAATTTAAAAAACATGTCAACAATGCACTCTATTGATTGAGGTCTTAAAGTACATCTGATCTATCATCCACATAAAATTTTGTGCTTCCTCTATGATATATTCTATTAAATTCCACACTCCTCTTCCATACCCTTTGCAAGTGATTTGATCTTACACTTATATCCTCCACAACTTCACACAACATAAATTAGGTCAACAAAAAGAAATATTAATAATGATTTGTATAAGTTAGCCACAATGACATATTGTGGTCTTATTAAATGGATCGAGAGGACCAAAAATAATCTTATTGCATCTTCTAATGTGATCCAAAATAATTCACATGTTGGTACACATCAACCAAAGTTGGAAACAAGGAAACATGTAGATGAAACGTGAAGCACATAACCAGTCCGCCCAACAACATAGATTCAATTGAATTATCTTAATGTGGACCTCAAAAAGATAGATTAGGACCCAAATCCACCTTAACAAAAATTCATATAGTAGTTCAATCCCTCAAGAACATAGCACAAGTAAGGTGACAAGCCCTATTGTCCAAATATCAAAAAATTACCTAGAAGGCCAACTCAAACATAATGCATCACCAAAAGAGATCAACCAATAGTGTTCAGATAAAAAAGAGATGTTCCTTGACTATCCAACAACACTTCAAGACACTTATTTCCTCCTATCATTCCACCATTATCTATCATAGAAAAAGAAAGAACAAAAAACTTCTTCCTAGAAACACAAAATGTACAACCATGAGATATAAGATTAGTAGATCAACTTTCTAACCATTTCAACAAATGAAATTTTAATTGACACTCTACATAAAAAATTGGATCGCATTCACCAAGCCACATGAGAAGAGAAATCAATGTAGAGAAATGTGGAACATTTTTTGGACAAGTCAAGACAACCAACTACACTACCAATCTTCTGCAATTAGTAGTAACTTCCTTTGCAACACAAATGACTTGAAAATATAGTAGTGCAATTTCCATAGAGCACAAACACTAAATCTCCACAAGACCATATCACCAATAGTGGAGGAATGTAGAGCATTCTCCGAAATAGTCTTCATAACACCACTTTGAAACAAAAACTTCTTACCCACTTGGAGAGGCTATAAAAACCTTGCAACAAGACATGCTTCTCCAAGAACAATATTAGAGAGCATACAACATGAAATAGGCCATCAACAATCTCTCTCCATAGCTAGAAGAAATTATAATCCTCATCTTAATATATTATGATGATATCAACTATGTTGACAACAACTAAATACAATACTTATTTACATGGCATCAAGCAATTCATGACATCCAACCATGAAATTTTGGAACACATCATCATACATCAATGACAATCCAATCTGAATAGTTTTAAACAATGACAACCAATACGACAATCTTCATAAGTGTTGATAACCAATGCCAAAAATTTCTCAAAAAATATACAATAAACTACTCAAGTTTGACATCAATGACAACCAACTCATCAATTAAAACCAATTCCAAACATACAATAGTATCAAGTGTTGACATAAATGATAACCACAAATATTTCATCAAGTGTTGACATCAATGACAACCACTACCAACAATCTCCTCCTTTTGCATTGATGGTAACACAAACCTACTCCCTCTTCCCTTTTGACATCAAGGACAAAGGGATACACACACTTGCACATTAAAATAACAACACATTTTTTTACTCCAAGGACAAAGGGAAAAATATCTTCAATTGAAAAAAAGGCATATTCTCCCCCTTTGACTATAAATTGCACATCTTATACCAGCTCCCCCTATCAACAATGCTTGTTTTGAAGAAACTAGAAAATTTTTGAAACTCCCACTTACTACCAATTCTCCCTAATGGATAGCACACATCAATCCAAGAGAAAAATATATGATAGGAATTTATCTCATAGATAGATGCACCATCTATGCATCTAGTTAGAATAAGGAGGGGAAATAACCCCTAAATTCAAGTAGAGATAGTCACAAGTTACATTTAAAAGAACCTTAGTGATTATATCTACAATCTGACCCTTAGTAGGCATGTACTCTAATCTGAAATCTTGTTTTATAGCCTTCTCTCTCATAAATTGATATTGAATACAAATGTATTTGGTTCTTGAATACATTACCAAATTCTTGGAAATATTAATTGAACTAGTATTATCACACAATATAGGAATGGGTTCATCATAAACCACCTTTACATGCTTCAAGATCTACTTTATCCAAAGCACCTAGGTGTGGAAAGATGTTGCAACAATATATTCAACTTCTGCTATGGATAAGGATATCATGTCCTACTTCTTACTAGACTAGGAAACCAATATATCTCCCAAGTAAAATGCACCTCCACTTATAATTCTCTAGTCATCCACACCTCCTACCTAGTTAGCATCAATATAAGAACTCAAGGAAAAATTATCGTCCTTTTTGTACTAAAGACCATAATGTAGAGTTCCCTTCAAGTATCTAAAAATTCTATTCACGTAATTCTCATGAGTTTTCTTAGGATTATCTTGAAATCGGGCAACCAAATATAGTGCATGAACAATATTAGGTGTAGAAGTAGTCAAGTACAAAAATCCTCCAATCATAGACCTATATAGAGTCTAACCAACCTTTGAAGACTCATCATTTTTTTTCAAATGACAACCAATCACCATAGGAGTTCCTAGAGGTTTAGAATCTTCTATGTTAAACTTATTTGAACAAATTCTCTTTAATATACTTAGCCTGAGAAATAAAGATACTAGCTCATCTTGTTGAACAATTTGAAGCCCAAGGAAGAAAGACAACTCACTAATCATAGACATCTCAAACTCTTTCTACATCTCTTTTGCAGACTTCTTACACATATCATCTTCTCCATCAAAGATGATTTCATCAACATATCCAACTACAATCAATATCTTGTCTTCTTGAACCTTAATATAAAGATTAATATCTATAGTACCCCTTTTGAATCCTTGTTGAAGTACTTATCTATTTGAGCATACCAAGATCTAGGAGCTTGATTAAGACCATAAAATGATTTCTTGATTCTACACACTATAAGTCCTCAACTAATGCTTAGTCAACTTGGTGCTAGACACATAATTTAGAGGAGGAGTTTCTAGATGAGCAATACACTAAACCCTCACAGTGAATTCTTTTAATTATCAACCAAGGCTTCATAATATTTTGATGTTGTTGGCATTAAATGGCCTATATTAGTGAGTATATGTGGTTTACACATGTATAGAAAAATAGTAAAGGTTTGAAAATTAAACAAAGTGTTAACCTGGAAAACAAGGGAAATAACTTAATTTTCTATTGATGCTATGGGTACTTTCAGTTCAACACTATGACTATTAACTACTCAACCTGAATTCTGCAATTCACTAACACTATTGACTCTTACTTATAAATACTTGAACTATCTAGAGAATGACTCAAAGACACATTATAGAGAATAATTCATGATACAATACATCATTCATGTGCATGTAATTAGTAATTTTCTTGAAATGAATGCACAAATTTAAACATCTAAATTAAAATCAAAAGTTAAGGTGGGTGAAGGGTACCTTGATTGGTCATTGCTCAAGTTGTTGTACCCATAGGGGAAACCAAATAAGTGCTAATTGAATCAACTAAGATTCATAATAGTAAATTGAAACATATTTATTACATATAAGTGAACTCTATAATCTGATAATCATCTTCATATATTTCTCATTCATGATTGCATAAAAAAAAACTAACATTGAAGTATTATTTCTGAAACAAAACTAGAACTATCAAAACATATATCTTCTCACTATATCTGATCCTCAACCACCAATCCAACTATATAGGTTCATGGGGAGTTCTATTTGTATAAGGACTAAAAATAAAAAATTAAATGAAGATGTGTACTTTCCCTCAAAATAGAGAGAGGCAAAGCCTTTGTAGTTGAAAATATAACTAAAAAAAGATAGAAGAAGACAAATAGGATTTTCACTCTACCCTAATGGTTTGATAGAGACGTTCTCTATGAGAATAGTCACATTGGCTTCCTTATCAATACATATTTCTTCCCCCTATGGTCTTATTGGATGATATTTTGAGTCATTATTGACACTTCAATAGTTCCCTTCATTATTTCTTGGAACATGACATTCTCAATGTTTTGGACTTTCCCCTACAATCTGCCTAGAATCCTTTGGTTGTGGGCTGATAAATCTAGTTTCTTTGGGTTGCAATTAGTCTGGCTACAATAAGTTACTTTCATATAAATTATACACATAATTAATCAACCATGGATTAACATAGAATCATATTGAATTTCATAGACATTCACACATTTATCCATGAAAAAATAATTGTCATAATTATATTTCCATATGGTAAATTTTGGTTTAGGATGTATAAAAGACATAAAATATATATGAGGTTCATGATTGTTGCTAATATAAGAAACTTGAAATTTTAAAAGACATAAACTAAATGGAAGAAAACTAGCTATTTCCTGGGCACATCAATCCCTCCAACTAGAGTATTTATTTGTCCTCAAGCAACATTTAAGATAGGAGGTTGTACTAGAGATTCATTTCCTAAAAATATATTACTACATCAACTCCCTTTTCCTATCTCATATAGTATCCCTTTTGAAATGAAATCCATTCCAGCTCCTCATATTCTTTGTTGTTTCAATTCCATCACGATTCATCCCTATCCAATGTGGCATTGCATAAAGGAGAATAGGTGGATGAAATGTTAGTGGAAACCATTTAGGTCCATTATCCCTGGCAGTGTATATATACTTCTAAGGTCTTCTATTAATGGCTATGAAATTATACAGGGAGTGTGGTTGCTTTTTCTTTAATTGAGGTGATTTTTCTTCCCATCTCTTCTTCACAAACTGGTAGGTTTGATTAATGGATCCTATAGCTAGTTTATTCATCATCGTGTAGTCATGTTTCCTAACAATCATTATTTTTCTTCCCACACCTCTATAATCTAGTAGCTCTAACCAATTATCAATGACATTGTTGGGGTCTTGTGATTCTCTCCTTAGCTGCAAAGCAATAGATTTCTCCCTCACATTATATTCTTGCAAGGTTTCACCTCTCTAATGTTCATTCCTTATATAAGTGGCTCATGCTCTAATTTCTAAATCCCCTACAAAAATTAATGAGTTCTATTTATTCTAGTCTAAGAGAACAAATTTATGGAAGTAAAACTCACATAAATTTTCTTGGATATCCAGTGTGGAGTTAGAGAAAGTATCAAAAATTAAAAAAAAAATTGTATACATTGACATTGGAAAATCACTAACCACTTGGATGACTTGAAAAAAATAAAAAATTATTGCATAAAAAATGCATAAACTCTTGTCAGAGGTATGCACCATATAATTTGTGTAGCCTTTGCTACTACTTCTTCAATCTTCATTTTCAACCATTTTATTTTTTCCTCTTTCCATTCAAGTGTCTTGGTGTGTTTTGATATCAAATTTAGTTTTTTCCTTTTCTCATTCCTTCTTAAAGAAATATTGGGTTCTTTTCCATAATTCCACACAGAGGGACTAAGTGGAGGAATTGGGCCCTAGGGTACTATTTACTTATTTTTTTCTTCTACGATAGTAAGCTATGCTAGTTCATCCAACCTAGACCCATGCTAAAATTTATAAATATTTTCCTCCAACTCTTTAATTATTTTGTCCCTTTCACTATCTTTTTGGTGGCGTGTTTTCAAAAGAATTCCAATTACTTTATCCTTTCCATAGCCTCCTATAATTATTTTCCAATATCCTTTTTCTAAACAAAAATTCCTTCTTCTCTTTCCAATAACTAGTCATCTCTCTCACATGTATAATCATTGCACTCTAAATCATGGCTCTTTGGGGTTATTTTTCTTATTTTCCTTACAAAAAAGACATCATTTGAATTACATTTAGAGGTACTTGTATAGTACCCTAACTATGCAATATATGTAGTTACATTACCGGGTGAATACCCCTAATTGGCCTTTTGCCTCTAAGGAAATTTGGTTTCCTTGTCGGTCTTTTCTACCTTGTGGAAGGTGCAAAAGAAGATTCTCCTTTCCTTTTCTTGGCCCTGTATATTTTTCTATAAACAAGGGTTTCTTCCTCATCCTTTACTATGGGTTGCTTGACAAGGGATGTAGGCTTATTTCCTTGCAAAGCCTACTCCTTTGGCTCTCCTAAGCTATAGGTAGGTGAAAAAACATAGGAGACAGAGGGAAATTACATCTCTAAAATAGTAGGTTTCTATAACTTTTCTGGGACAACAGGTTCTTCAAGAATATTATTGATATGCTTGCAATTTAGGAAACTTTCCCACAAAACATGTGGAAATTGAGTTCTCAAACTCCTTTTTATAAACAACATGACTAAATAGAAATGTGATAATGATGCATTATTCCTTTCCCTTTTATACTCAGAGCTAATTATTTTCAACAAGTTGTATAGAAAATTTGAAATATTCACATGTATCATAGCAAAGATGACTTAATAAATTAAAATAGAATTTATACAAGGATTTCCTAACATCACAAGTTAAATACTTGATTATGTAAGAATAAATCAAAGCCATAGGCCTATGGTAAGGATAATCTTTCAGTACCTTGAGAAGATTAGTCTAGGTTCTCTTTTGGATGCCTAAATTCATCCTTGGTAGCAATAGCATCTACCCTAGCTATAAATTTGTTTCCTTCCCATAGAAAACTAGATACTTCAATAATGGAAGCTTCTAAGGCATCTATTCTTAAGCCTCTCACTACTACTTCATCATTTTTAGTGTGGTAGAAAATTGTTGTTCCATGACCTTGTTATACTCCTTAAGCTTGAAGAAATACTCTAACCAACCATCATGTTAAAAAGAGGGTAATACCAGCTTGTCTTCTAACAATTGTGTGTCTATTGTTGGTTCCTTATGAATAATTTCACCTCACATAATATTGCTACTATTCTATAATCCCTTAGTTCTCTATCTTTCACTCCTACTGCACCACCTTCACAGTATTTGTATGCTTGAAACCTTTCAATTCAAATGCCTTTATAAATCTTTCTCTCCTCTAATTTTGTATTGTTTGAAAAATGGAGAAAAAATAAAATGATGGAAAAGCTTGTAGAGAGTTTTTGAAGATTAAGAAAATAAGGAAACCTCCCCCAAACTAAAGATACTAAGTGCTCATACTTAGTGGTACTACTTTGGTGGAGGTTTAAATTAAAGGTAGTGGGAATAGATTTAAAGATGAAGCATGCACGAAGTAATGTATAAACATGATGAAAATCAATAATATTTATGTGAACTATGAGAATTTAATGCATGTACCTATAGAAATGTGTTGGAATAAAATTGAACTCATGTGAAGTGATTGTTCATAGCTTGTAGTTGAATGTGAAATGACTTGTCATAATTATAATGAAAATCATGCAGAGATAATTGGAAATGAATGACAACATATGAATGGCACATGGTGAATGATGGAATGGAAAGGCTGCAAACTATATGGAATAGGTGAGGTGAAATGAATGCATGGTATGTGGTAATCTGTATGTGTGAATGGATATAATGAAATATATTCGGTTGCATGCATGGATGTATATAATTTAAAATGATAGATATGTAATGAATGTGGTAGTAATATGAAATTAATATTAGACAAGTTCTATAGGAACTTGCAGTAATAAGTCTCTTGTGTAATTTTTTCACCTTCAGGTGTTATGCTATAGGTCCCTGCTACTTCATTAACTATTATAGAGAATGATTTTTTTTGAATATTACCTATCGAGTGTGTGCATGTGAATGATGTGGAATTATACATGTTAAATATCAGTTGGTGAGATATGTATCTCATCCATTGATTTATTTGTATAACATGAAGACTTTATTTCTTAATTGTCAATTGTATGCTCAAACTTTTGAATTAATGAAAGAAGTCATCCTTCTTTAATAGCTTTTTGTAAAGCTTCAATCTATTTCCATTAACTAGTAATGATAACCCGATAACATCAATTGTGTGTAGTCTTACTTCTCCATTTGGAAATACTTTTTTTATCTTATATGGACCCAAGCATCTAGTTTACATTTTCCCCTTGTAGTCTTTATATCTTGAGTCATAAAGGAGAGCCCAATCACCTGTACTAAAATCCTTTGGCTTTATGAATGGATCATACCATCTAATTCCTTGATTGAGGATAAATTTAGTGTGGTGTATGGCTTCCATTCTAATTTAATGAAGTGCATTTAGGTTGTTTAATCTCTCCTATTGAGCTATAGATAAGTCAATTCCCAATATAATTGTTGTCCTCAATGTTTTGTACTCAAATTCAATAGGATTTCTACTTTCTTCGAATACACCAACTCATATGGTTTATATATGGTTGTAGTCTTCCATGTTGTCCTATATGCCCAAATTGCCTTAGGAAACCTAGCTTCCCAATCCATTATATGAATTTGCACTATCTTTATGTGAATGATTTCAATTTCCATGTTTGCAACTTCAACTTGCCCATTAGTTTGATGGTGGTAAGGTCTTGACTACCTATGTTTGATCTCATGCTCTTGGAACAATTTTTTGATCAACTCCTATGCAAATTGGGTTGCTTGGTCTATGACAATCTCCCTTAGAACTCCATATCTTATGAATATGCCCTCATAGAGAAAATTTTCCACATTACAATCTCTTGCAAATTGTAGAGCCTTAACCTCCACCCAATTTGTAAGGTAATCTATGCATAGTAGTGTGTATTCTTTGTTATTTGATATGGGGCTAATAAAGTCTAATCTTCATCTATCTAATGGTGTTATTTCTAACTATTGTTGCAATGGTATTTCATCAGATTTTGTTATCCTCCCCATTCTTTGACCCGTATCACAACCCCTTGTATACTTCACTACATCTTTATGAAGAGTTAGCCAATAATAGTTAGTATTGAGAATCTTAAAATTTATCCTCCTTGATACAAAGTTTTCCCCATAAAATTCATCATGGCATGGTCTGAGGATATCATATACTTCACCTTCTCTAATACATCTCATCATTATGTTTTTTAGGAATATGTATAATAAGTATCCAACTATCTAAGAGTAACAAAAACTCTTATGAACCAATTTCATCTTTTATTTTGGTGAGAAGTGGGGAAGTTTATGTCCTACTATAAGATAGTTGGCAACATCTGCGTGCCTAGGTGTATGTAGAGATAGAGAGAATAAATACTCATCTAGGAAATAATTATCAACAACATATTCTTCTAATTTGGTTGGTAGTTTGGATAGAAATTATGCCACTACATTTTCTTTACTTAGCTTATCCATAATGGTAATGTCAAATTATTGAAGAAAGAATATCCACTCGACAAGCCTACCACCAACCACTGGTTTTTTCATTAGATACCTTATTTATATATGCTCATTATGTATGAACACTAGATATCATGTAATATAATGGTTGAATTTGTTTATTGCATATACAACTACTAACATCTCTTTCTTTGTTACTATATAATTTTTTTTTCCCCTTGTAGGTTTTTTCTAACGTAATATATGTCATAGTCTTTGTTTCCTTCCTTTTATCCAATTATATCTCCTATAGAAAAAGCAAAAGCATCTATATGGATATGGAAAGGTAAGGTCCAATTTGGTCCTCTCAAGATAGGGGTTTTTGTCAATGCTACCTTAAGTGATTCAAAAGAGTGTTGACAAGTTGTCCACTCAAATTCTACATCTTGGGAAAATAAAAAAAATAGTGGAGCTACAAGTTTACTAAAGTCCTAAATAAATATCCTATAATACCCAACATGTCCTAGGAAACTTCTAACATCTTTTTGTCTTTGAGTCACAGGGAGTGTTTAGATTACTTCAATTTTGTTGGGGTCCACTTGAATTCCTTCATTTGACACAAAATTTCCTAATACAATCCCATGTGTCATCATCATGAAACTATTTTCATGACTTAGGGATAAGTTATGTTCTTGACACCTTTTTAGCATCTTCTCTAGATTTCCAAGTGCTTCATCATATGTATTCCGATAAGCAATGAAACCATTAATGTAAACTTCCATGGAATCATGCATAAAGTCTAAGAATATACTCAGTACTTCCCTCTAGAAGGTTATTGATGCATTACACAACCCAAATGGTAGGAAATAATAAGCATATGTTCCCCAAGGGTATGTGCAAGTTTTCTTGTCCTGATCTTCTAGGGAAATCATTATTTGGTTGTAACCACTAAATCTATCAAAAAAGAAGTACCACTTTCCTACTAGTGAATTCAGTACTTGGTAAATGAAGAGGAGTAGAAAGTGGTATTTACTATTTGGAGCATTTAGTTCTTGGTAGTCTACACACACCCTCCACTTTCATCCTTTCTTTCAAAAAATTACTAGAGGTGACACCCATTGACTATCAAAGATAGGATAGATAAAGCCAACATCAAGATTCTTTTGCAATTCTGATTTAACTATCTCTCTTATTGTATGGTTCATTCTCATTTTTTGTTTCATTATGGGTTTAAAACCATCATTGATATAAATCCTATGCATTGAAAAATTTATGGTCTATCCCCTTCATGGCATTGTAATCCCATGAAAAGGATGTTGCATGTTCTTGCAACAAGTTCATCAGGCTTATCTATTGTATATCAGTCAATTCATTGTTAACATTCAATAATTTACTTGACATTATCTCTAAATTCTTAGATTTTATTTGAGCTAATGAGATGTCAAGTGTTTCTATTTTAAGAACATGCTAGTGTGGTAACAAGGTATGTAATGTTTGGGAAATTGACATAGATGAGCTATCAGGAATCACATTTTATTGAGGATCTTGTAGAAATGTTAGAAAACCTTGATGTTTTGATTCCCTATCATTGTTATTTTGTATGATGTTTACTGTAAAGTCATCTTCATCCTAGTTTTCTAACAAAGTATTGCATTCAATAGTCATCAAGGTTTGCAATGAATACTAATCCACCTCATCTAGGGTAGTTCAAATGGTTTGTTTTAGGTCTACATGTGGTGAGGCTAGTGGATAAAGGACCAATTTTTTAGTCACATTTCCATTAGATATAATCATATTCCCATACCTAAAACATAAAAAGGCATATAATATTGTAAACACAGGTCTTCCTTAAATGAGGGGGGAGCCTGAAAGATGAGCTTTTAGATGCAATACCATGAAATCTATAAGGTAATTTGATTAATCTAGTGTTATTACAAAGTCTTCATTTATACCCTCAGGTTTAACTATGGACCTATCTACCATCTATAGATCAATAAGAGTATTTTTTAGTTCTATCAACTATAACAACTTCATTATATATTTAGTCATTATATTAATAACTACTCTCAAGTCAATCAAAGTGTTCTTAATGATATTTCCATTTATCTTTGCATCCACTATAGGACTCTGAATGTTTTCATACTTGGGGATAGTTATGTTTCCCAACATAATGTTTGCAAGTTTCCCTTAGGATATGTACAATATGAGGATATTTTATCTTCCTTGCTAGATTTTTAAGGAATAGTTATCTCATTATTTTAGTATAGATAGGAACTTCCTTAATGGCTTGGATAAGGGGTATATTGATACAAACATCATTAATTTTTCCCAATAGGTAAGTTTTAGCTTATGTTTGATACCTTTGAAATATTAATATTTCAAAGAATGGAGCCTCTAAACTTTGATTGGTTTGGTTAACCTGATTTGATGCAAGCTCCTTAGGTTGGTTGTCCAAGGTCTCTATTAGGGGTTCCTCATCAACCAATTTGGCGATTTGAGGAGACTAAGGCCCAATCAACATTTTCCTAGATTTGAGTTGGACATCACTCACCTCTACCCCATAAGTAGGGTATTCAACAACTTCATTAGCATAAGCCTGTTGAATAGGATTGTTATTGAGGTTAGGTGTAGGTTGAGTTGGAAGTTGAGGTGCTCTAGGTGGTTGTGGTGTTTTAATTTCATTAGGTTTGGAATAATTACCTACTTTGTGACTATAAGGGATACTATGGCTATTGATAATTCATGTTTTGATTTTTCCACTACTGGCCTCTTTACCACTTAGGTTTCCATTGGTTTTGTTGGAGTGGCCATTAAGAATTATATCATTGATAGTTTTGTGATGGCTACATGTTTTACTATTGTTGATTCCAATTGGTTTGAGGAAATTTTTATTTCTATTTTTTCATATTGGCCAAAGATTGAGGATTCCAATCAATAATATTTGAATTGTTACAAAGAAATGACATGTTTTTGTTCAAAGGATCTTAGAGCATACCTTATCTTGGATTCCATGGTTTCCTTTGAGCTATGTAGAATACGTTTCCATTTTCACCTTCCTATACACAATTTTTTTGTCTCTTGCTTATCCTTAGATATAATAGCCACCTTCTTACACTTGCAATTAGTCTTTCTCTGTCTAGAATGTGGGTAGTACTCTACAAGAGTTGCTTTTACCTCTTCTTTCTTCTTTTTTATATGGAGGTTGTCTAACTATTTAGTAAGACATCTAATAGTATCCTCTTTTATATAATTTGATAGAATATTACTCAATTTAATTCTTGAGACTCCATTGGATAGTTTGCTAATGGGAGAAGCCTTGTCTACTCTAAAATTCTTTGTGAAAGAACTTGAATAGTTAATTTATGCCTTGAAAATCTCCTCAAATAGTACTTAAGAGATATATCCTACCCTAATGAGGTTAAATGCATCCATGCAATCCTCATTAACCCCCATTAAGAATAACAACTACTTTAAAGACTCATCAACAAGTCTACTATGTTGGTAATTCTTAAGGGAACACTCAAATCTTTGCATGTAGTCTTCTAGGGGTTCATCCTCCTTTTTTGACATCCTATATATGTCATCTCTATTTTTGTATATTCATCTATAGTAGTCTTGGTACTTCTCCCAAAACTTTATCTTCATGGTATTCCAATTTGGAACATCGTCTCTTCCCAAACTAATAGACCATCATAGAGAAGCATCCTTTAATGTTTCTTGGAATAGTTTGAGCCTATGTGCATCTATCGTATAATCACAACTTATACATAGCACATCAAACTCAAAAAGGAAGGTATCTATATCCTCCATGACCAAACCATAGAAGACATGTAATATTGAAGGTGATATATTCTTTAGGGTAGTTGATTTATCTTGGTTGGCAATGAAAAAATAAAAATTCACATACTCTAGTGGATCTTCCACCATAACATCACTCATGGTGATGATTTGTGTATGGGAAGCCTCCTATATATTTGATGTTTATATTGGTGTTAGGGATGATTCTTCTTCAGGAATACCCTTGCTCTATTCACTTTGATCACCGATATCCTCTTAAGCTTCATGTTTTGAGGAGATATATCTTCCTAGAGTTTCTCACAACCTCTAAACATAATATTTATAGCTCCTTGGATCATACTCTCTTGCACAATATTAGTAATATGTTATTGTGTTGATGGATTAAAACCTAGTTATCCTAATGCTAAAATATAAACATTTAAAATATGGAAGCTTGAAATTATATAATAGAACCCTGAATGTAGCGCCATCCCTTACAATGATGCCATAAATGTAAGGCCAAAAAAATCATTCTTAGTCAACTTGGTGCTAGACACATAATTCAAAGGAGGAGTTCCTAGTTGAATAATTGACTAAACCCTTGCAAAGACTTTTTTTAATTACCAACCATGACTTCATAATATTTTGATGATATTGTCATTGTATGTGCATTCATAGATTCTAAATAGCTTGTATCACTGAATATAGGTGGTTTACACATGTATACAGAAAAATAAAGGTTCAAAAATTAAATAAAGTGTTAACTTACCAAATAGGGGAAATAACTTAATCTACTATTGATGCTATGAGTACCTTCATCTTAATGCTATAAATATTAACTATTAAATATTAACTCTACAATCCCTTAACACTATTGATTCTTACTTACAACTATTTTACCTCTCCGAAGAACAACTCAAAGACACATTACAATGCATAACTCATGATAAAAGAAATCATTCATGTTCATATAATTAAGAATTTGCTAGAAATGAATGTAACAATGTAAACATCTAAATTAACAACAAAAATTAAGGTTGGTGAGCAACACATTGAGTGATCCTTGTTTGATTTATTGCATGCACAAGATAAACCAAATGTGTGCCAATTAAATCAACTAATCATAACAATAAACTGGAACATGGGTATGTGTAGGATCATGATGGGCCAAAAAGTGGCAATATGATGGGTATGTGGCTGACAACTATTTTTTTGCCCAAAATTGATGAAATAAAAAGGGTTTTTAAATGAAATTCTCAGCTTTCCACCGATATAAATTATTCTTTACTTTGAATTTAATAAGTAATTATTATTCATTTTCTATTCAAATTATGACTAAAGTCCTGATTGATAGGCTGAGTGAAAAATATCTATAGATTTCAAACGGTATCACATTTTTTGAATCCAAAATAGGCATCACATTCTATGCTTCACATACTATAGGATTAAAAAAATAAAACTTGAATTTCATGAAGTTTTGACCAAGTTAAGATGGTCAAACATATGAGTTTTTATATTTTTAAAAAAGTTGTAATAAAAAATTCATAATTAATTATTTACTTGAAAAAAACTACAAAAATATATGCATCACATCAGGGCATGAGTCTTTTACTTATATCTAAAATCTTATAAAAAAATATTTCATTTTATTGTGGTTAGGGTGGTCAGACATACACCTACTTCTTATTTTTTCCCTAAAATTTAAGTACCACTGCATTGAAATTTCAAATTTTAACCAAATATTTTTTTTTTAAAACAAACCTAGTATTTTATAAACTACATTCAATTTGCTACAGATTTTATTCTTACATATTTTTGAAATAATATAGATAACTTATTCAAATTTTTACATCAATTTACCTAACTCTAGTTTTTTTGAATTTTTTGCCACTTTAGGGCCTATTTTTTCCATGATGATCTTGCACATACCCACATCTTTATTACATATAAATGAACTCTATAAAATAACAAGAATCTTCACATATTTATCATTCATGAGTGCATAATAAAAAAATTAACAATGAAGTATTGTTTGTGAAAAAAATAGGAACTATCAAAACATATATCTTCTAACTAGATCTGCTCCTCAATCATTGATCCAAGTATATATGCTTGGGAGGATTTTTATTTGCATCAGGAATAAAAATAGAAATTAAATATAGATGTCCACTCTCCCTCGATATAGAGAGACAAAGTCTTTACAACTGAAACTATAATTAAATAAGACATAAGAAGACAAATAAGATTGACACTCTGCCCTAACGATTTGATAGAGACATGCTCTATGAGAAAAATCATGTTGTCTTCCAAATCAATAAAAAATTCTTCTTCCTCCTATGGTCTTATTGGATGATTTGGTGACTCACAATTGACCACTTCAAATATCACCATTATTTCCTATAACTATCATCTTCTCATTGTTCTAGAATTTTCCCTGCAATATACCTAAAATCCTTTGGCTATGGGTTTGTCTATCCAGTTGTTGTGGGTTGAATTTTTCTAGCTAGAAGAAGTTAGTTTCATCTAAAGTATACATATCATTAATAAAATTTGAAATAACATAGAATCATATTGAATTTCATAGACATTCACACATTTCTCAATGCAAACATCATCATATCATAATTATATTTGCACATGGTAAAGTCTAGTTTAGGATGTGTAAAAGACATAACAGATATATAAGATTCATGATTGTCTATGAGATAAGTAACATGAAATTTTAAAAGACATAAACTAAATGGAAGAAAACTAGCTATTTCCTAAGCCCATCACACACCATATCCAGATCTTTTGATAACTAGAAACCATTTGGTTGTTGAATATATACCTCTTCCTATAGATCACCATTCAATAATGTTGACTTGATATCCATTTGATACACTTTAAATTTCTTATAAGAAACAAAAGAAGGAAACATCCTTATTGCCTCCATTCTATCTAATGGATCAAAATTCTGCTCAGAATCAATACCCTCAACTTGAGAATATCCCTTACCTACCAATCTAGCCTTATTTCTCATTAATTCACCATCTTCATTCAACTTGTTCAAGAACACCCACTTAGTTCCAATCACATTATTTTCAACTAGTCTGGGAAGTAATTCCTATGTCTCATTCATTTCTATCTAGTCCAACTCTTCTTCCATATCCATTATCCAACCATCAACTTTTATATCATCAAAAAAGTTCTTTGGATCAACCTTTGACAATAAGCACAAATTTACTTGAATACATGTTGTTGCAAGCCTTCTCCTAGTCAGAACACCTTTGTTCTTGTCTCCAATGATCTGATCTAATGAATGATTCCTCTACACATACTTTTCTAGAGACTTATGAAACTTCAATGGTTTTAGTTCCTTCTCTTATTTCCCTTCTTCTTCTTCATCTATCTAGGGAGGTATATCAGACAGAAAAACCTCTTATTCATATGAGATCTGATACAAGTCTTCACCTACCTTAACATTTATGCTTTCAATCATCTTTCCCAATCTCTTGTTGTAGTATCTATATACCTTTCTCCTAGTTGAGTAACCAAAAAAATCCCATAATTACACCTTGAATCAAACTTTCCAATGTCTCCTTCATCTCTCCTGATATAGCATTCTCTACCAAAAAAAATGAAGTATTCAAAAGTTGGAGCCCTTCCATCCCATAGCTCATAAGGGGTCTTAGTGTTATTGACCTTGAAATACACTCTATTAAGGAAATAGAAAATAGTCTGAACTAATTCTTTCCAATACATATCAGGTAGATCAAGATCTTTCAATGTGGTTCTATCCATCTCTTGCATAGTCTTATTCTACCTTTCAACTACCAATTTTAATGAGGAGTTCTAGGAGTAGATAGATCTCTCCTAATACCATGATCTTCATAAAACATTTTAAATTCACTTGAAGTAAATTTAAATTCTTTATATGACCTTAAGAATTTGATCTTAATATCCATTTCATTCTCAAACTTTTCTTTAAATATTTTAAAATTACCAAAAGCTTTTGATTTCTCTTAAAAATGTACCCCAAGTCATTCTAGTTGAATCATCAATAAGTAACATAAAATAAATTTCACCTTGTTGACTCCTTGTTCTTGTAGTTCTATAAATGTATTAGATACAATTTCATTGTAGCAGAGCACTACTTTCTCTTGAAACTTTTCTTTGTTTTCTTTCCCACTTGGAATTCCTTGCATAAAGTGTTTGTAGTCTTGGTTATCTTTGGCATAACTCTCACAGCATGAGACAAACTAAATTTTACCATGTTTTCAAAGTTGATTAGCCTCCTTTAGATGATAAAAATTATCATTTTTCCTTATTCCTTGAACAACTAGTCTTCTAGACCCTACATTTTTTATTTCAAAACAATTGGCATGAAATGTGAGATTGTATCCCTTTCTACACATCTTACTGACACTAGAAATATTATTCTTTTGACCTTTGACATAGAGGACATATCCTTAGTTCTTCTCTTTCCATCAATCGTTATAACACCTTTTACACAAATTTGTGTTGACTCATCACCACAAAACTTAATATCTCCACCATTAACCTTATTAATAATGGTGAACCTTCTCTTGTCACTAGTAATTTGGTGAGAACAACCATTATCAATTACCCAAGAATTTGCTTCTTCCTTTACATGAAAGGTAGTCCAGAAAACCATATATATATTTATTTTTTATTAGATTGCAAATTATTAGACTTATTACTTTCTCCAATACTTCATATTTTATCTTTCAAGGCCATGAATAAGGTTTTAGTTTGAATCATTATCCTCATATTTTGAGGAATAGATACTTTCTTTGGAATATAAAATATTTTTGACCTTATGTCTTTTACTACCATATTCAAATTATTTATAGTGACATTTAGATGTAAAATGACAAATCCTTCCACAATTTAAACACTTGATAGGTAACTTACCTTTTTATTTTTTGGTGCCTTTATTAAATATTCTCAAAAGGTTTGCTTCAATCTCATCAAGGTCATCATCTTGATCTGCAGATTCATCTTCTATCCTTTTAGTTGTTTTGAATGCAATGTCCTTCTTTGAAACATATTTTTCAAACTCTATCATTTAAAAGGCTATGAGAGCACCAAACATTTCATCTATTGAATAGTTATTGAAGAGGTTAGATTCTTCAAAAGAATATACCTTATGACTATAGGATTTAGGGAGAGATCTTAGAACTTTCTTAACAATGACATCCCTTTTTACTGCACCACAAAGACCTGTGATGCCAAAAACTACGTCATGCACATAGAGCATATAAATTAAAATGTCTCCATCCTCTGTCATCCTTAGGGACCCAAATTTTCACCTTAAAATTTGTATCTTGGCTTGCAATACTTTTGTTTATCCTTCATACATGTTGCTAATTTTTTCTAAGAAATCTTTATTAGAATTCCAATTCATCAACTTCAAGAGTTGTAAATCATCCAATCCACACAAGATAGAATTCTTAGCCTTTGCATTGTTCTCATGCAACCTAATTTTAGCAGGATCTTTAGAGGAGTAGTAGGAGCAACATAACCATCCTTATTCTATCAAATCCTAAACCCAAGAGAGTTTAGATGGCCTTCAAAAAAGTGTAACTAGTCCCATAAAACCTAGGACCCTTGTATGATCCATCATGTTCCATCCCTAATCTTTCCTCAAGTAATTAAGCTTCTTCAAAGGAACTGTAGTACCCCTCCTTTTACTAGTTGGAGTTATTATTTTTCTATGCATTTGTTTGTTACTTGTGACTATGATGGTACTGTTATTGTGTGAGTTGGATAGTTAGACATTTGATGATGTTGTTATTCCAGTAGTAGACTGTTGGTGATTATGTTTATACACCTGAGGATTTGATTATCTCATATGACATTATGGTTGGTTAGATGTTAGTTCATTTTCATAATTATGATATGATGTAGTGATTTAATTAGATATGTTATGAGATGATTGTTAGTTTAGAAATGTTAGTTTATTAGTTAGATTATAATTGTTAGGATAGGTGTGATGAAGGACAATATGGCATCACTCGTTCGCGAGTGCCCTGTTATGTTGTGATTCCTTCTCACAATGCAGTACTTTAATTTAATGCTTCGATTATATATATATGTATGCACATGTACACAACTTTGTTTGTATGCAGGTTTTGTAGGTACAAGTCTCGATTCCACCTGCTTCGGCAGGACAGGGTGAGCACCAATAGCCCAACGGGTAAAAATGTTGAAAAAGGGAGTAGGTTTGGAAGCGTCCCCATCCCAAGTCCATCGTCTGTTGTGAGTCGTGTTATGACTGAAGTTTTCGATCTCGTTGATTGTGTAGTTTGATTGTTGAAGTATTCATTTTATTTATGGTTCATGTTTATTTAATTAACCTTATTTTATATGATAATTGATTAAAGTTGTCTAGTTGTTTTGATTTAATTGTGAGCTAGTAGATTGTTAAATTTAAATATATTATAAATAAAAAAGTGATTTAATTTATTAAAAGAGTAAATAATTATTTTAAATTAATATTGTTGATAATAATTAAATGAAATAAATATTGTGGAAGATAATTGAATATCTTTTTATTAATATTAAATTAGAAAATCATGTGGAGATAATATCTTGATTAAATAAACTATTTTAATTAAAATTTTAGATAAGTGTGCTTTAAAAAGCTGGAAAAATGACCAATAAAAGAGAGACTTTTTGAGAAAAGAAAGCATAGAAGCTTTATTGATTTTATTGATTATTTTATTATTTTGAGGAGGAGATTATCTAGAGTTGTGGTTTTGGGATCTGGAAAAGAAAAATAAAAAGAAAAGAAAAGAATTTTTGTTGAAAACTTCGGGGAAAATAATTGATTTGAAGATAGATAGATTCGAAAAGAGAGCTGTAGGAGGCGATCGAGAAGGAACTGCAGGAGGAATTCGAAAGGAGGTTCCAGAAGGGATTCTTCTTCAGACGAAGGACTCTAGGTTTTCTTTTGTTATTTATTATTATTTTGTTGTGCTTTGAATAATATTTGTTGGCCGTGTATTGAAAAGTTTATAGAAGGAAGTTCGGTGGTTTGAAAAATTTATTCGAATGATACCCTCGAATCTTCTATAGAAAACTGTAGTTGAACCTTTTCAAAATTCTTCAATAAAGTTTTATAGTGAAATTTATAATTAAAAAAAGAAAAAGAAATAATAAATAAATAATTTCAGTTTAAGATTTTGATTTACTTGTCAGATCTATATTGAATTTATTAAAAAGAATAATCTGATGTTTTATGGTTGTTTGAATCTCTGGATAGTTATATATAAATATACACAGTTATATATATAATATATATTCTAAAACAAAACTAAATATACATTCATATGATTATTTTGTCTGAACCATGAGAAGGAATATCCCCTTTTTATTACACATGCCTGTTTATTACACAATTTGTATTTGAGAGTATGAATAAATAAACTTAATCAATTTTGTATTCTGTGCATATTCTTATGAAATTTTGTTTATCCGAATTAAAATTTAATACATAAAAATATATATATTTATTTTGAGCGAAATTGTCATTGAAATTCGTGGTGGTTTTAAAATAAAATAAGAAAAATAAAAATAACAAATGAAATTGTATTTACAAAATTAAAAAAAAATAATAAAAATAAATTAATTTAATTTAAATTTTATGTTTATTGGGGGTGGGCGGCCGGCCATGGCCGTACCGCCCACGGCCCTAGTGGAAGCTGTACGCAGCCCCACTAGCTGCGCACAGCAGCCGAGGCTGCTGGACGCAGCCAGTGGGGGGCTGCGTACCCCCCCACTACCCACAGTACTTTGTACTGTGGGCATTACCCCTTATGCGTATGAAAGTCCGTTTTATTTTGGTTTATGCGATTTTTATTTTTATATGTATTAGTTTATTTTTACTCGATTTTCATTATATGATTCATTAAATTTGATTTTATAATTCAATTTATATTTAATTCGAATTCGGTTTATCAAATAAATTTTATAATTTGATATATATATATAATTCAATTTATATTTAATTTGAATTTGGTTTATCAAATAAATTTTATAATTTGATATATATATATATATATATATAAATAAATTTATAAATTTAAAATATAATTTTAAAATAGGATATTTATTGAATTTTGTAATATAATTTTGGTAGAATGATTTTTACAAAAGTATTTTATCTTTAATATTTTTTTAATAATTTAAAAAATATATATTTGTGTAATTTGTTTATGAAATATAATATATATTTTAATGTATGAGTATATTTATATACATTTTCAGAATATAATATATTGATATTTTGAGTTAATGGGATAATATTTTGCAAGTATACAATGATGTAGGTTCAGTGAGAAAATTAGAAATAGAATTAAATTGTGCTTGGAATGTGACCGAATCTTCTCGATCAATGGATTTATTTTATAGATGAAATTTGTTTGTTAATTAAAAGAGTTTTATGGTATTGTTTATGTAATTGTTTTCTCTCAAGATTATTCATTGAATTTGTTTGTGGTTTTCTTTAATTTGGGTTTAGGTCATGTCGTGAACCCTAGAATCAATGTATTATGTTTCCAGAGGCGAGGATTACAGTTGTGTAATTATGATCTTGTATTTTGATGCTTGGTCTTTGCTTTGGTCTTGGTTGTGTTTTAGTTTGTACTTGGAGGGTACCGTACTATGAATGTTATACACATGATTATGGGCGGGAAGGTTAAGCCTCACGTTTGATCCATTGTTGGTTCAATTTTTCTTTGTTGATTCAATTATGTTGTGTTGGATATTTTGTATTGAGTGTCTAGAGAGAGTGGCTCTAGTGGGGGCCGACACACAAAGGGGTTGTTAGGGTAACCCACGTATAGTTGTATTAATCAGTGATAACTTAAGTATTAAACCACGAGTAGGGATTAGACACTAATAAGATAATTGTGAAGCCTCGTCTGTCTGTTAGTGCTATCACAGACTAAAAGGGACTGAGAAGGTCGTGGTTGGCAAGGTCCTTGCCTTGTCTTCACGAAAGGTTAATGACTCTGCATGAGTAACCCTATGGAGTGGCGCCTTGAGATAGGCTGTCAGGAGAACCATAGATGGAAGTGGCATCTTAACTTGGTTGTCTGGAGAATCCATGTAGAGATGGAGGTGGCACTTTGTGATAGGTTGTCTGGAGAATCCATGTGAAACCATGCGATGACACTCTCATCTAACATTCTATTTGTGTTGATTTACTGAAGTCCTCTGGAAGTGATAAATGGATTTTTCTTTGGTTATTGTTGGATGTAGTCTTTGATATTATGTCTTGAGTTTCATTGATGTTGCGATTGTGACTTATTGTTATGTTCAGAAATGGTTTGTTGTTGTACCTTTGGTTTGTCGTTGTTGAGTTTTCTAAGTGGTCTTTGACGTTAAGTTCTCTTTTTGGAGTTAGTCTTTGTGTTGTTAGACATGTTTGGTCAGGGACCCTTCCTTGTCTACTCTCAGCATGGGGGTGGTTGGGTGGAACGTGCTTCGCACCCCGTTGGGTTTCCCTTTCTGTTGCAGATGTATTTTATTGCAGGTTCTTCGAAGATGTTGATGATCTAGTAATTCTTTGTACCAGATGTATGTTATGCTTCTGATGTAATATATTCATTGATGTATTGTCTCCCACGTGTGTTGGGATGACCTTGTTGTAAATTGTAGATGTGGTTACTGAGTTGTATTTTTAGTCAATTGTATTCTACTTTCATTTGGATGTAATGTTTATTCAGGCCATGTATTTGTTCAGGATCATTTGGTATAGTTGGTTATGTTGAGTTGTATTTATCGAAATATATAACACTTTATGTCTTTATAATTCCATCTATTGTCATATGTGCATATGTTATGAATATGGTTATTAGTTAATAGATATTTTAAATGATGAAATGGGAATGAATAGATTTACGTAATAGATTAATTATTGTTATCTTATTATCGTTGTTATGGGTTGGTATAGTCATGTCACTTCGTGTACCCCAATGGAACTAGTCGTGTAACTTAATAAATTGTTATTGGAATACTTAAGTATGGTTATTATGTTCTTTTAAAAAAAAAAAATTGTTCCATTGTTATTAGTTCCTTTAGGGTTCGCATGGCGGGGTGTGACAGTTTGGTATCAGAGCATAGATTCATACACTGGGCACTATGTGTGCTCACTATGTAACCTTGCGTTTTGTCCCTAGAGTCTAGAGTTTCATTTTTTTGTTGTGTTTGTTGTGAACCTAAGTTTCTTCTGTTAGTCGGTCTCAAGGAAATGGTGCAGGAAATTGATGGGAAAGGATAGGACCCTCAGTGTAGTGCGCAATGCACCAATATCCTTCCTATCAAGGATGCACTATGAACCCTTGTGCCATTGTGTTGACTTGTCTGCTCATCCTTGTAGGAGCGTGTGTTTTCATGTGTATGGTTTTTGGCGTGTTTTCTGTGTGGTTGTTGTGTGCTTACTCTTATCTATTTAATGGCTTCCTGGAGTAAGCCATATCCTTGGGGGGGAGGATGTAATACCCCCATGTTATTAATACTTTTAATATTATTTGTTACTCTTATGTGTGAGCTTGATGCTAGTTTCTAATGGTGATTAGTTCACCATCTTGGTGTGTGAGGATGCCTCCTGTATTTGGGAATATTATTTCCTTTTGTTTACCGGCTTCCTGGAGTAAGCCAATTTTATGGGGGGGGAGGATGTAGTACCCCTCCTTTTACTAGTTGGAGTTATTTTTCTATGCGTTCATTTGTTACTTGTGACTATGATGGTACTGTTATTGTGTGAGTTGGATAGTTAGACATTTGATGATGTTGTTATTCCAGTAGTAGACTATTGGTGATTATGTTTATACACTTGAGGATTTGATTATCTCATATGACATTGTGGTTTGTTAGATGTTAGTTCATTTTCATAATTATGATATGATGCAGTGATTTAATTAGATATGTTATGAGATGATTGTTAGTTTAGAAATGTTAGTTTATCAGTTAGATTATAATTGTTAGGATAGGTGTGATGAAGGACAATATGGCATCACTCGTTCGTGAGTGCCCTGTTATGTTGCGATTCCTTCTCACAATGCAGTACTTTAATTTAATGCTTCGATTATATATATATATATATATATATATATATATATATATATATATATATATATATATATATATATATATATATATATATGTATGCACATGTACACAACTTCGTTTGTATGCAGGTTTTGCAGGTACAAGTCTCGATTCCACCAGCTTCAACAGGACAAGGCAAGCACCAATAGCCCAACAGGTAAAAATGTTGAAAAAGAGAGTAGGTTTGGAAGCATCCCCGTCCCAAGTCCATCGTCTGTTGTGAGTCGTGTTATGACTGAATTTTTTGATCTCGTTGATTGTGTCGTTTGATTGTTGAAGTATTCATTTTATTTATGGTTCATGTTTATTTAATTAACCTTATTTTATATGATAATTGATTAAAGTCGTCTAGTTGTTTTGATTTAATTGTGAGTTAGTAGAATGTTAAATTTAAATATATTATAAATTAAAAAGTGATTTAATTTATTAAAAGAGTAAATAATTATTTTAAATTAATATTGTTGATAATAAATAAATGAAATAAATATTGTGGAAGATAATTGAATAATATCTTTTTATTAATATTAAATTAGAAAATCATTTGGAGATAATATCTTGATGAAATAAATTATTTTAATTAAAATTTTAGATAAGTGTGCTTTAAAAAGCTGGAAAAAGGACCAATAAAAGAGAGACTTTTTGAGAAAAGAAAGCATAGAAGCTTTATTGATTTTATTGATTCTTTTATTATTTTGAGGAGGAGATTATCCAGAGTTGTGGTTTTGGGATCTGGAAAAGAAAAATAAAAAGAAAAGAAAAGAATTTTTGTTGAAAACTTTGGGGAAAATAATTGATTTGAAGATAGATAGATTCGAAAAGAGAGCTGCAAGAGGCGATCGAGAAGGAACTGCAGGAGGAATTTGAAAGGAGGTTCCAGAAGGGATTCTTCTTCAGATGAAGGACTCCAGGTTTTCTTTTGTTATTTATTATTATTTTGTTGTGCTTTGAATAATATCTGTTGGTTGTGTATTGAAAACTTTATAGAAGGAAGTTCGGTGGTTTGAAAAATTTATTCAAATGATACCCTCGAATCTTCTGTAGAAAACTGTAGTTGAACCTTTTCAAAATTCTTCAATAAAGTTTTATAGTGAAATTTGTTATTTAAAAAAAAAAAAAGGAAATAATAAATAAATAATTTCAGTTTAAGATTTTGATTTACTTGTCAGATCTATATTGAATTTATTAAAAAGAATAATCTGATGTTTTATGGTTCTTTGAATCTCTAGATAGTTATATATAAATATACACACTTATATATATAATATATATTCTAAAACAAAACTAAATATACATTCATATGATTATTTTGTCTGAACCATGAGAAGGAATATCCCCTTTTTATTACACATGCCTGTTTATTACACAATTTGTATTTGAGAGTATGAATAAATAAACTTAATCAATTTTGTATTATGTGCATATTCTTATGAAATTTTGTTTATCCGAATTAAAATTTAATACATAAAAATATATATATTTATTTTGAGCGAAATTGTCATTGAAATTCGTGGTGGTTTTAAAATAAAATAAGAAAAATAAAAATAACAAATGAAATTGTATTTACAAAATTAAAAAAAAATAATAAAAATAAATTAATTTAATTTAAATTTTATGTTTATTGGGGGTGGGCGGCCGGCCATGGCCGTACCGCCCACGGCCCTAGTGGAAGCTGTACGCAGCCCCACTAGCTGCGCACAGCAGCCGAGGCTGCTGGACGCAGCCAGTGGGGGGCTGCGTACCCCCCCACTACCCACAGTACTTTGTACTGTGGGCATTACCCCTTATGCGTATGAAAGTCCGTTTTATTTTGGTTTATGCGATTTTTATTTTTATATGTATTAGTTTATTTTTACTCGATTTTCATTATATGATTCATTAAATTTGATTTTATAATTCAATTTATATTTAATTCGAATTCGGTTTATCAAATAAATTTTATAATTTGATATATATATATAATTCAATTTATATTTAATTTGAATTTGGTTTATCAAATAAATTTTATAATTTGATATATATATATATATATATATAAATAAATTTATAAATTTAAAATATAATTTTAAAATAGGATATTTATTGAATTTTGTAATATAATTTTGGTAGAATGATTTTTACAAAAGTATTTTATCTTTAATATTTTTTTAATAATTTAAAAAATATATATTTGTGTAATTTGTTTATGAAATATAATATATATTTTAATGTATGAGTATATTTATATACATTTTCAGAATATAATATATTGATATTTTGAGTTAATGGGATAATATTTTGCAAGTATACAATGATGTAGGTTCAGTGAGAAAATTAGAAATAGAATTAAATTGTGCTTGGAATGTGACCGAATCTTCTCGATCAATGGATTTATTTTATAGATGAAATTTGTTTGTTAATTAAAAGAGTTTTATGGTATTGTTTATGTAATTGTTTTCTCTCAAGATTATTCATTGAATTTGTTTGTGGTTTTCTTTAATTTGGGTTTAGGTCATGTTGTGAACCCTAGAATCAATGTATTATGTTTCCAGAGGTGGGGATTACAGTTGTGTAATTATGATCTTGTATTTTGATGCTTGGTCTTTGCTTTAGTCTTGGTTGTGTTTTAGTTTGTACTTGGAGGGTACCGTACTATGAATGTTATACACATGATTGTGGGCGGGAAGGTTAAGCCTCGTGTTTGATCCATTGTTGGTTCAATTTTTCCTTGTTGATTCAATCATGTTGTGTTGGATATTTTGTGTTGAGTGTCTAGAGAGAGTGGCTCTAGTGGGGGCCGGCGCACAAAGGGGCTATCAGGGTAACCCATGTAGAGTTGTATTAATCAATGATAACTTAAGTATTAAACCACGGGTGGGGATTAAACACTAATAAGATAATTGTGAAGCCTCATCTGCCTGTTAGTGCTATCACAGACTAAAGGGGACTGAGAAGGTCATGGTTGGCAAGGTCGTTGCCTTGTCTTCACGAAAGGTTAATGACTCTGCATGAGTAACCCTATGGAGCGCTGCCTTGAGATACGATGTCAGGAGAACCATAGATGGAAGCGGCACCTTAACTTGGTTGTCTGGAGAATCCATGTAGAGATGGAGGCAGCACTTTGTGATAGGTTGTCTGGAGAATCCATGTGAAACCATGCGATGACACTCTCGTCTAACATTCTATTTGTGTTGATTTACTGAAGTCCTCTGGAAGTGATATATGGATTTGTCTTTGGTTATTGTTGGATGTAGTCTTTGATATTATGTCTTAAGTTTCATTGATGTTGCGATTGTGACTTATTGTTATGTTCAGAAATGGTTTGTTGTTGTACCTTTGGTTTGTCGTTGTTGAGTTTTCTAAGTGGTCTTTGACGTTAAGTTGTCTTTTTGGAGTTAGTCTTTGTGTTGTTAGATGTGTTTGGTTGGGGACCCTTCCTTGTCTACTCTCAGCACGGGGGTGGTTGGGTGGAACGTGCTTCGCACCCCGTTGGGTTTCCCTTTCTGTTGCAGATGTATTTTATTGTAGGTTCTTGGAAGATGTTGATGATCCAGTAATTCTTTGTACCAGATGTATATTATGCTTCTGATGTAATATATTCATTGATGTATTGTCTCCCACGTGTGTTGGGATGACCTTGTTGTAAATTGTAGATGTGGTTACTGAGTTGTATTTTTTGTCAATTGTATTCTACTTTCATTTGGATGTAATGTTTATTCAGGCCATGTATTTGTTCAGGATCATTTGGTATAGTTGGTTATGTTGAGTTGTATTTATCGAAATATATAACACTTTATATCTTTATAATTCCATCTATTGTCATATGTGCATATGTTATGAATATGGTTATTAGTTAATAGATATTTTAAATGATAAAATGGGAATGAATAGATTTACGTAATAGATTAATTATTGTTATCTTATTATCGTTGTTATGGGTTGGTATAGTCATGTCACTTCGTGTACCCCAATGGAACTAGTCGTGTAACTTAATACATTGTTATTGGAATACTTAAGTATGGTTATTATGCTCTTTTAAAAAAAAAAAATTGTTCCATTGTTATTAGTTCCTTTGGGGTTCGCACGGCAGGGCATGACAGGAACTTGGCTTTGATACCAATTTTTGAACACATCAGATACTAAGAGGGGTGGTGAATCAACATCTTCAAAAACTTATGAAATTCACTAAAACTAAAACTTCTTAATTAAACCAAAAACCCTTAAATAGATCAACAGTAATGAAAGATAAAATAATTTATCCATAATTAGATTACCAACAATAAAAGATAAAACAAAGAACAAACATGCACAAGATGACACCAGATTTATGTGGAAAGCCTAAAGAGGGGAAATTGATGATGAGAGTTAACTCACAATATGCGAAGCTCAATACTTAAAAAATAAGGCTCACTACCAAAAGACTTATAGATTAAGGCATACAATATTAGGTAATGATACAAAGGACTTGAAAACTAGAGAGCACAACTCCAAGGAAAGATACAAATTACAAGGACATGATGAGATTCATTATCCCAAAGCAAGATACATGAAAATTTAAAATTTACAAAACATGTCAATAATATACTTTGTTGACTAAGGCATTAAAGCACATCTTATCTATTGTTCATGTTGGTGTGTTACATTATAATTGTTCGTATTTGGTTATGCAACCTGTAGTGTAAAAAATTGGGTCCCTTGACATTTTCACACTCGTTGGGTCCTTCTTGTGGATTTTGGCTTAATGTTGCCTTGATTTAGTGTTGTAATGTGGATAACACATTCACATTAGGTCTTGGGCCCTTGTAAACTAATGGATTTTAATGGTGCCTTGCTAAAGTGTTGTGAAGTTTTATAACACAGTTTGACACTTTTCTAGGGTTTTATCAATTAACTAAGCATAATAAATATAAGTGTAATCATAATCAACATTAATCTTTCCTTATTTGGAGTTTTGTAAATTGTTTTAACACACTTTCACATTCCTCTAGGATTGCCATTAATAGTTAGGCTTTCTTATGCTTTAGTTGGCCCTATTTTTTATCCACAAGCCTCATTTATTACATCTTTTCAAGGATAATCCCAACACCAATCAGTATCCAATCATAAATTAGGTGTTCCTGGCTTATTGGCCTAGATTTATTGTCTAAGACTTATTCGCTACCTTGGGAAAATGAGTCCCATGTGACCAAAATTCAAATTTCTAGCTATATTTTATTCTCCTAGATCTAATGTTAGATTGTGTTGTAATTTATGGAATTATTACATAAGTAAGTATATATACAAGGATTTTTCACTCATTTTCTCCTAACAAGCAATCAAGTGATTTACAAGAGAATTTGAGCATTTAAAAGAGCATTCAAGGAATTTCAAGGGTAGATTATCAAGCATTCAAGAGAATTCTTCAAGTTCCAATCATCATGTTCAAGATTTCATTCTTTATGTTTTTTATTATGCTAAAAATTATGATGTAGAGTTCATGATCCAAGCAAGCATTACATTCGAGATATATCTCCTTCAAACTAGAGTCAATAACCACATCCATTGCAACCATTTCAAGCATTATTGAAGCACCCTATTGCAAGGGTTTGGTGAGTTGAAACATTATCTTTTGTTCATTCATCATTCTCCTTTCATATTTGTTTTAATTTTTAGGTTTAATTACCAACAAGGGGTTTGACCAAGGCAAACCCATATTCACTAACCCCCACAACACTTTTCCCTCTACCTGTGTGTGATTTACAAGGCTAGGTTGCAGATTGGCTAAGAAGAAAAGCTAGAGAAATTTTTTCAAATCCCTAAAGTTGTCATCAAACCTTGGACAAGCTTGGAGAATATCTATAGGTGGTAATTTGTAGTTTTAGATCTGAAAAGCCAGACAAAAAGAGAAGAGTAGACTAAAGGAACAAAATCTAGCTTAGAAATTCTAGAAAAGTAGAAGTGGACTGATTTTCCACTATTGGCGAATGAGTCCCACTATACATGCCTAACAATGATTCTTACAGATCTAGATACCCTTTTGGTTGAAACCTACCCCCACACATTTTCTTAAAAAATGGATAGATTCACCCAACTTGGTGAATGAGTCCTATTTAGTATTAATAGTAGATTATTTAATGATCCATACCTACATTCTACCTTCTTCAATCTCCCAGGTGCACACTTTTAGTTTCAAAGCTTTCTATTACATTCTATTCACTTTTCTAGGTCATTTAGAGTTAGTTTGCATTCAATTAGGGTTATACATTGTATCTTGCATTTCATTGTCTTTTCCAAGTTTACAATTGTGGTGAATCCCTCATTAGATCTCATTCAGCCCCTATGATAGCCCTTTGCAAGATTTCAATCTCGTTTGCATTGAAATATCAAGGGTTTGTTCTTGAATGAAGAGTAAGGAAATTGCCACTCTCCTCTTAGTTTCAAAACCCTAAAAGCAAAAGGGAACACCATTTTCTTCTTTACATTTTGGTGAACCTCCATTTAGATCATCATAATTCTTATTTTGAGTGCATCTTCATCCTAGACTTAGCTTGCATTAACATTGCATTATGTTTTGCATTGGTTAATTTGCATTCTAGGGTTTCAATTATTGCATTAGTGAAAGCTCATATATCTTGAATTGTTGCATCTAATTTCATTGAAAATTAGTAAAATTTTGCATTTGCATCTTAGATTTGCATCAGAAAACATAAAAAGCATAAAATTCAATTCAAAAATTCAAAATCAATTAAAAAATAGTACATGGGCTCATTTGCCACCTTGGGTTAATCAATTCCTCTACATATTTTTCATTGCATTTTCTGGCATTTGCAGTTCAGTTTCTAAGTTTAGACATGAAAAAATGTATTGATTGATCCTATACACCTAATCCTGAATTACTAACACCAATTCATCGTAAATCATCTTCTTTGCTAATTGTTTAATCAAATAATTTGTATTTGATTAAATTCATCACATTTCATCTCCTAATTAAATAAATCAACTTTATCTAATTAAGTCATCATCCCCTATTAATTAAATAAGTCATTTTATTTAATTATCTTTTATAGTCCCTCTTAAATTAAATAAATCAAAATCTTATTTAATTAAGTCTAAATTCATTTTCATCTCATTTTAATTTAAATTAATGTAGATGTCTAAGTAAAAATGGTCAAATCAACTAATCTCCTTTTAAATTAATCATATCATGATTAATCTTAATCTTAATTATCAAATCCTCTAGCTTTTGTAACTTTCTCATGAAAATCATTTTAATTGATTTATTAAATCTCTATTTCTTTCAAAAAGGCATTGAAAAGGGAGTATTCTCCAAGTTTGAAAAATCCCTCCAAAAGGGTTTGTACATCCAACAAGGCATTTAAGCTTCTTACATGTCCTTTTCCTTGAGCCAAGTGGTATTAACTTCAATTTCTTCTCCCTCCAACTTGTCATTTTATCCATTTCTAAATTCCACCTAATTGCATTTAATTGCACAATGACAAAAATGTACTCCACCTTTGTCCACTCACATGTTGACAAGTGGCTTCATGCTATTGGTTGGTTTTTTGTTCCACGTTCATCCATTTTTCCTCATCCTCCATCTTTCTCATCTATAAATAAGAGACTCTCATTTGTATTTTGGATCCACAACTTCATGCAAAGACATTATCTTGAGATTTTGAATTTCCTCATCCATTGTTCATCCATTTTCACATTTTCATAGCTAGGTTGTGGAGAAATTTCACCAAGGAAGCATCAAATCTTCATGAAATCATCATTCAAGCTTCCAAGGGATTGGGAAAGGGCCATTTTCCACATCAAAATGGCACGAATTTCCCCATGGTATTGAGAGTTTGTTTTCATTAAATAGGATTTGAAAGCTTTTATTTGTGTTCTTCATTCTATTTCTTGTTTTGTGCATTTCAAATGAATTCCATGGGGAATGATGTTTCTAACTTACATTTGGGACTAATTGTGTGTTTTTCTTTGTGTTTTTGCAGGACTAGGATCCCATTGACATTTTGGCACTAGAAGGAGGGAAAACATGAAGAATCTAAACTATTTTTTGTGAAAATTTCATTATTTTTGTGTCTATAGGAGAATAGCACTATTGACAAAGAAACTATGTGCCTATCAATCTAACAACACCATTTAGCATTGCTATTAAACTCCAAACAACAATGCTAAGTCATTCCCACCCAAATATTTAAATTCCAAAGTGTGATGCTCAACCATTTTCTTGTCAACCAGTTACCTAAATTCTAAATTCCACCATTGGTCAAAATAGTGCCTCAGTCACACTCACTAGTTCTATCATAGAGCACCGCTATTAGTCTCAGCATTGCCATATAATGCCACTGACCTCTTCAAACCACACTACTAGAGTTGGGTAAAGGGTAGTTTTCAAATTAATTTCAACATGTGCTATTTCATTTTGGGTGCTTTTGACTACTAACTTGTTTTTGGCTTTTGTTTTTGTATTTTTAACTAGGTTTTGTAGGTTGGCTTGATCAAAAGTGAAGGGAGGAAACAAAGATGAAGGATTCTCTATGGCATCATCATTTCATTGTATCAAGTTCTTTTAAACACTTTAGGGAGGAATTTTAATTCCTTTTCTAAGGACTTTTCCATCTTCTTTCTTTTCAGGATTCACTAATTATGTTTGGGGTTTAAAAGGGAACAAAACATAGGGATTAAAAAGAACCTTAGACAACTTACTAGATTTTTTTTAAGGCTTAACAATTGAACAAGCAATTCTCATATTTCCTTTTGGTGCTTAAAAAGAATCCAACTCTTGATTTGAAGGATTAAAATGAACATGTTCCTTTATGTTTTGTAATCTCTTATCCAAAGTAATATCATCTAAAAGACACGTGCACTTCTCTCACGCCTCACAATGATCTTGAGAATCAAAAGGATTTTATGATATTAAGTTCTATAAGTGATTTCATCCACACTTCAATTTGGATTCTTAAAATTGAACAAAATATTGCAAGAGTGAGTGGAGTATATCATGTGTGTTCTCTCTTTGTTTCTCAACAAAGATTGATTGAACTACAGATGTACTTGCTTGCTTTTTTTTATCCTTAGAGGGCATTCCTAGTGGGAAAAGGTAATCACACAAGGGAATGACCAAACTGGGAACATGATAAATCCAAGCAACTTCCACCTAGTATATAAGTGTGGGTACTTGAGGAAAGTTCAAGTATCACAAGGATTGTTCCAACAAAAAGGGAAACAATGGTCTCTTGTCGTATGGATGATCTCCCACAAATGGAATGCCTATACTAGAAAAAAAAATTTAGAGGCCCAAATTCCTTATATATTTGTTGGTGCAAGAGGTTGGACCTCTAAAACTTCCCCACACTTTTGCAGTTCTTAGTAGAGATGAGAAGTATGCTATGGGAGTTTCATGGGCACTAAAGCTTGGCTAACCCGTAGAAGTGAGTGTTGTGGAGGGGATAAAGTGTGGTCAAGCTTTTAATCATCTGCCAAGAATAAAATTAGATAGATTTATCCAAGTGGGGATTCAACAAATACTGCCTCTTATCCATAGTGTTGTGCATGTTCTTGGAATGAAAACACTTTGCTTGGATCTTAAACATTGGGAAACAAACATTCAACCACCATCATCAACTTTTAAACCCTTTAGGAAACAAATGCCTTTGAAAAAATTCAAGTGTTATTGGTTTCCCTAGGGATTCTATCCATAGAGGCTTCTAAAAATTTGAATTTGAATTTTCTCACTAAAGTCAACAATAAGGAACTTTTTCCTCAATTTCCTTGATTTCCACATAATGGACTTTGTGGGATGAGATCAAATTGGGACATTAGACATTTAGTTTGAAAACCTAATCGAGAAAGTGTTTGTGGTAAAAGGAACTCATTAAGAAAAGATAAGAAACAATTGGACCCCACACATGTGCTCTTTCAAATGATTTCTCAAAAAATAAAAATCCGAAAACCAAATTCCAAAGGTCTTAGTCAAAACTCTACAAGAAAAGGTTGTCTATGCTTTATGAATTTAGAGAAATATTGACCTTTAACTTTTACAAACGTGCAACAAGGAACAATCCAAATTTGTATTCATTTTACTATTGGGTAAGTGCACCAAGATGGTTTCCAAAAAGGGGGCTTAAGTGGCCACTTTTTTTTTTTCTTCTGAAATTAGGAAATACTGAACTTGGACGTGAAATTGAGGATAGCTACACTCAAAATTTTGAGATGGAACAAAAACAAGGATCGAAGTGATCTGAGTGTACTTTCTAAAATACTAATTTATTTTGAAAATGGTTGAGATTAAGGGGTTCAAAAGAGAGATGTACAAAAATTGGTGTTGTTTTTTTCAAAAAAACATAACATAGCAACTCTTGTATGACCCTAGCACGGTGAACTTTTTTGTAGTATTTTTAAAATCACTATGGTCAAAAGTTAGCTAATAGTATCTAGTTGATGCACAATTTTTTTGATAATTTTTTAATGAATATTTCATTTTTTACTAATTTTCTAGGTGGGAACTTCCTAAAAAGTAGAATTTTGGTCGTGCTCCCACTACAAATTTTTGAAAGTAATAGTTTTTTAAAAATTTAAATTTTTTTAAATTTGTAGAATGGAGTCTAGTTTCTAAAAATGTAATTTATCTAAAATTTTGATGAACGGTTAATTTATAACGAAAAAAGCACCAAATAGTGCTTTTTGACAAAAAATAGACATACAAACAAAAGAAATTATGGACATAAGGCCTAACATTGTCAGAAAGTGAAAAAAATTACATCGTTGGAAAGCTATGAGAGAACATAACATTACCCATGTGTTCAATTTTGTTGATATTAAACCAGATGCAATTCTAACGGTGAGCACGAACCCGATTATGTGAAAAATTGTAGAATTATAGGGTGGGAGAGAGTGCGAGAGGATTGAAGAGAGTTCAAGAGAGAGGGAGAGTGGGAGAGAGGGTGGGAGAGA